>JADLZK010010156.1:0-62816 GCA_015847255.1 Hyparrhenia diplandra
TGCCATGGAGGCCCAAACCACTAGCCCGGCGCCGATTCCAACGAATGAATACAAGCAGGCTAGAGGAGATCGAGGGACCACCCAGTGGCGGCCGATAAAGAAGTGGTGGTGCACTATGGGCATGGCAATCTTTGGGCTAAGATGGACATACCGAGGGCGTAGAGGCGGATCGAGGGGATGTGGATGGGCTGTTTGGACCATACGAAAACGGAAGGCCCTTGTGGCGCCCTGCATGCGGTGTTGGGACACGGCCCAGTTCAAGATGGCAGCAGTGCGTACCCCGACGGGCACTAGCCACCCACACCCGCACACGCACCAAAAACGCCAGACGGGTAAGGAATTATTTCATACCCGCACCAGCGCAGGTTTTCTTACCCGACGGGTAACCCGCACCGACAAGATACCGAAGTTGAAGTCGCTGTCGGTCGCGTCGCGGCTTGCGCTAGGAACCTAGGAGGCTGGAATCGGATGATAGCGGAGATCTTGTCGCTTGGATCCGACCTGTAACCCTGCTCCCCGGACTATATAAGACGTGCAGAGACCCCCTCTAGAATCACTTGGATACTCCATCAATCAATACAATCTAAGTAGGACGTAGGTTTTACGCCATCAAGGCGGCTGAACCTGGGTAAACCCGTGTGTTTTTCCCTTCGCTCGTTCTACTTAACATCATGTTAGTTGTCTAGTGCACCTCTACCGCTCAATCTACTAGCTTGGGTACACCCCTGCTAGGCTATCGCCGATAACCCGTCGCTTTGACCACGAGGGGGCCGCAGCGCGTTACGGGCGGCGTGTGCGGTGTGACAGCGCTCGCTCTTCTCTTTTTTCTTGTGGACTGGGCAACGAGACCAGGGGAACGACACGAGCGGACTCAAGCGCTTCACTCGGCGAATACAAAGGGTTTGCCTTCGTCTTTTCCCATCACAAAAAGTGCTAAACCTAACAGAGGAATCTGACAGACCAAATGGAAGGCCATGGAGCCAAACACAATTCATTTGAGGGCCATAAAGATAACTTTCGAAAAAGGGTCTCTCTCATGATTAAATGCATATGGGCTGGCCATAAGGACGCATGCAGTAATTTCAGAAGAACTTAATTATAGGGATTTTATAGCAGTCATTTCAATTTTACATAACGAACTTATAAAGTATGAAAAAAAAGTCATGTTGTCCAGACATGGCCCTACTCTTTCTCTGTCCTTTTTCCTACCCTTCAGGTCGTGCTACAAATATAATTTTTTGAGTTTTTATGGGTCAAACGTTTATACTCCATCTAGGCTTTACACACGATAGAGACTGCAAATATTTAACGAAAAACATCTCGATCCGAGGTGGCTAGGTTTTGGGCTTAAGATTGAGGCCTGACGAGGACACGCCAAGGACTACGACGCCTAGGATGTCCAGATAAATTTTTCAAATCTTTCACGGTGCAACAACAAGGAGAAGCAAATATCTGAATTTAATCTCAAGCAAACTTTATATACATGAACTAGAAAATTTGGATGTGTACATCTCTGGATGTAGAGGCCGGATTGTATTTTCTATTATCTAAAAAATGAACTAAAAAATAATATCTGGATTTTTCCAACCAAATAAATACGAGCAACTTCACAGGTCTAATTCTTCAACGTGAAGACTAATACCAGCAGCAGGTATTCTGACCGATGAAGAAAATGAGGACTGATTGCACTTGATAATCTCACTATAGATCAACAGGACCGACGATTATTTTAACATATCGACAACACCTTCCAGCAATGCAAAAGTGTAGGACATCAGCAGATAACAGAAAATTCCGAAATAAATTTCAATATCAATCTCTGACAAAAATACTATATAGCCAGCAAAACAGATATATTGATGGTTCTCACAAACTAATAGTAGTAGAGATCGAAGAGGGATCAACTTATAATAAGACCATGCAAACCAAACCACCCAAGATAACAAGGATCACCCAAGACGGGATCCGGGGCCGGCGTGGCCGGATCTGGCGAGGGATGAGGGACTGCAGCGCTCTTCTCTGATGGGATGTGGCGGCAGTCCACATGCAGATCTAGAGGCTGGTGGGTCGATGCGCTCACCGGTGAGTAGCAGCGGCAGAGGCGACGTGTGGATGGGCTCGGTAGGCCAATGGATAGGCCCGTCAGGGGGCCTACCGGGCTTGTCCATATATATTTTTTCTTTTTTATTTGATTTACTTAGGTGGGTCCAAACCACCTTGGAAAATATGCCATTAACTGTGACCTTTGATCCGAAGCGGTTGGCCTACCCACCTCGATTATTCCCTTCGGTGTACCTCATCTTTTGTGTAATAGTGTTAGCCACCTCATAGATGCACGGATACTCCAACGCTAGCTCAGTGTACATATTTATTAAGAGATACATGTCACAACCTGTATAAACTATGGGCATTCAGTTGTCTCCCTGACTACAAGGAGCAGAATAGACAATTGGTACCCTGCCGATAATCTCAATGATTAAGGTTGATATGATGATGTGTTTGCTTAGTTAAATTGAACACATTGCATGTATTGTCATTATCGACAACTAATTCGGTTGCTACTGAATGACTAAGAATTGCAGTGGTTTGGGTTTGGGGCGGATATCCGTGTATTTTGGATCCAACAGTTTAGGTTTGGGCTCATTTTTTTCCCTACAATTTCGGGTTCAGGGAACCCGAAACTTATCAATTTTGGTTTTTGGTTTCAATTTTCACCCTTGGATATCCAATGGAGGTACGAAATAGAACATTTTAAATTTAAAAACTCATGTGTTTTTATTAATGTAAGCTATTAAATTTGTTCTAAGTTGAGTCATGGAATTGTTTGTTGTTAATTGCCTCTTGTTTATACATGTGAGCATGCAATATATATCATCCATACATTATTGAAAACTCATTATTATTATTTGTATTACCATATACTGGTGGTTTTGGGGATCCACCCGGTTTGGTTTCGGTTGTCACCTGAACTGGTGTTCGGGGTGGTTTCGTGCCACATGCCAGTTTAGTGTCTCCATGCCAATAAGGAGCAAAATAGACAATTCATAGAACAATCGTCGATAATCTCAAAACTAAGGATGATATCACGGTGCCTACAAGGTAAATGATGACGGTCATCACAACATATGACATCATCAAGTTCAAGCGAACCTATTGCTTGCATTATTATTGTCAACAACTATTGTTGTTTGTAGCAAAAAGGCCAGTGTGATGTAGTTTCCTAGTTAGCAGTAGACAAAACACTTATATTGTTCATCATGAAGAGCCATACCACTATACAAATGCAATATGGTTGTCTTTCCTAATGAAAGATGGACAAAACATTTACATTGTTATCATAGAAGATCTAAGGTACCAGACAAAATTCAATGTGTATATATGCACACATATAGGCAGAGCACGTATCATCGTCATAGGCTACCGCATTTTTTTTCTTCTCTCCAGAGGTTGTTATTTATTTTTTGTTAGTTATTGCTTCAAAAAACTTTATTTTGAAGTTCAGTATATATGGTGCAATCGACTAAGATGTCTGCTTAGAATGAAACTAGGATGTCTATTGCAATTTAAAGTTTGTTCTTGTCGGATGTTATGTTTCTATTGATTATGTTAATGTTTCTCAATTATTGACTCGTATTGGTATTACAACAGTTTCCAAGAATAGTTCGTGATCATGGCTACAGGTAACCGAGCTGAATGGGACGTGGACAATTATTCTATATAGCAAACATTGACGAGATAGATGAAGAAGACAAAGAGAACCAGGAACCAATTCCGTGTGATGAATTAAATCCAGGATCTAAAAACATCATTCTCTACTACATGTGGGACAACAATACCGGGCAAAATGTTATTGTTGGAACACCGAGTGTTCTTCTGTGCCCTGATGTGGCTCTGCCTCCTGCGCCTGCGCCCTGATATGTGAAAGGCAACACTACTACACATAGAATAATGTGAGCCAGCGTGCCCTCTGAAGCACCTTTATGCTTGATTTCATATACGCACATGTCTTGGTGAATCTACTGAGTATTGCCCTACTTAGTATATGTAATAAATAAACAATGAGATGTCTTGTTGTTGAACTTAGTATATGTAATAAATAAACAATGAGATCTCTTGTTGTTGATGAGTAACATATGTCTGGTGAAATATTTATATCCATTCCTATAGTTAGGCGCAATTGTGTCATGAGAAATCAACGAGAGCAATACTACACAGACTCTGAGGATGGTTCCCAATATTAGCATCGAGCATTACAATCATGGATGGCACCAAAGTATTCATGATTCGCTGTTAGAGAGGATGACAGTACTAGTGGAAATATTTACCATGGCTGGTTTTTCGTTAACCATGGCGGTTTTTCAACCACCACGATGCTAAGACCACGATAAAAGGAGGCATTAACTGTGGGGGCTTATGCATGTCACGGTTAATCAGGAAAAAGAAAAGAAAAGGCTTAGTGCGTCCATCTGGGCCCACCGAGCCCATCCAGGCACTGCTCTTCGGATCCGGCCACCCATCGCTGGGATCCAGCCAACAGTTGCTGGATCCGACATCCAGCGTCTAATGGGTACATGATTACTGATCTTCTGTCAGGCTCACGATAACTATCGATTTTCGCGGAAAGCGACACACTGATCCGGTTTCAGATCCAAAGACCTGAACCCTACAGCTTGAGCACCACGTTTTCTCTGGTTATCAATCGTGCTCATTTTATACTAGAAAAGCCCATGTATAAACAAGGGTTCATTGCTCCGTCCGAGAATACAATTAATTCAGCATGAGCTACATCAACTCAAAGCGGTTTATCGGACAATCAAGTCCGGCAAAGCCCATGAAGTAAAGTCGGTGGTTTCTTGATCACGACCAACTAAAATGAAAGTTTCGTTAAAGAGGGTTTCCACATGGTAGAACCTCATTAGGGAGTATAAGATTTTCATGAGGTTCCACGTGCGTATGCCCTCGTTTAAAAAAGAATATTTTGGGTATATAAACTGTCAAATTGAAGATCTTTCCGTTTTAACGGATTTTTTACAATTTCATTTTTTTTTGAGAATGGGAAACAAATTCATAGCCACATAGGTTTAGAGCCAGGCCAACTACGCCATAACACTCATCCATTAAATTATAACGGGTACAAATAGCATAAAGAAATATAACCCGTAATGGTTAGCGGTGACAATTTTGCCTAGACTGGCAGCCTAGTAGAGAAGTCGACCATGGATGGATGGGACAACTTGGATCAAACGAGAGCACACGGACCACCACCACTCAGACTGTCCGCACCGGGTTGCTGCAAGGTGTGTTTAGATCCCAAAATTTTGGTGCAAAATTTGTAGCGGCGTCACATCATACAATCAGAAGACGTTTTCGTTTGTTAGTGGTAAATATTATCGTACCATGACGTAACTAAGCTCAAAAGAATCGTCTCAAGAATGTACATCTAAACCCTGCAATTAGTTTTTTTATTTACCTAAATTTTATACCCGACCGCAAGCGTTTTTTAGGTGCATTGAATGTTTTTTATAGGATGACAGGGAATACAGAAATGTTTTTATACATTGAAGTTTTACAGAGGGCGTTTTTGGTGAAATATTTTGGGTTCGTCATCGTAGAAGACTTTTGAATGTATTTGATGTGATAGGATGTGATAGGATGTATAATTAGTTTTTATTTATCTACATTTAACACTTCAGAAATGTTTTGGAGTGTCTGTAAGTTTTACAGAAATGTTTTGGAGTAAAACCGTCTGCACCGGCTTGCTGCAAACCGCCCGGGACAGGCCTGGTCGCGGTATTCCTGGCGCCTGACACCACGCTTCCAGGAGCCACGGTAAGCGACATGAGAGGGAGGACAGAGATGTGATGACGGGCCCCACTACTTTACACAACAAAAAAAAATGTTATAACTCACAAACCAAAATTCTAAATTAAATTCGATTACACACTATTGAATTCGTTTCAATTAATCATTCAAAACTAGATGTCACATGGATATATTTAGATAAAATTATAAGTGAACCCCATAGATGGTAGTTAGTATAGAAGTAGAGATATAAAGAAGGGATGAGTGCGAGGAGAGAGTCTTTGTAAAGGAGAGAATCTTGATATTTGGATGTATAGAGAAAGAAAATAGAGAAACATGTGCGGACAGTCTCGGCCCATTTCGGTCCTTGCGCTTCCTCGCGATCGCAGGTAAAAGCAAGTATTATAGCAGTCGTAGAAGTCTAGGCTAAATGCCGACGTTGGGGGAGAAGGGATGAGAGAGAAGCAAAGCCGTCTGTAGGCCACTACAGTAGGCTTGGGCCAGAACCAAGAAACTACGTGAGACGGACAAGTTTGGGCCCATTATTAAATATTGAGGGCTTAACTATTGTCCGGGTGGGCTGGGAGGTACTCCCTCCATCTCAAAAAATATATGTCGTTATGGGAGTCGTGCCGGTCAAACTTTTTAAAACTTTGACTACATTTGTACAAAAATACGTGCAACATTCAAATCTCCATATAAATTTGTTAAAAAACTAGACTTCAAAATCTTTCCGATGATACCAATTACTTAGCATAAATATTTATATATTTAAATATATAATTGCCGGTATTTTGAAAACGCCCGACTTCTCGGTCGCGAGAATGACATATATTTTAAGATGGAGGGGAGTAGGCTATAATAATCCTTACCTGAAAGGTAGGGCTACTGTATTATAATCTTTGCTCTAAGAAAGTGTCCATCACCTGAAAGGCTGAAATGCTGAAACTCATCTCCATCCCCACCCCCACACTGGGCACCTCCGGCCACACTGAGATGGAGCGGGCATCCACATCCATGCACCGTCACAGTGGTCTGCCCGGATCAGGATCAGGCACGTACAGATGGCCGCCGCCGAAGCGTCCAAAAAGGCATGGCCGGGCTGGTGAGGGGAGCCTGCGACACCGGTCGGCGTCGGCACCTTGCATGCAGACAACGGGTCGACGGGGAAGCCAAGCCAAAGGCACAGTCATCATGAGCCGCCCGCGCCGCTCCGGCCGGCCAGCCCTGCTGTTCCCTTTCGCTAGTCTTGCTGCGCGCTCAGGCCTCCAGGCGGGTGCAGCCGTGCAGCGGGCAGCGGCACAGCGTGCACGTCCATCTGCGGTGCTCGCACCGTGCAAGCCGAATAGTACATGGGCTAGCTGTAGCTGGCCACAGGACGCTTATGAACTCTTCTGCACCCTGGCGCAGCTACGACGAGTAGTAGCACTGTAGATCTCGAGCTGCAGCAGTAATGAGTGCCACTTTTGGATTCTTTTGTTTTGACCTGGTACAAATATATTTTCTTTTGAAAAAAAGACTGAAAAAATTCAAACAGTTGCTTGCTCCCTCAGTGGTCTCCCACTGTCAGAGACTGTGCTGTGATGGTGGGGGTAGTAGCAGTGCCACTGATCGCAAACCATGCAAGAAGTAATGATGGCTAACAGGCATGGGGCAATGAAGAAAGGTAGTACAAGAAAAGTTTGGCGGGTTGCCGTCGCCTGGCCGGGCGGGTTGCCGTCGCCTGGCCGCCTGGCCCGCCTAGGCTGCTACTACTGCTAGTGAGCAAGACAAGGCTAGCTTTCATGTGGACTGTGGCAATCTTTTCCGTAGATTTGCTATTCTGCTTGGCTTGTTGCTGCTCGATCTTGTGTGTCCGGTCATCCTGTGCTCTTGTCGGTAAAAATATCTCATTTTTCTTCATCCCTGATCGATCGAGCAACAGACACGGTTACATAAGCTCGTTTTAGCGAGTTACTACTAGTTCAACAGCTTTTAGCGGTTTTCAGCCTGATTGAAAATCTTCCGTAGCAGCTGTTGTAAAAAACCTCTACAATAGCAGTGAGCTAGATGAATAAACGAGAGCTTAATTCTACAAAACCACACCGTAAACACTTCTCGATCGGACACCGGCACCTGCATTTCCGACTCAGGAAGGAGCCCACACGTAGTTAGAGTTGTGCAACACGGTCACAGGGGCTCCACTGCCACCACACCAATAGTGATTTTCCAGGATGAGCATACCAGTACTACGAAGGATAGACGATGTGTTGCTTTCACGGCGGTCACACTCGATCTGATTGCTCCGCTTGAGCGTCCACTAGGGAACAAGACACACGACGAACTTGTCTTGAATCCTTGATACGAATATATGTGCTCTATTAGCGCTCGTCCGTGCTCCCTATGAGTCCTACTATGGAATCATGAACTCGGTACGAGCTGCTGGACCATCAATAATGCTGACTACGCAAGCGATCGTACGTTGTCTAACACTAACAGCCTATCAGTAGTAGCACAACCCTTCTTTTTTTTGAGATTCTGGCATTCAACGCCAGACGCTCAACACGCACGCATACTCACCCTATGAACAGCGACGCATACTCACCCCTATGAACACACGCGACGCGCAAACCCTACCCTTATGAGCACCTTCGAAGGGGCGGGCAAGAAATCTTGAAGTTCGAAGGCACACATTGGGCACCTCGCTATCGACGGGGGACGCCGCTTACCACTTAATCCTTGGCGTCGAAAAATCTAAAATAAATCCAGGGATAAAGTGTCGCACCAAGGATTTTCGGGGAGCCCCCAACCAATGGCCTTTTGTATTCCAATTTGTGAGCCCCTTGACGCACAACCCTTCCTTTGCATGCAAGGCCTTCTTCGCCAACTCCATTTTGTCACTGCTCCATGTGCCACTACTCTACTCCATTTCAGCATCCCCTTGGTATCAGCGAGCACCGTGCACCGCAGCGTTAACCTTTGTTATTATCTTCGCCCAATGCAAGTTAGTTTGAAACATATACTAAGTATAGCTGTTGCAATCCAAGGAAATTTTTGCATCATGGAACGGATAGGCTATGCCAAAGCGAAAATTGATCGATCGTCCACATGGTCCGCAGTCCCAGATAGTGACTTGACATACGACAATTGGTAAGATCAAGATGGAGCGGTGCGTCCTTCGCGGCAAAACTCCCACAAATATTCCTTTTGCCAACTGCATCGTCAGTAAACGAGCGCACGCAGGGACATGCATGGGACACCCATGGCGATACGCAGCATGGGGCCGGCGAGGTATCGTCTTGCGAAGGCAAAGGCACGTCAATCTCCCACAGTGAATGGAACAGACGACCGGCCAAATTGTGAAGAGCAGGGTGGAGAAACGGCAGGCGGGGGTAAATGCTGCTTCGCTCCCCTCGTGCTTTCACGTCAATGGGTAAATGCAGGTGCAGCGAGCCAGCCAGCGTGCGGTTTCCGCTGCGCTGCGTGCTCCATGCATGCCTGCACTGCACTACTGCCCGCTGACGCTGAGGCCGGGGCGGGCCCTGGCTTGGCACAAGTCGACACTCCACAGCGCGCTACTGTTCCAGCAGCATCACCAACTCAGCATTGTGCACTGTTCCCAGCCGGCGAATCAGCTACTGTTTGAACACGTTCGTGACAGTGCGCGCTACTATTTCAGCTGCTTCACCGTTCTAGCAGCGAGCGGGTCACGAACGTGCGACAACACGACGAAACCAGTCTAGCGATCTTGCACGAACCAACGAAATACTAGGAAGGCAACCGGAGTCGATCCTTTTCGTGAAATGAATCTTTGACAGCGTTCGTTGAAAAGATCCACAGCATCAATCTTCGTGGGTAAAAAGACAACAAGGCCTTATTTAGATGGCTAAAGTTTCTAACCTTTTTCTCACTTTCTCTCCATCACATCACATTAAATACACCAAAAGACATATATTTGGAGTATTAAATATAGGTAAAAAAATAACTAATTACACAGTTTAGATATACATTGCGAGACGATTCTTTTGACCCTATTTACTCCATGATAGTACGATATTTACCACTAACAAACGAAACGTGCTACAGTGTACGATGTGACATTTGGTTCCGGTATTTGCCATCTAAACATGGGCCAAGGTAGTCTCTCTGCAGTCTGCATACGGTACGGGACAGGTACCCCTGCAAATCAGACATTGTCCTCCCCTGCCTGTTGCGACTTGCATGCACATGTGTGGGTCTTTTCAGCGTCCTGTAGTCCCGATCGTCTGTGTACAGGATGGCGCTGTGATGCGAATTCGGGAGGCCGAACAGCCCGAACCGTGCGTGCAGAGGAGCCCTCTCGTTTTCTGCTCTCCTTTTCCCTCGCAAACTCCTTTAAAACCAAGCGCCACAGCGGTCCGCCATGTCGCACAGGGTTTTCAAGCCACGCACCAACCTTTCCTCCTCCTACTGCTATTCCTCAGGTTCACGGTTCAAATCGAGCAGTGCGGCCATGGTGACCAGAAGGCTGGCCCTGAGCTCCCTCTTCCATGGCAAGGCAAGGGACACTTCCCTACCACCACCGCCTCCTGCTACGACCGCCGGCCCGGCTGCATGGCCATGGCCGTCCAGCAAGAACCCAAGAGCGCAGTCCACCCGCACCACCGCTACTTCGCAGGCGGCCGGTGCCGGTGCCAGGACCATCGCCTCCGTCGTCCTCGACTCCGCCGAGTCCTCCTTCACGGCCTCCTCCGCGCGGCAGGACTACTGCTCTGACAGCCCTCCACGGCGTCCGAGGCGTCGGCGGCGGCGGTGTGCGACGACGCCGTCGTGCGGGCAATCCGCTCGGACCGTCTCCTCTTCGACCCAGGTGCGTCGGCGACCAACTCCATCCTCGAAGAGAAGTCGGTCGCGGCAGCCTGCGCCGGCGCCAAACACGACGACGACGAGGAGGAGGAGGAGGCGTTCGGCGGCGCCGTGGCGGTCGCGTTCGAGTCCGCAGACCCGTACGCCGACTTCCGGGCGTCCATGGAGGAGATGGTGGCCGCGCACGGGATCGGCGATTGGGGGGTGGCTGGAGGAGATGCTGGGCTGGTACCTGCGAGCTAACGACGGGGACACGCACTGCGCCATCGTTGCCGCGTTCATCGACGTCGTCGTCGCCATAGCCGACCCGGCTCGCGAGGCGTGCGCTGCTCAGGCCTCATCCTGCACGTTCGCGGCGGGAGAGTTGGATGTGGCGGAGAAGGGCAAACCAACTGGAGTGCTCACCGTATCATGTTTCGATGATTGAGCTCAACTAATCTCCGTGATTTATTTGGCTTATCTACGTGTTAATTAATCTCGTCGTTCTGAAATTGTTAGAGACTAGAGATTAGAGAGTACTGTGGCACTATTGTACTAGCCGTCTAGACGATCAACCAAGGTACGTTGGCTTATTAGACGTACAATCAACCTATTCGGTGTATGTATGAAACAAAGGGGTAAGATCATGAGTTCATGATGGTCGACCAAAACGGTACGTATTACCGGGGTTCAAATCCCGCCGCTCGCACCTTTTCCGGGATTTTTCTAGGACTTTCCGGCGTTATGCATTAAGTGGTAGCGGCGTTCCGCCGGCGACGAGGCGCCAATGGTGACCGAGAATCTCCAGTCTGGGTGCTCGATCCGCGGAGGTGCTCATAGGGGTAACAACGTGTGTTCATAGGGGTGAGTGTGCGTGCGTGTTGTGAGCGTCCTGCGTTGTACTGTGTCATTCTCAAAAAATACTGAGCAAAAAGTACGGCCCGCACAAAGCCCGATTTTTCAGCCCGGCCGGACAACAACCGTGCCTGGGCCAACGCCAAGGCACATGGGCTGGCGACGCATCGCCGGTCCAAACTCATCTCCTTAAAAATACAGCCGGCTATCTAATAAAAAAACAGAAAGAACGGTCCATCAGCTATCTGCTCAAAAAATAGAAAAAACAGCTCACCAGGCCATAGCCGGCGCCCACTCCATTGACTTTCACATCGGTCACAAGCCGCAGGCCCATGCTCCCTGCTTTCTCCGCCGGATAGTTCCCAGGCCTAGGAGAGGGCACGGGCGTCCTCGGCCGGCGTCCCGGCACGATCGCAGCCATCCTGAGCGTAGGTGCGGCTATCACCGACGTCCTCGTCCGGCGTCCCTTGCATGGTCGCAGCCATCTCGAGCGCAGGTGCGGCTGTCACCGGCGTGGTGAAAGGTCCTAAAAGGCTAGAGGGGGGTGAATAGCCTAATAAAAATTTCTACAAAACACTAGACAAACTTGTTAGAATAACAAAAGGCGATAAACGCGTTTGCTCTAGCTCTACTTGTCGGCAAGCCTCCTATTGACAATTCTAGTTGCTATGATCTCTAGTTCACACATAAAGGCTAAGTCGCTACTTTACCAACTAGGTGAACAAGCTAGATTACTCTAAACAAGGCTAAGCAACTAGCAAGGCTACTCAAACTACACTATCTATGAAAGTAATGCAAGAGTGTAGAAGAGTTATACCACAATGTCGAGGCTAGTCAAACCAATCACCAAGATGACACAATGAGATAACCAAATCGTTGCCAATCACCAAATGACAACAAGAGACAAGTGGAGACAATGATTTATCCCGAAGTTCACTTGAGCACCCGTCAAGCTACGTCTCCGTTGTGTCGACCTTCTCACGTATGGGTCGGTGTGGAGCTCACTCCAAGCCAAATGCCTTTAAGCTTACCGCACCGAAAGCAAATGAGAGGTACTCACCGACACGAGCAATGTATTATCTTGCAATTCGTCGTCCCGACGAGGATGCACGGTCCTCTCACAAATCACCGGAGGTGGCCGAGAACAATCACCAACTCTTGCCAACGCCTCCACCAATCACCAAGCCGGCTAGGAGTAGTGCTCTCCAAGAGCAACAAGAAAACCACCGGCTCACAACGATCCACAAGTGCCACTAGATGCAATGATCAAAGCAAAATGCACTTGAATCACCTCAACTCACTAGAATGGATGCTCTCAAGCAAAGGAGTGAGGAGGAGGATGAGTGCTCAGCTCTAGAGGTGTTAGGATTGATTCAAAATGACCAAGAGAACTCCTAGAGCCGGCCAAAGGGGTATAGATACCCCCCACCACGAAATGTGGCCGTTGGGGTGCAAATCACGCACAAATCAGCCTGACCGGGCCGATGACCCGGACTCACCGGTGAGTCCGGCCGGCAGGTCCGTCACAACCGACAACCCCAACCTTTGAACCGACCGGCAGGGCTCTTGAGCGGGTCCCCGCGTCCGATCGGTGCTTCCGGTCAGCACCGAAGCATCCGTCGGCATGCGTCCGGTCGGCCCTCGGCCGAAACCTCGAAAACATGCTCTACGCCACGCACCCACCGGAGCGTCGGTCGAAACGCGTCCGTCATGGGTCCGGCCATCGCTGGCGTTAAACGAGCCGCCAAGCGTCGTTCTTCGCCGCCTTTGCTCCAACATGCTATCCACCAAGTGTACCAACTTGAGAACAAGGACTAGCATGTTTTTACCACCACGATGCATCCGGCGCAATAGAAAATAGACGTTTCATTTTCTCAAAAGCAAACCCATCTCAACCGAATCCCCGCCGTGTACATCACAATGTGCTCGTGTGTTAGCATTTTCACAATCAATTTCGAAGGACGGGTTAGCTCTCTAGGTTAGAATGCATGCAAATGATTTTGAACCTAGAGGCACATGAGGATCGATATGTGCGATAGTTTTCCCCTCTTTATAGTACGGCTTATCGATCCTATAATCACTCACACCCTCTATGGTGTCTTGAGTGTAAAATCAAAATGACCCTATGGATATACCTTTGCCTTGAGCCCATTTTGATCCACCATCCACTCCAAGTCATGCACTTGATCATCATTTGAATCATCTCGATCCATCCACCATGACCACCATGCATCGTCCTTGGTTTGACCAATCTCCAACTAACACAACACTTAGCATAGAGATTAGTCCTAAGGATGTCATCAATTAGCCAAAACCAATCTAGAGATCTTCACGTGAGTGCGGGCGCCGCTTACCCTCTGCCCCCACCTACTTCCTCTGTCACCATCTCCCCAGTCCGCCCCACCTAGCTCCCTCCGCCCGGCGTCACCACCGAGGCCGACGATCGCCGCTTATGCTAGACCACCACCGTTTGCGGCCCTTCATGCCGCAACTAGCTAGGACGGAGCTCCGACAAAACTCGCCCATGTGCCGCATTTTGTTCGATCATCTAAGACTTGCATTTTGTTCTAAAATTTCTGAAGAATTTGTGATATATTTCTATGATATACGCCTTCCATAGAAATAATTTATAATTTTTCTAAAAAAATTGGTATACTTGTTTGCATTCCAAAGAAATACCTAAATTGTATTTACTATGTTCAACAAATTACAATGAAAAATCTTTTTGTAACTATAGTAATAGGACAATGTAAATTTACCTATAAGAGCATCTCCGGCAATGCTACTTAAAACACGCCCCTAAATATTTTTTGGGATGGTACCTATTTCTACACTACCTATATTTGTCTATTTACTCCAACAATACTACCTAAATCATACCAATCAAATTCATTTTAGCCGTCAATGACGTGTGGGGTTGGTTCGTCATCCTCGCTCATCTTCTTTGAGGCCAACCAGCAAAAGGAGCGAGGGTAGTGCCGCCAAGGATGGGTTACCGGCAAGTGCAGGACGCAGTCGGGGAGCCACGCCCCGGCGGAGAGGGCGGGAAGATGGACAACGCTGGAAGATGCGCGGCGGAGGGCCGATGGGGCCGCACCACGCCGGGGGGGGGTGCCTCCGGTCATGCCCCCACGCCCACGAGGGCAGGCCACGATGAGGTGCGCCGGGGAGGGCAGGCCGTGCTACCCGCTTTGGGGATGAGCTCCACCCGCGTCGTCGGGGCTGAAGATATCTAGATTGGTTTTTGGCTAATTAGTGACATACTAGGACTAATCTCTCTATGCTAAGTGTTTGTTTTAGTTGGAGATTGGTCAAGCCAAGGTTGGTGCATGGTGGTCGTGGTGGATGGGTCGATGTGATCCAAATGATGATCAAGTGCACAACTTGGAGTGGTTCGAGGATCAAAATGGGCTCAAGGCAAAGGTATATCCATAGGGCCATTTTGATTTTGCACTCAAGACACCATAGAGGGTGTGAGTGATTTAGGATCGATAAGCCGTACTATAAAGAGGGGAAAACTATCGTACACATCGATCCTCATGTGCCTTTAGGTTCAAAATCATTTGCATGCATTCTAACCTAGAGAGCTAACCCGACCTTCGAAATTGTTTGTGAAAATGCTAACACACAAGTGTTGAGCTTGGGGCTCTCAACACGGTGTGATACCTTCGCTCAGGCGGTGCCCTGAGAGGGACTGGCAAGGGAAGTGTACTGGAATGCTAGGATGAATAATAACTGCCCATACATGAGATTCACCAACCAACTAATGGGAGAGGGTACCTCCCTATTTATAGTTTTACAATTTGCCAAGGAACATAAGATTACAAGTTTGCCCTCCGATATCCTCGGCATATTCCTCTACATATTAGCACGCGGGTTCTTCACGTACTTGCACATCCCGGACTGCCTTCCTCCCACTTGGGCTTGATACGCGGATCGGGACCTACTTCCGAGGGATCTCCGCCATCTTTCCACCGCGGATCCGGGGCCCCGAGGGAGACCGGCTCCTCGGTCTCCTCCCCGCATCGCTTGGGGTGGAGCGGGGCGGAAAGCGGCGACCTCGCGACCGCCACCGCGGCGGCGAGACTCTCGGCCTGGGAGTACCGTCCGTGGAGGCGGGGAACCTCCGCCGGCCCCTGGTGAGGTGCAGAGGTTGCTTGCTTTACCCGAAAGGACATAACAACTCGGACTTGATCGTTAGTGTAGACCTTCGCGTGCATTTTCTCCTGCCGCGATTACCTCCGCTCGCCAGCCGCAGGGGATCCGTATCCCAACAACAAGCACATGGTGATGTACACGTGGTGGTGTTCGACGCTTTTGAGAAAAATAAAACGTCTATTTTCTATTGCGCCGGATGCATCGTGGTGGTGAAAACATGCTAACTCTCGTGCTCAAGTTAGGTATACTTGTTGAGTAGCATGTTGAAGTCGAGGCGACGCAAACGTTAAATTCAAATAAGTTGAAGCTGCGCCAAACGCCGGCTAAGCATGCGCTGGCGCGTCCGGTGTAGTGTTGAGGGGGCTGGCCGTGGCGTCGGCGCCCTCACGCGACGACGCTGGGCTCGATGAGCCGTCGGCGCCCGGCGCAAGACACGGGCTTGTTCGCCTCGCTCGGGTTTGCACAACGCCCTAACGCTCTGGCCTGCGCGGCGTCCGGACGCAGCCGAGGGCATGTCGGGGAGGGGTCACCGGACGCCACGCTGGGCGCGTCCGGGCAGCGTTCGCTGGCCGCCGCCGGGCCGGGCACGGCGGCGCCTGGCGCATTCCCGGGTGGTTTCATACCGACGCGTCCCGACGATGATTTTTCGACGATTTCGAAAGTAACGGCTCTATTTCGATGGGATGCCTATATATATGGGTTTGGCCAGCCATGGGGAGCTCTCTTGGTCATTCTTACACATCCTAACACACTTTGAGCTGAGCAAACACCCTCCTCCTCACTCCCTTTGCTTGTGAGCATCATTCTAGTGAGTTGAAGTGATTCAAGTGCACTTTGCTTTGATCTTTGCATCTGGAGGCACTTGGGGATCGTTGTGAACCGGTGGATTTCTTATTGCTCTTGGAGAGCACCACTCCTAGCCGGCTTGGTGATTGGTGGAGGCGTTGGCAAGAGAAGGAGATTGTTCTTGGCCACCTCCGGTTGATTTGTGAGAGGACCGTTCATCCTCGTCGGGACGACAAATTTCAAGTAATACATAGCTCGTGTCTTGGGTACCTTTCATTTGCTTTGGGTGCAAGTAGCCTAAAGGCACTTGGCTAGGGAGTGAGCTCCACCTTGCCCCACACGTGAGAAGGTCGGCACAACGGAGATGTAGCTTGAGGGTGCTCAAGTGAACTTTGAGGTAAATCATTGTGTCTCCACTTGTCTCTTGTCATCCTTTGGTGATTGACTTCATTGTTCATATTGGTATTCATCCTACGGTGATTGGTTGACTTGCCTCGACACTTTGGTATAAAACCTCGTCTCTACCTTGTATTTACTTTGATATACATATTGTGCATCTGTAGACTTGTCTAGATTGTTTAGCCACTTAGACTTGATTAGAACAATCTAGCTTGATCACCTAGGTAGAGAAGTAGAGATATAGCCTTTTGAGTGATATAGAGACATAATTGACTAGAATTGTTATTAGGAGGCTTGCCGACAAGTAGAGCTCTTGCAGAATCGCTATTATCGCTTTTGTTATTGTCTAACAAGTTGCTCTAGTGTTTTGTAGAAATTTTATTAGGCTAGTCACCCCTCTCTCTAGCCATTTAGGACCTACCAGGGGCATGGCCACCACCGCACTGCAGCTGCCGGGTTGGTCATGAGTCAACGAGGAAGGCCACATCGGTCGGCGTCAATGGGGGAAGAACAAAGTGTCGTAGAAAGAGGGGGGAGCAATAGCGACCCAATAAGAACAGAGGGCGCGAGGGAAAAGTGCGAGGCTAACAAACTTAGAAGGTGCAGTAGTGGTCGCCGAAGTTGGTTTTTTTGACCCACTATAAAAATATAATTAATGAATAATTTAGTGGCACTTGGTTGGTATCATAAACATTATATATTATATAAATTTAGTTAAACTTAAAATATTTTAACCATCTTAAAAGGTTAGAATAACTTACAATTTAAAATGAAGCGAGTACTGTTAAATTGACTTCACTGCTAACTGCCTCTCCACTTCTCCAGCAATCTCCAGACCTCAACAAGCCGGTAGGTTCAGGATCTTCTTTTGAACGCTGCATTTTTAAAGTCACAACAGTCTGAGTTCAGAATTGGGTCAGGGTTGTATTCATCGTTTCTTCTTTATTATTAATGCAATAATGTGCAGTAGTACTACTATTAACTAATAGAGTTTGTCAGACTTTTTGTTGATTGAAATACGTAAAAAGTTTCAATCTAAAATCTTTCACTGTCATTATTTCTCTCGAAGCATTTTTGTATCAATGACGGAGAATATAGCAGTCGATTAGAAATTTTCACCTGATTTATCAATTTCTTGGGAGTGCAGAAGTGCGGAGCTTTGTCACTGTCAGTCCATGGGAATTCACTGGATCGGATAAATAATAGGTGCAGTCGACGTTGTCGCTGCCTCGCCAATCGCCATCAGTCAGTCGGATTCGGATCAATCTTCAGCCTCGCCACGGTCGTCGTCTGTCGTCTCCTCGCGCACGTACTCCGCTGCCCGGCTCCGGCGTCCTCTCCTCTCCACCTTCCTGTAACACCAGCGTCAGGCTAGCCAGGCCGTGTGTGTGTGAAGATGGCAGGTTTCATAGTTTACGTCTTCTCTTAGTGTTTAAGTTTTGCTTATGAGTCTATGTACCCAGGGACCCACTTGTCGGGGGCCTTCCAGTATTTGAGTCCGCGTCTGTATTGAACTGAGATTCAGACAAGTTTCAGAAATAGAAAACGAAGCCAAGGCGCAGGGGTCATCCTCGCCCGCTTCCTCTTTCCGATCTGCGATTCCTGTGCTTGCTCACGTCGACGGTGATCACCGGCGGCCAAGGGGAGTTACTGAGTGGTATCAAAGACGGTCTATCCTCGGCAATGCGGGTGGAGTTCTCCGGGCTTCCTCGTCGTCATCTATCGGCTTTTCGCCATTACCAACTCAGGTGCCCGGCAGCAATCCCCATCTTTTCCCCTTCGTTGTTCTTCGCGGAGTCCACTCTCGATTCGATCTAGGGTGCGCTACTTGCTTAGTTCTCGAAGTGCAGTTCGAGAGGTTCGTCTTGGCAGTCCTACCCGCTAGGTGTTTGTGAAAATTCTGACCGCCGTGCTCGCACGTTCTTCTTTGTTTCTACCTCGTCGCGAATCCAAACAGCTCGGTAGGGTTCGATAGGACTTGTGGTCCGAGTAATCCGCACAAGTCCAATTGAAGATACCGTAAATCCGACCACCGGATCGCGATTGACAAATTGCGTCGCAAAGAAGCTCGTGAGCAAATGGTGTTTCCTAGTTGATCTCGAATCACGGTTAGAGACAAGTACTCACGTAAAATTCCGGAGTCTAGCGGTGATCCTAGGGACGGTTGAAATTGCAGGTGACTGTGGTGATCTCATGGCAAGGGTTGCGGGCAAGTCCTCGTATCAAATTCGAGCCAAAGGGTGATCCTGCATTTTGGTAATCAGTCGGCTCCACCCGCACGTCCGCCCAGGACCTTCTCCTCAAACCCAAATCCTATTGGACCAAATGTCGCGCAAAGTGTAGAAGATGATACCGAGAAGTGGGACAAGCTCATGGAAAATTTTGACCTCATGTTTAGTCACATGCAGACTATGTCTATTTCTCAAGAAGAGATGAAGTCCCAATTACAGTCCACTTCGGTAACGGTGGATCGGTGTCCAAGGACCGCCAGTTTCTCACCAATCAGGTCCAAGCTAATGGCCAAGCTGTAGCCTCCCTTACATTAAGGCAATTTGAAAGGGAGAAAGAAGAGCTAAGTTCAGAAGAAGACAGTTCACTATCTTCGTAAATCAGTGATGAAAACAAGTGAGCTTCAGAATGTTTTCTCTAAAGGCAAAGGCCCTTTCAAGTCGTCCTTCCAAATCAATGAGGCATATGTTGATGCTCACTAACTCATATTTTTATGCATCAACCATTCATGGAAAAGAACTAAAATAAAATTAGATAACCTTATTAGGGTTTTCTATTAATGAATTCCATGAGTTTTGGTAAAGTTGTGATTTGCGGGGGACTTAACGTAAAAATCGCGTAGAAATGACGTGGCATACGACCAACGTAACGCAACGCAATCCAACTCCGAAAACAAGTCCGAAAGGCTACGGATCTCTCCCGACGTGAACTAACTTCGAACCAAGAAATACATTATCTAGAAGACTCCGTAGAAGGCACGACGATCGACGGGACCCGGAGGGAGACCCCCGGGCCGATCGGCCCAACTATTAGGCCGATCGGCCCCCCCAGCCGTCTCGCCCGCTTCGAACGCGTTCCTCAACCGCCTCCAAGACTCGATCTAAAACCGGTTGATTTGAGTCGGTTTGATCCGAGGGCGACGAAAAGAAGTGCGGGATTGATTCAAGGTTAATACCACATCGCTTCGTTGAAGTAGAAGAGACGGAGGAAGACCGATATATAAACAGCCCAAGACCCCTCAAGCCAAGACAAGTCCAAGTTTGATCTAAAGCTTCACGTTCAATAAGAAGTAGATCAAGGAAGAGCCAAGACAGAACAAGAAGAGGAGACACCACGAGATAGGATAGCTAATTCATAGCTCTTTGAGCCTAGATTAGATAGAAAGTCGGGTTTAGAGAAGAGAGAGTGTATGCTCCGGTTCCGGATCGATAAGTTACACTATGGATCAATATAATTATTGTTTTCATACACCTTCGTGCTATTTAATTATTATGCATACAATTAGTTTACTTACACTTTATTCTAGTCATAGCATATTTGATATAGTCATTATTCATGGTAATTCGAAGTACTTATTCGTAGAGCTCCTAGTATATTACAATTTGTATGCTAGGTAATAGAGAGTATGTAAGCATGGTGCTTAGATATAATTTATTTTATGGATTCACCTTATATGATTAGGTGTGGTAGATCGTAGTGGTGGTGAAAGCACTATTGAGTCCTTTGCAATCCTCCCCCCCGTGTATAAGACTAGTCGATAATGATTCTTGGGATGATCTTGTTTCGTTCTTGATTTTCTTAAGTAATCTTCGGGTACACATTTTTATTTATGGTTTTGATTTATATATGATCTTATGCTATGCCTGTTTATTTCCACTTCGTAAATTCTTTGTATGCTACATAAGAACTGTCCCGTCTGTCATAAATCCAATCCTAATCTAACTAGGAATTAATCTTATCCTATTGTTCACCACGTGCACCTCACCCGTCTTATATACCTTATCATTATTATCTTTTTATTGGCTCACCCCTGTTTAAGTAAATGCTAAACCACCGAATCTCATTAGTCTTCTATCACCGTCCTTAATCAAATGAATTGTTAATCTTATCTTCCTCGTGGATTCGATATTTAAAACCCTCCCGGGTGAAATGCTCCTTTGGATATCCGTGCGCTTGCGGATCTATTTCTCCTGTAAGTTAACAAATACCAACAAGCATTCGGCGGCGCCGTTGCGGGAAGATTTAGATAACTTTTCTTTTTGATTATTGATAGATGAATTCTAAGTGTGGATTTGCTACTTAGCATCCTCGCTAAACGTATTTTACCCGTTTATTGTCTTTTCCATCTTACTTGCAGGGTATTAAAAGTTAGGCGTGATTCACTATACTTCATCATCCGAATCAAGTCAACCAACAACACCAAGTTCCTGAAGCCATGCACGAAAAGGCGTTGAGAGAGTTCTCGCTCCAAACATCGAGAACATTAAATGCTTTGGACCTACACTTCAAATCAATCATGAGTTCGAGCTCAAGGCAAGCCTCATCAACATGGTGCAAGCTAACCCGTTTGAAGGAAAGACACATGAAGATGCAAGCACTCATCTCCGGACTTTCATGGAGATAGGCGCCACCATCAATATCAAGAACATTCCCAAGGACATGATCTGCTCCGTTTATTCCCTTTCTCACTATCGGGAAGAGCGAGGCAATGGTTCTACTCAAAGTGAACAAAAGATAGACACATGGGAGAAATGTTCAACCACATTCTTATCAAAATTTTTCCCCATAGGCAAAACCAATGCCTTACGTGGAAAAATTACCAACTTTCAGCAGACAAAAGGGAGAATCTATTCCGAGGCATGGGAACGTTTTCAAGAATACATATCGAGTTGCCCTCACCATGGAATGGAAGAATGGATGCTCTTACAAGGATTCTACCATGGACTAATTCAAAAACCAAGAGAGCATCTAGACGCCACCGCTTTGGAGGATCATTCTTATCACTCACACCGGGGAAAGCCAACATACTTATGTGTAAGATATCGAGAAAATCAAATTTGGACCCCGAAGAACACCCAATCTTGTCATCAAAGTGAAGAAATAGAAGAAGAACAAGAAGACTTGAAGGCGTATCAAGCGGGATGGACGTGCTACTAAATTGGCTTGAGGGAGCGAGCCAACTACAAGAAGGATCGACAAGCTTTACAAGACTACATGAACGCTTCAAGAAGTTCAAGCTTGGTGGTTCACGAATCAACACCAACCCAAAAAAAGAAGACCCGCAATCACGACCGACTTACGCGGGTAAGTATTCGGGTAATAACTTTAATTCGGTAATAAATTCAAGCAACCTTCTTTACGAGAATTAATTGAAGAGCAAGTTAAAATTAATGATAATTTCTCTAAGAAGTTAGTTGCTAATGATAAAATTCTAGAAGATATAAATGCTAAAATGGATAACTTTTTCGCTATGATAAAAGAGCAAGTTGCTTTTTAATATCAAACTAGAATCAAAATTATCAAAATTGTCTCTTGCTATGCCAATTGCCACTAATCATGAGCAGGTACATAACATCCGAACGAGAGGTGGTAAGCAAACTACCGATCCACCATACCCGACAGAGCAGTAAGACCTTCGGGCTAGGAAACCTACGGCACCCGCAACCTCCGCACCACCCGTAGTACCGCCAACATTCGAAGACAAGGATGATGACGTAGAAGAAGTTGTGCGCCAAGAACCCGTGGGACAAGACTTTCACGACACCAACTTCCTACCATATCCAAGAAGAATAAGAAGACCTCAAGTTGATGATCAATTCGCAAATTCATAGAGGTAATCGGAAACTTTATATTAATGTACCTCTTCTAGATGCCATGCAGGTCCCTACATACGCCAAGTACATTAGAGATATCTTAAACAAGAAGAGACCACTACCAACCACGGAGATCATCAAGCTAACGAGAAGAGTGTAGTGCGGCAATCCTAAACACATTACTCATCAAGAAAAAGGATCCGGGATGCCCCACTATAGAGTGCTCAATCGGAGATCAATATTTCAACAACGCACTCGTGATCTTGGAGCAAGTGTCGATGTGATGCCCAAGGTTGTCTTCGACAAGCTCAAGCACCCTACCTTGGTTCCAACATCAATGTGTCTACAATTAGCGGATCAATCGGTTCGCTACCCGTTAGGAATCGCCGAGAATGTTCCGGTGAGGATCAGGGAGTTCTTTGTGCCGATCGACTTCGTTGTAATCGGACATGCACCCGGACTCCGAGTGGTCTCACTCATCCTCGGACGACCATTCCCGAAAGCACCGCCAACGCTAACATCAACGTCGAGTCTTTGGAGAGATCACCTTTGAGATCAATGGAAAGGAGGAGAAGTTCGCCTTCAAACCCGCACTTAACTCGCCACCAATGCGAACATGATCGATCAAGAGAAGACGATGCCGACGAACCATCCTCTCCGATGGAGGATGCAACGGAGGACTAGAAGATTGGAAGGTCCCCGCTCGAGGACCTTAACTACGGACCCTCGCCGCCGTAATTCGGTAAAAATTTAAAAATCCAAAAATATTTTTATTCTTTTGCATTTATCTTCCGCAATTTAAATTCCTGCACTTTTACATTCACCATAAAAGAAAAATTACGCCCCATGATTAATAATTTATACGGAGTAAAGCCCGTTTAATTACTTTTACGTGGTGGCATAAAAATAATTTTACTTATCGCTACTTTACTTTTTTTTTTATTTAGAAAATACAAAAAAATATTACAACCTTACAAGTGGGACCCATATGTCATAGGGACAAAACATCAAATCATCACTTTCTTTATTCCCTTTTCTCCTCCACCATCCAATTTCCACCAAAGATATTTCCACTTGACCTAACATATACTATTCTAGCGTGGAATTTCAAAGCAAATAATAGATGGTGGAGAGGGCACCCGAAGGGGGCCCACTTGTGGGGCCGACCGGCCCAATAATCAGCCGATCGGCCCCCTCCCGGCCTATAAATAGAGCCGCCCGGCCTTCTTCTCTTCTCATCCCAATCAACTAGAAATTCTGGTTTCCAAAGAGAGAAGAAGAACCGCCTTGAGCAGATTAGGAAAGAATTAGAGGAGAGAAAAACTTAGAAGAAAAAATCCTTTAGAAATCCTCTCGCCAAAATCCGAGGAAAATGTCGTCCTTGCTTGGAAGGCTTCACGGTCACGCTCAAACTCTCTGGCTGGTTCCGAGCAATCAATGAGCACCGACACAAGAGCAACGCCATCACCTCTAGCTTCTCCGTCTCCAATGCCTTCACCAAGCCAAGGTAAAACTCGACCTTAGACGTACACCTTCATTTGCAAAGCGGGAGAAGAAAGGAGTAGGTATAATAAACTTAAGAACGAGAGATTTCTCACTTACTCCTATGCTAGATAATACATTCATGGATCGTATAGGAATTTTACCGTAATTCAATATTATTTTTTCAAATTCTGGGATGGTCTTCTTTCTATGACACCCTCCGAGGGGGGTGGAAGCTTCTCACATTAGAATTTTTGTGCACACTAAAATTACACCGAGGATGGTACGAGGAGTGACCTTTCGGTTATTCCGCGCGGACTTACACGATGACATGGAGACAACCTGCCGCACTAGGTTTTGAGTCAAGCCGCCCCATAAATGTAACCTCCACCTTAAACGACTTCAACAGGGGAAGTATTCTCGAATGAAATCACTGGGAAGGGTATGTTCCACCGACCTCGCACAAATGACATCCACCTTCCAACACTAAGATTCTTACACAAATGGATGGCCCTTGTCCTTTTCCCACGAAAGGACAATATCACCGACTGAGCATCGAGCCGGCATTCCTATATGCCATTGTTAGAAGGACATCCGTTTCACTGTTATGTCACTAGTAGACCATTGGCTATCACTCCCCCAACTTAGTTGGAGAGATAAGCTGCACTTCATTAATCACTCGTATAGCCAATGATCTAGGCCTGTGGGAGATGACACAACCATCACGTACATAACCACTCCACGAGACATCATAGGGTACGACTATTTCTAAGGGCCGTTGGGTAAGAAAAAAGACCGAGAACAGTATTACTACCTTCATAACAACAATGCAATCCCGTTACCTAACCCGGATTAGGCATATACTGCGGCAATCTTTCTTGATATATACGCAGGCACAGCCGGTCCAACGTCAGCCATCCAGAGCTTCAACATCCCAATACAGAGGAGCTGACCAAACTCCAGAGGGTGCAGCGTACCAAGCATACGAGGGCTTCGTGCCACCACATCCACGCCGCGCCTACCCGGGAGGATCGCGCCCACACAGAAATGCCGAAGATAGTCATCTTTGCATTTATGCCGGCCCGTCATTCTTTTGCAGGTTACGAGTACCGCGATCCAGAATATCCCGCGGGTATGCACGACAATATGCGCACCCTAATCAACACCGAACGCCCACTCCCGACATCTTGTACAATCGCCAAGAGTGGATGCGCAAAGGGGAGAGCAAGTCGGACGACATCCAGACGCGGTGGAGATCAACACCGAACAGCTGGAGAGACTTTTCGGCCGAATGAGACATAGGTAAGTGCATCAAGCGGCTTGGGGAGTGGTCCCCGTTAAAAACCACAAATTCGAGGGGGAACCCCCGTCAAACCAACAAACCGTCGACCCTTTGGGGAAGGAGTGCCCCCAAGGTAAGTATCTATCTACCTATTTATCTATTTATCTATATTACTATGGTTTTTAATTATTTAGCTATATATTTATATTTGAGTGCGTCTATTTAGCTAGTATAAATAATATTTGGTTTTTTAATATATATATAGGCGTGCTAAAAAAAAAAAAAATGAGAATAATAATTATATTGATCTCGTGAATTATGCTATAAGAACATGATAGATATTGTTCCCTCGTGATCAATGCCTAGTCTACCATATTTATTTCTCCCAACATGGATATAATTGTTAAGATTCTAAAACATGCTTTGAACTTGAGTTCGTGGGAGTATGATCTTAAATTTCAAGTCTAGGCAATTGACTCGATATGATATGATAAAAGTTGAGCTACCATCTATCTTGTTCATATGTGACACTTAAATTCTGGAGTATTAATCTTTGAATTTTTAAATGAGTTTCCCTGTATGACATAAGCCCGATAAAATGAAATAAATGCCTTGTTGAAAATATGCTAAAATTGCTTCTGTTATATATCTCTCTATGCTTTCAAGAGACTTGGGCATGACAAGCAAAAATAAAATAAAAAGAAAAAAATATATATATGAGAGAAAAGTGAGATGAGAAAGAGGGAGAGAAATGAACAAGTGTTCTACTAGGCGAGAAGGGCCTACCTCCCTAATAAAAGAGATGAAAAATGAACAAATGTTCGGAGCGAGTAGAGCTCACATCCTTAAAAGAAAAAGAAAAGGAGAGAGAAGAATGTGACAAAAGTCAATACGAGTGAGAAGAGCTCACCTCTCCAATTAAGTTGTCATGTAACCCGAGGTTCTTTAAAATTCATTGCCATAAAGAGAGATATATTTTCAGAAACAAAAGAAGCAAAAAGAAAAAGGGCTAAGAAATTAAATGTTCACTATTAATTGTTGTCATACGAGGAATACTCATTGCTTTCACTTTATAATCTTTTGTAAAACTCGTGGTTATAGTGAAACCACGAACTTGAGACATGGTGTTTGACTTAATTGTTCTATCTTTCAATAGTCCAAGATTCATGATGATAAAAACCCCATGCTCTCAAGTAAATATAAGCAAGTTTATGATTCTAAATTTTTCATCCTATCTTGGTCGAGATTTGATTTGGTAACACACACAGAGTCTTGCTAGGGACTAGCAAGAGGTAAGCTTGGGGGAGTTTGTTGATGCTCACTAACTCATATTTTTATGCATCAACCATTCATGGAAAAGAACTAAAATAAAATTAGATAACCTTATTAGGGTTTTCTACTAATGAATTCCATGAGTTTTGGTAAAGTTGTGATTTGCAGGGACTTAACAGAAAATCAGCAGAAATGACGTGGCATACGACCAACGTAACGCAACGCAATCCAACTCCGAAACAAGTCCGAAAGGCTACGGATCTCTCCCGACGTGAACTAACTTCGGAACCAAGAAATACATTATCTAGAAGACTCCGGAAGGCACGACGATCGACGGACCCGCAGGGAGACCCCCGGGCCGATCGGCCCAACTATTAGGCCGATCGGCCCCCGGCCGCCGCCTCAGCCCGCTTCGAACGTTCCTCAACCGCCTCCAAGACTCGATCTAAACCGGTTGATTTGAGTCGGTTTGATCCGAGGGCGACGAAAGAAGTGCGGGATTGATTCAAGGTTAATACCACATCGCCTGTTGAAGTAGAAGAGACAGAGGAAGACCGATATATAAACAGCCCAAGACCCCTCAAGCCAAGACAAGTCCAAGTTTGATCTAAAGCTTCACGTTCAATAAGAAGTAGATCAAGGAAGAGCCAAGACAGAACAAGAAGAGGAGACACCACGAGATAGGATAGCTAATTCATAGCTCTTTGAGCCTAGATTAGATAGAAAGTCGTTTAGAGAAGAGAGAGTGTATGCTCCTCTGCTCGATCGATAAGTTACACTATGGATCAATATAATTATTGTTTTCATACACCTTCGTGCTATTTAATTATTATGCATACAATTAGTTTACTTACACTTTATTCTAGTCATAGCATATTTGATATAGTCATTATTCATGGTAATTCAAGTACTTATTCGTAGAGCTCCTAGTATATTACAGCTGTATGCTAGGTAATAGAGAGTATGTAAGCATGGTGCTTAGATATAATTTATTTGCGGATTCACCTTATATGCCGGGTCGTGTGGTAGATCGTAGTGGTGACAAAGACTATTGAGTCCTTTGCAATCCTCCCCGTGTATAAGACTAGTCGATAATGATTCTTGGGATGATCTTGTTTCGTTCTTGATTTTCTTAAGTAATCTTCTTCGGGGTACACATTTTTATTTATGGTTTTGATTTATATATGATCTTATGCTATGCCTCATTTATTTCCACTTCAGTAAATTCTTTGTATGCTACATAAGAACTGTCCCGTCTGTCATAAATCCAATCCTAATCTAACTAGGAATTAATCTTATCCTATTGTTCACCACGTGCACCTCAATTGCCTTATATACCTTATCATTATTATCTTTTATTGGCTCACCCCGTTTAAGTAAATGCTAAACCACCGAATCTCATTAGTCTTCTATCACCGCCCTTAATCAAATGAATTGTTAATCTTATCTTCCTCGTGGATTCGATATTTAAAACCCTCCCCGGGTGAAATGCTCACCGGATATCCGTGCGCTTGCGGATCTATTTCTCTGTAAGTTAACAAATACCAACAAAGCATACAAGCTTTAACCACTAAGGAGGCCAAGATACCAAGACATGCCTTGCCAAAGATGAACTTTCCCAAGTTTGATGGTACAGGACCCAAGATTTGGATTGCTCACTTTGCATTGACTATTTTTCGATTTATTCTATGCCTCATGAAGTGTGGGTTCAAACTGCTACTATGCATATGACCGATAATGCGGCTAAGTGGTGGCAAGCCTTCAAACAACTAAATGCTAAAATTGGATGGACAAAATTCGCTTGGCAGTCACAAAAAAAGTTTGGAGCCGATGATTACGAGATGTGCCCTCATCGAATTGATTGCTCTTCACAAGAAACGAGGTTCTCAGAGAAGAATACACTACGACTTTTCAATCTCTACAATTGGAAGTTACTATGCAAGTGGTATTCATGATGAGTTATTCTTTGTCACTCATTACATTAATGGATTGAAGGATGAGGTCGAGCTGTGGTTGAACCACAAAGGCCCACTACAGTGGATAGTGCAAACCATCATCGCCGTGATCCAACAAAGGTCGTTGGAGAGAACAAAGTCTAAATGGCACAAGAATATTTGGATGTCTAAACACAAACAGCTAGATCCTAGACACTCTCGGGCTTCAACCCAAAAATTGGAAAGATAGGCAATTGAGAGATTATAGGAGGGCCCATGGCTTATGTTACGCTTGTGGAGAAAAATATGACCCCAGACACAATGAAGTATGTGCCAAGAAGCTCAAGGCTAGCACAAATGCCCTAGCTGCCAATGACTTGGACGTATTATCCGGATGATGAGGTGCTTAACAACTGAAATAGAAGATGCTTTAGCTGAAGAATTTGGAGAATTATTAGTCAATGCACTATCCAGCTCTCCGACAATAATAAAAGCCTCAAACTCGCAAAGGTCAAGGATAAAGTAATGTCGATCTTAGTGGATAGTGGAAGCACTCACGCCTTTGTCGCAAACAGTTTGTAGAACTAGCTGGTCTTCCCCGGTCCCTATTGTGCCTACTAGAGTCAAATTAGCCGATGATAATTGGTTAACGGCAGATCGGAAGGTGCAAAGCAATTGCGTGGTACTTGTCGGGGCAACACTATGAAAAATGACATGATTGTCCCGCCCATGTCCCCTTATGATGCTATATTGGGTTATGACTGGCTCATGAAGCATAGCCCAATGAATTGTGATTGGGTCACTAAAAAATGGAATTTCCTCAAGAAGAAGGCAAGCTGACCAAATTGCGTGGTCTCCAACCAATCCAATTGCAGCTTAAGTCTATGTCCGCACGTAAAAGTGTACAATGCAACCAAAGGCAATGATGTTGCGGGTCTTTGCTCTAGTAGACCACATCCATGAGCCTACTTTGAAGATACTGCACAAACACCACAACCACCGGTGATCACCGAGTTGCTCCAGAATTCAAGGATGTGTTCTCGATCCACGTGTTTTACCTCCACCAAGAAGTTATGACCATGCCATACCCCTCATACCTGGTTCTCGTCCCCAGTGAATTCTAGACCCTACCATTATTCTCCCGCTCACAAAACAGTAGATTGAAACACAGGTCCAACAATTACTACGAGGCGGGGCTCATTACACGAGTCACAAAATCCATTTGCCTCCCCCGTGCTCTTAGTCAAAAAAAGAAAGATGGTAGTCGGGCGTTTTTGTGTTGACTACGAGGAAGCTCAACACTCTAACCATCAAAAACAGATTCCCTATGCCTGTAATTGAAGAGATTCTAAAGGAACTACATGGAGCTACTTATTTCACAAAAGTCGGATCTGCGCTCCGGGTACCACCGGTCGGGGAATGTTGCCGAGGATGAACCTAAGACCGCTTTTAAGACCCATCATGGACATTATCAGTTCAAGGTAATGCCTTTTGGCTTGACAAACGCTCTGCTACATTTCAAGGTGTGTGATGAATGAAATCCTACTGACCATACTTGAGGAAATTTGTCTTAGTGTTTTTAGATGACATCCTCATTTACCAGCAGTACTTTAGAGCAACATGTCCAACACTTGTCCGCTGTTACATCTCTCATTGAGAAAACATCGATTATACTTGAAAGAGAAGAAATGTTCTTTTGCCAAACACAGTTTGGAATATCTTGGACACATTATTTCTCGCAGCTAGAGTATCAACTGACCCAAGCAAAATCTCAAAGCTATGATACAATGGCCGGTCCCAACAAATTTCACCGAACTAAGAGGATTTTTAGGTCTCACTGGTTATTACAGAAATTTGTCAAGAATTATGGTCTAATGGCTAAACCTTTGACAAATCTATTGAGAACAAAGAAATTTGAGTGGACTACTCGGCTCAATCGGCATTTGGAGATTTGAAGATAGCCATGTCCCAAACACCAGTCTTTAAACCGCCCGATTTCCAATGACCCTTTCATCAGAGACCGATGCACGTCAACGGGGCATTGGAGCGATCCGATGCTTGAGGGGGCAACCAGTGGGTTTACCCGAGTAAAAGGACTAGGTGACAAATCCACAAACATTTGTCTATTTATGAGAAGGAGTTCTTGGCATTAATCATGGTCGTAGAGAAGTGGAGGCCTTACTTACAACAACAGAATTCACTATCCTTACAGATCACAAGTCATTAGCCTATTTGAATGAACAAAATTTACATTCTGACCGGCAGAGAAAGGCTATGACTAGGCTTATGGGATTGCAATTCAAAATAGTCTACTGTGCAAGCAAGGCAAAGAGAATATGGCGGCTGATGCCTTGTCTAGAGTGGGTCATCTACTCTCATTACAGTCAGGTCCACTTTGTCCAACCCGCTTGGATCCAAGAAGTCTCCGCAATTCCTATGCTACCGATGAGTCAGGCTCAAAGAACTCTTACATAAACCGGCAATTAAAAGCCCGGATGAAGTTGGTTACTCTACGGATCAAGGATTGATCGGACTCAAGGGCAAAATATGGATTGCCAACAATTCTGCTATTCAAACAAGAGTCATTGCAGCATTCCATTCCAGTCCTTTGGGTGGCCACTCCGGCATCACTCCAACTTATGTCAAACTAAGAAATCACTTTGCATGGAAGGGAATGAGAAGAGATGTGGAGAGCTTTTTATCAAGCAATGCGAGACTTGTCGCATGCTAAGCACGATCGCAACACCCACAAGGTCTCCTACAACCTCTACCAATACACGAGAATGTCCGGACTGATTTGTCCATGGATTTTGTTGAGGATCCGCCAACATCCGGGGGTTCAATGCTATTCGGTGGTGGTTGATAGATTAACCAAATATGCTCACTTCATTGCTATCAAGCATCCATACACGACCAAGGATATTGCCGACACATTTATGGAACATGTTGTTCAACACCATGGTCTTCCCAAGACTATTATTCTTGACAGGGGATACCACCTTTGTCGATCCAGTGCGACAGAATTGTTCAAGTTGTACAAGGTGGACTTGGTCTTCACAATGACCTACCATCCACAAACCGATGGACGTATTGTAACGTAATTAATCGGTGTCTAGAAATGTATCTCCGATGTTCAGTGCATGACTCTCCCAAAGCTTGAAATCATGGTTGTCTTTTTGGCCCAATTGTGGTACAACTCTAATCCCCACTCATCAATTGGTTGCTCCCCATTTATGGCTCAGATGGCAAGGAAGCAAATTTGGGGTCCGCTCCCTCGGTTCCTAAAGAAACTACCCCATCGAGTGGTGAGGTAATTGAACATAGGGCAAAGCACATCCGGAGTCCCTCAAGGCCAACCTAGCCAAAGCACGTAATAGGATGAAAGTGCAGGTCGACAAAAATCGCGGCCGTCGGTTTGAAGTGGGAGACCGTGTCTTTGTTGAAGCTACAACCATATACACGATCTTCAGTGGCACATCGTCCCCTATCCAAAGCGGCGTACAAGTTCTTTTGGCCCATACAAGATATTGGAGAGGATCGGAGCAAGGTGGCATACCGTGCTGAGTTGCCCGAGGGTGCCCCGATCCACCCAGTTTTCCATGTGTCCCAAGCGAAGCCATTCATACCGAACTATGCTCCGGTGTTTGCCAAATTACCATCTACTACTGATTTCAGGTGTCGGATGCACAGCCACGGGGAGATCATCGGCGCCGTCTCGTCAAGAAAGGTAACCAAGCCATTCCTCAAGTCAAGGTCACGGACGCCCTCGCCGAAGCTTTCGCTGCTACCAGAAGGAAGATTATCACGTCGTCAAGACTCGGTTTCAGCGGCACCGGCCCTAAGGACCGCCGGTTCTTATTGGGGAAGTGTAACACCGGCGTCGGGCTAGCGGACCGTGTGTGTGTGTGAAGATGGCAGGTTTCATAGTTTACGTCTTCTCTTAGTGTTTAAGTTTTGCTTATGAGTCTATGTACCCGTGAACCCACTTGTCGGGGGCCTTCCAAAGATTTGAGTCGGCGTCTGTATTGAACCGAGATTCGAGACAAGTTTCAGAAATAGAAAACGAAGCCAAGGCGCAGGGGGTCATCTCGCCTTCCTCTTTCCGATCTGCGATTCCCATTTTGCTCACGTCCGACGGTGATCACCCGCGCCAAGGGAGATTACACTTCGGACCAACCAAACCAAGCCTTAGCCCATCCGTATCCGGTGGCAAGGAGCGGGCGCAAGCGCTGATTCGCCGCATCTCGATCATCACGGCCGCGACCACACGCCTTCCGCCTCCCGCCCGCCGACGACGCATGCTCGGCCACCGCCGGCCGCGCAAGGCCGCGTCCAGCCATGGGTCTGCTGCAGCTGCGGAGGAGCAGCATCATCGCCAGCCGCCCGATTTGGAGAGTTCATGTTTCGGGCACGGGTCCACGACTGGAGTGTTTCTATGCCAACAAGGAGTAGAATAGACGATTCATAGAACAGCCGTCGATATTCTCAAAAACTAAGGATGATATGATGACGCCTACAAGGTACATGATGACGGTCATCACAACATAATATGGCATCATCAAGTTAAAGCGAACCTATTGCTTGCATTATTATTGTCAACAACTATTGTTGTTTGTAGCAAAAGGACAATGTGATGGAGTTTCCTAATTAACGGTGGACAAAACTTACATTGTTCACCACGAAGAGCCAGACTACTATACTAATGCAATATGGCGGTGTTTCCTAGTGAAAGGTGGACAAATGTCAATGTGTATATACACACACATATAGCTACGAGACAAATGTCAATGTGTATATACACACAGATATAGGTACCGCACGTATCATCTCCATAGGCTACCGCGTTCTTTTTCTTCTCCGGAGGTTGTTATTTATTTCTTTGTTAGTTATTGCTCCAAAAACTTTATTTTAAAGTTTAGTCGATTGTTTGCTGCTCAGTTGGTATATGGTGCAATCGACTAAGATGGCTTAGTGAAAGCAGGATGTCCATTGCAATTAAAGTTTGTTCTGGTCTAATGTTACGTTTCTATTGATTATGTCAATGTTTCTCAATTATTAACTCATATTGGTATTATAACAGTTTCGAACAATAGTGATCATGGCTACCGGTAACCAAGGTGAATAGGACCTGGACAATTATTCCAATGCTAATGGTGTGGCGCATACCACGTTTGTAGCTTCACAGCGAGTGGTGATATAACAAACATTGACGAGATAGCTCAAGCCGACAAAGAGAACCAACAACCAATTTCTCACTTTTTATTAGGCCCTGTTTAGATTCCAAAATGCAAAATGCATAAAGTGTTACAATATGTCTGCATATGAATGGAGCACTAAATCTAGATGAAATTTAAAACTAATTATACAATTAGCTTAATTAGATCGTGATTAGACACTAAACCACTACACTAACTCATTCTCTAATGATAGATTAATTAGGCTTAATAAATTTGTCTTATTTTTACGACAGAATCAATAATTTATTTTATAATTGGTCCACATTTAATACTTCAAATGTGTGCTGGAATATCCGATATGAGACAACCTTATTGTGAGACCTATTATGGTCTACTATGTTGTAATGTCTAGAGAATGAGCGCTGGCTGCATTGGTTCGCCGAAAGTGGGGTCGATCCCTAGGATCCACCCGATTTCCCGCTCGCGGTTTTCCCTATATTTATGTGGAGCCTCTCAACGCAATGTGCCACAAAGGGACTACGACATGCTCATTGTCTATGCAGCCTAGTTCTCTCCAAGCATGTGTCTCGATATCTATTTATGGTTGTAGGTATGATTATATACTCGTGGTGTAGTGCATGTCTACGGAGCCCTAGTCTATCCAAGGATGAGTCTCGATATCCGTGGTGTGAGTGTGGTGTAGGTGTGTTGGTATTTGAGCAGATACTACAACGGTGGCCTAATATGAGAGGTGTAATAAATAAATATTGTAATGTCCAACACTACTACAGGATTGATTTTACGTGGTGTTTGAATTTTATTTTTCGTGGCGGGCATTTGAGAAACCGCCACGGTTAATATCATGATTAACCGTGGCGTTATTTTCTATTTTGCGTGGCGGTTATTATGACCGCGACGGTAAATCATCTGAGCCCATTCTCAGGTCGAGCATATAAAAGAGGACGAAACCCTAACCCCACTCACCACTACGCGCTCTCTCTCTCTTTCACTTTCTCTCTTCAACGCATCTCTCGGCGCTCTCTCCTCCACTTCCCCTCTCCCGCATCTCGCACGGAGGGCGCGAACGGCGCCGCGCGAGCCTTGATGGCGCGGGCGGCGCAGGGTCGGGGTGGCGGCGGGAGCGCGAGCGGCGGCCGCACGCGCGCGGCGGCGGGAGCAACATGGGCGCGGGATCCCTGGGCGGCGGATCCGGGCGCTGGCGGCGCGGCACATGGGCGCGCGGGACCGGCCAGCCGCGCCAGATCCGGCAAGGGCGCCGGGATCCGGCCATGCGGTCACCACGGCGGCGCCACGGCGAGGTCATCCGGAGGCGGCCGGGCGCGCGGATCCGGCGCCCCATCGAACGGCGGGCCGACCTACTCCACTCGAGCTCCTTCCGCCGTGCTTCCTCGACTGGCCGCCGAGGGCTCGATCCGGCACCGTGGGGCTGGATCCGCCGCCGTGGTGGCCGGATCGGCGGCGGCGGCGGCAGATGGGCTCGCAACGGCCCCGGATGGCTCCCCGAGCCGTCTCGTCTTTTTTTTTTTTTTCATTTACGGTGACGGGCAAAAAACCGCCATGGAAGTTAATCTATTTTCAGTGACTATGTCCATGGCGGGCAAAAAGACACCCACGGAAAATATTTTGCCCGCCACGGAAGTTCTTTTATGTAGTAGTGCAGCCCGAGCGGTTTATGTTTCTATTTTAATAGGCAGCTGCACATACCAATCTATACCTATTAATAAATTCAGTCCATCAAAATTTTGGTCCCCAATTTGTTTTTTTCACCCTTTTCCTGTCGGCATCAGCGGCTTTACACGCAAAACTAGGCAAACAGATACAAAAGACTAGGAGAGATCATCGAGAAAAGAATCCAAGACTATCACGATTTCGATCAAGAATAACATATAGAGCACAATACCTAATGAAATCTATCACATATACCGCAGATCCGGACGTCATACAAATCGAAGCCACCAACTATGCAAAGAAACAAATTGAACACAAACACCGCCGCGCCCTATCCAGCCGAGATCCAACCGAAAGCGCGTCGCCGCCATCACTGGGCGGTGGAATCCCGGCCCCTCGCGAGCCGCCATGAACACGCCCGCGCGCTTAGTCGCCGCTAGGGGGGCCAAGAAATGCACGGCTTCGTTCTTTCCCATGAGCGTGGACCGCCGACATCCGCTGGTCAAGAGGTTATCCCGCACGCGTCGTCGCGAGCAGGAGACGAGGACGTCGAGCCGGCGACTATGTTGAGTGCCACAAGGAGGAGCCGCCGCGAATTATGCGGCCAAGCAATCTTTGCAATGTCGTGTTTGCCTACCAACGCTTAGAGCCGAGGCCGAACTCGTAGCCATTTACACCGGAGCCTCACTGGGCACCGCCCGTGGACTAGCCGCGCGAGGCCTCACTGCCTTTGCCGCACTTCGCCAGCGCCGCCGCCGAGAGGTCTTGAGCGCCATCGGTTGTTAATCGCAACTCATCGTTAACCACCGCCACGCCGGCGAGTCGCCGGCGCCGTGCGCAGCTCCGCTGCTCGCCTACGCCAAGCCGAGTTGTGCCACTTTCGCGGCGACTGGAAGAGACGGCGGCCGACGCGCCACGATGGGATTCAGGCGAGTGGATGGCCTCAGCCACGTCGACATGGCCAAGGGCTGCGTGACATACACTTCCTCATGGGCCTCGCTTAGAATGATCTCCCACTGCCTTTGGTGTGCACTCAGCCAGCGTATGAACCACAAGCAAAGAGGGAATATGACTTGTTGTATGGAATAGTACGACAGGCAATGCCCACCCACCCCTGACCAATGCGCCAGCCTCATAGCGGAATTGCCGGACATACACAAAATCGTACTTTCGAGGATATCAAAACAGCTAATTAATTACATAAAAATTTCTAGACAATTTCTAAATAAAGTAGATCATATAAAAGTAGTTTTCTTCCATGTTAGTTAGATAAAATTGTAGAAAAAAAAAAAATACACGCAAGAATGTCATGCAAGATATCACGACGAACTTCAAAATCAAACAAAATTACGGGTGCTTGAAGTTTGAATCAGTGATACTAATATATTTTCTAATTATCAGTGGCAACGCCATGGGCACTTTTGCTAGTTTCTTTTTAAAAAAAAAAAAATCCCTCGAGAGATATTTTTAGGGATCAATAGAGAAAAAGTCTCAACCTGTTTGGTTTTCTGATTTTTTAGTCCCAGGGATCAAAAGCCCTGAACTAAACTATATATTAGACTCTACCTAGAATCTCCATCGTGAGTGACCAAATGGTTTTGGTTTTGTTTTTAGTGTAGAATACACTTTTTTAGACTAGTTTTCTTTTACAAATAAGTTATTAGACTCTCAGTCACAGAATAAATCAATTCCTAAAAACCAAAAGTTTGACTAACTTTATACCAAAGATTAATAATATAATACTCCCTCCGTCCTTATTAAGTAATCGTTCTAGCTCTATATATACTTGAGCAGCAAAAGTTACTGAACGTGCACATAATAGGCGTGACAGGTGCATTCAATACCGAAAGTGAATCTCGATATCGCCGACCCCTCCAAAAACGACTACTAAAAGTGGGACAGAGGGAGTATCTACGACATAAAAACGAACATATTTTGGAAATAAATTCTATGGTATATCTAATGAAAAAAATAACTCTTGATAGTTTTACACATAAATGTAGTCAAAGCTTAAAAATTTGACTTTAAAAACATCATAAATTTATTTATTCGAGTGAGTATTAGTTATGGTATTGAGTAGTTGTTTGCAAACACTACTACACAATGGAACTTGCATGGTGTTTGGAAATCATTTTCCGTGGCGGTTTTTTGAGAAACCTCACGGAAAATTGGTGGCCCGGCGCCCCCTTCAGAGGAAAAACCGCCACGGTTAATAGATTAACCGTGGCGGGTTTTTTTAAAGAAGCCCGCCACGCAAAATTGGCCTATTAACCAAGGCGGACTACTTATAAAGCCCGCCATGGTAATATATCCCCGAGGCCCGGTTCAATTTTGAAAAGCCCGCTCGGCCCGATAACAAGTTGCTCGTATATATAGCAACCAAAAACCCTAACTCTATCTCTCACTCATCCCCTCTCTCTCTCAGCCCGAGCCGGCGGCCTCCCTCCTGTCCTCCATCTCCTCTCCTCTCCTCCCCTACCTCCTCCGTGCACTCCCTCCCCCCTCCTCCCCCGAGCCGGCGGCCTCCCTCCCGTCTTCTCCCCGAAAGGCCGGCGCGGGTGGCGCTCCCCTCCACCTCGAGCGGTGGGCTCCCTCCACCTCGAGCGGCGGCGGAGCGTAGCGGCGCTGGATCCGCCATGGCGACGGCGGTCCCCCGCGGCGGGCGCCCCTGGGCACGGATCCGCGCCCTCGAAGCGCCGCGCATCCGCGTCCCCGACCACGCGTGCTGGCGTCCCCATCTACGGCGGCGGCGGCGCGCCGGAGCACGGTCCCGGCGCGCCCGAGCACGTGATCCGGCGTCCTGAGCTCGATCCGCGGCTCCCGAAAGCACGTCGCGTCCCCTCGAGCGCGGATCCGCCCCCCCGACCACGTACTTGCCATGCCCCGCCGGCTGGCGTAGCGAGCGGGCCGGCGGTGAGATCCGAAATTAACGGCCCAGATCTGGGCCTCGTTAGGTTTCAAACTAGATTTTTTTTTTTTATTTTTATTTATTAACTCGTGGCGGTTTTTGTTAAATACCCGCCACGTGTTAATCGATTTTCCGTGGCGGCAGGAAACCGCCACCGCGACCTCTAGAAGTGCGCGGTTTTAATGCCCGCCACGAAAAATAAAAAACCGCCACGGAAAATCATTTTAGTAGTAGTGAAACTTGCAAATAAAAAAAAGGCATAACGATTAAGCATGGTCCTGTTTTTTTTTTCCTCGCAGAAAAGAAGAAAAGCATAGTCCTGTTTTATTGGTTGCTTGATCGAAGAGAGTTCATACCTCAAAGTTCATTATCGAGCAAGGATCGTTTGCGTATATAAATGTGGATGATCTGAAACACTATTAATGGCTCATGTAGTAGCTTAGTAGCTCTATGGAGCCGTTGGTCACCGTTGTACTTTTTTTCTTTGTTTTCTTTATTCCTCTAATAAATTGGCAAACCCTCTTGCCGCTTTTCTAAGGGCATCCCCAACAATGCTGACTCACCTAGCTACTTGAGTGTACACATCTTGCATAATTGCATCCTATGTGGGGTTGAGAGAATATGCATAGAAGATTGGGCTGGCTATTTGTTCGTCGCCTATCTCGCTTTATACCACGAGACGGTGCTGTGAGTATGCCTGGCCATAAAGTAGTGCAAATAGCTAGCTTCAGTAGATAGCACTTTTGCCTGCTAGCTATTATACGCCATCTGGCGACCCAGCTGCTAGCGAGGACTGTTGTGGCCACAATGTCTTAGTCGCTCCAATGGTGACCAAATAGCTAGATAAGAGGAACTCTATTGGCTATCAATGACACTTTATAAATAGCTAGCTAGATGAGGTATAAAAAATAATAGAAAAGTACCACTTTGATTGGCTATCGAGGAGAGAGACTAAATAGCTAGCGACTCTCAAATAGCTAGCAACTAATAAATACCTAATCTAGTTCGATCTCCTAAAAACATCTCTCTCACAAAACTCTCAACTATAATCTTTATCTTTTTTTCTTATTTAGATGTCTCATCTAGCTAGCTATTTGTAAAGTGTCATTGATAGCTTAATAGAATTGCTTTTAGCTAGCGATTTGGTAACCATTGAGACGCCTCTAGCTAGTGCTACCTACGTAGTGAGTCGACGTGGATATGAGAGACAAAAAAAAAAAAATTATTTTATATTATTGGACCCACATAATCATCTCACATGTTTTAGGGCTACGTGAAATAGTTAGTATTATTTGCTTCTAGCTAGTGACTACTATCTCCTATTTTTTTCTTACCACGTTACATATAGTTAGCTAAATAGCTCACCTTTGCGCACCGCCTAGAAAAATATGTCCCAATTGTGCAGGTTTGAGAGTTTGGCGCCAGAAAAGAGGGTGAAAAAGGACACGCGAGCCGTGGGTGCAATGGGCTAGGCTGCTGCTGCAAGTACAACCGCCAAGGCCACCCGGCCCTTCGTTCCTATTGGGCCGTTCTCGTTTTATGCTGGGAAGGTTGGCATATTGGTCTGTTGGGCCGTTCGGGTCGGGGCGGCAGATAGACTAGTCGTCGATCAGCATTCTGCAAACCTGGCAAACTGTACAGTTGCTAATATCATGGATCAGCATTCAGCAAGATCGCAGCCTGTAACTAGAAAAACTTAGAACTACAGTCATATTAGTAGTACGACCTACGACGACCAATGTAACTGTGCATCGACTTTGTCAGGGATAATAAGCGATCAAAATAGACCGGTTTACGCAGGAATGGCACGGCCCAGTACCTCTTGCAAATTTAAACAAGAGAGGTGATGATGAACAGGACAAGGACACGCCGACACGGGCACACGGCAATGAAGGCGTTTTCGGACGCGTGTGGTGTGTGAAGCTCGGCGTCACGCGCAGCTTCAACGGCTCGCGCGGGTCACATGATCGCGCGGATCGGGATTTGTGTTGATGACCCGATAATAAATGGAAGTGAATCCAAAGCACCCCTTCTCCATTGCTACTACTCTACCTACGAGTACAGACAGAGTAGCCACCGCGCCGCCACCGGCAACCCATACATAGGCCATAATGACGCGGCGCGCGTGGACGGCGGCGGCGGCGGCGGCCACACGCCGCTTGAGCTCGCATTGGCCAATTTGGATGTTCGCGTGGAGTTTGCGCGCGCACGCGATCGATCTGAGAGTGGAGCGTGCGGCTGCGGCCGGCCAAAAGGCGCCGTCGTCCCGTGAACCCTTTCATGACCGTGTCAGCATTAATGGACGTGCCGCCTCGCCTCGGCTTGCCTCGCCGCGCGGGCTTCGCGACTCGCTGCTCCGCCACCGGACTCCGGCGGCAGACTACAGGTGGTGGTCGCCGGCACAGAGATTCGCAGCTACTCCTCCTACCTAGCGCCAAAAGCACACTGACCATGTCAGGGTCACGAACTCCTGAGCGAGCCGAAAAGCCGGCCGCGCCCGCGCTAATGCGGACAACTTGGCATTCATTCGCGGCAGCCTGTGCGGGCCGCGCCAAGCCCCCGCTGCCCGCCGCCTGGCTGATCGTCTCGTCTAGGAGTAGGAACCAGCAAGCAGGGTGGGTCTCTTCTCTTGCCAAACGCCACGCCGGTCCCCTCTCAGTTTTCACTAGGCTCGTACTCGTTTTACCATGTCGATCGATCGGGCCGACCGAAAATCCACCGACGAAGGCGCCCCACGGGCCACGGATCAACGAGGACGCTGCCTAGCTGCCTGCTGCCCTGCTCCCCAAACCGATCGAGAACGAAGAGGCGCGGCCGGGGCTTGCAAAAATTCTCTCTCGGCCGCGGGTTCGTTTCGTGCCGGCGGATTGGCTTCATCACTTAGCGCTCGCTGTACGTGCGGACAAGTAATGGAGAGCCGGCCGTTCGTTTATCCGGCCGGCCCTAAAGGCAAAGCAACGCCGCTCGCACGGTAGCAGTACGTGAGTTGGGTAGGCAGTAGCGCTGTTCGCCTGTTCCCGCAAAGCTTTCCCTGCACTGTTTCGCCAATCAATGGATCGGTTGTTGCCATGATTTTTTTTGCTTGAATTTGAAGCGTTCGTGCCTCGCGGGCGGGGCGTTTGATTGCCGCGTGATCCGTGAACGCAAGGTCATGGCCATGAATACGAGCAAATAAGTAACCTGTCAGTGCAGCTTCAAGTTCTACTGCCGCGCCATAAAGCGGAGTAGAGTACTGTAATTTTACTCTAGGCTCCAGCGAACTGAACCATCGATGGCTTGCCTTGGCTATGAAGTGCTGGAGCCCAAACCGTACGATCGTAGTTTAAGACTGAGCAGTAAAAAATTACTACGCCAATTAATACGCGTAGTTTAAGCTAGTCTGCGTGGTTGTTTGTTTCGGACTTTAGGAGCGGGCCAAACGCTAAGACAATGAAGCCCACACAGTGGCGGCACTGTGCCCAGATCCAGAGCCGTTGAACGGCGTCTGAGCAACGTTGAATCGCAGGAGCCACCAGCTCTGAATCCATGGCGTCCGCGCCGGAACAGTGCGAGCACAGCTTGTTATAGCGCGCGGAAGCATAATCACCATAGAGAAAAATACGCGAACGAGAACGACACAAAGACATCGATGTTTTTTTAACGAGGTTCGCCGATGTGCCTACCGGGCAATGACCACGGCGCTCCTCCCCATAAACAAGAGCCTACACCGGCATCCGGCAATCCCGCGGCCCGCGGGCCACCCAAACCAGCCGCCAAGTCGTCCCTCGGGGTTACAAAAGGGGTGGCCTCATATTTATGGCCCCTAGGACACAGAAGTTCGACTACAACTCTATCCTAGCCCCTAATACAACTCAAGTCCAACGTAACCTAAACTTGTACACTTATTCGACACATATCTAACAAACTCCACCTTGGCGAATATGCACGCCATCTTGAAGCCGCCCATGCGTGAACCTCCATGTACCTGGACTCTGAGCCATCTCCTTCGCCGCTCACTTAGAACAACCCGATGAGGTCGATCCCACGCCCGCATCACCATCGTGATCGAACACCACTACATTTGCATTGCCATCCATGACTCCACCTTCAACAACGCTTCCTTTCGACTTTTGTACTGGTGTGCACTTGACTTCTCACCAACCATGACTGTCTTGCCTTCATGCATGATTCTCAAGGTCTTCTTATCGGGAACCGCCTGATACAACCAGACTTTCTTCATGCAATAAACCAAGCGAAATCGATTCCTCGTTAGCCCCAAGACATGCTTCACACCCCTTAAGCAACATCTCTTTCCATCACACAACTTGAACTTGATGTTGCCCACTCCTACAAACAAGATAGCTCCTCGAACCATCTCCCCAAGTAAGCAAAACCATTATCCTTCTCGGGTGTATGATGAGAAAAGCTCCTTCTTGAAGTTGCATGGAACGAGCTAGTCGAATCCAACAACCACGCATCACAAAGACTGCTCACTTGACACCGTGAGAAGGTCACCATCGCTATCCGAGTCATTTTTCGTATTGGCAATCACAAAATTTATGGATCCTCCATCCTTCTTCGCCAGGCGGTCCTTCTTAACGGATGTCCCCAGATCGTTGCACTTATAGCATCGCGACCCTTCTTCTTCTTGCCTTTCTTATCCTCCACACTATGATCACCACGCCTAATTACAAGAGCATCACCAGAAGACTCATTTGTTGCATTATTCTTCCTTCTTTGATCATGAGCAAGCAACGCAAGCAAACAACGCCTTCCACCTTGATGTCCTCTCCTTCCCGCACGTTAGTGTAGTAACTAAGTGCTCATAAGACCTTGGCAACGAACAAAAAAGAATATGAGCCTTGTCTTCATCATCAACCTTCACATCGACCTTCACAAGATCAGCAATCAATTGATTGAAGACATGGATTTCCGCAAGATCTGACTCCTCTTGCATCTTCAAGCCAAACAACTCGCTTAAGATACAACTTCGAGTCACCGCCTTGGACATGAACCGACCGGGCCAACTTGTCCCAAATTTCTTCCATGACATGGTACATGATCTAATCGGGGAGAGACATAACCCGATAGTTCGCCTCCATCTCCTCCCACTTGTCATCATCTACCTTCTCCGCTTAACCCCGCCGAGCACCTCTTCGAGATAATTTTGAGCCACCGCATTCCTTCACTGCGGGTCCGCCACATCCCCGGGTTCCGTGCCATCAAACTCGTCACGCAAATTTGATGCCATCGACGCCATCTGAATACAGATCGCCGAAGAACATGTACCTTAGTAAGCGCTTCCACGCACCACTCGCGCACGCCACCCACGCTTGTTCTCGCCGCACACGCCGGGTCGCGAAGACACGCCTCCCGCGACGCGCGTCGGCGCCTGCCGTGATGTCGCCGCTGTCGCACACCGCCTGCACTAGCCACGCGCGCCGCAAGCCTTCTGTTGGATCGGCCGCTCGCCGCCGCACACCAAAGCCAACCAGCTTAGGCGCCGCCACATATCGCGAACTCCAATTCGCTCGACCGCCAATTGCTTTTGGCTATACCGTGAACCTCTCAGATTTATGGAGCACCAGAAAACCGTGCAAGCCGACTCTTCTCGTAATCCAAGTCGGACTCCACCTGGAATCCAATTTGGCACGCTGTTCCTCCGTGTCCGCAACAACTACCCTTTTCCATGTCACGCCGCAATATCCCCGTGAGTCTACGCACCTGGATATGTCTCCCGTTTACAACACGATACACCAATGTCTCCCGACATGGAAACCAGTCCCTTTTTCTGATCACCGAGACAACCATGTTTGCCAAGCACAAGTCCCAAGGCCAAAACACGGCCACGACCCTCCTCTCCTAAACACCGGGCCTCGATTCCTTGCATGCACATGTCCATGTTCATTAATTCCTTTTTTTTTTTTTCCTTAACCGAACACCCATGTACATTATCCAAATCTGCCTCCAAGGAGATCACCTCGCCATACGCCTTTGCTTGTCCATATGGTCGCCCACAACATTGCCGGTGCATGAAACCTCCACAATAACGCCGAGTTCACACGGGTTTCCGCCACCATCGCAGCATAATTCAACGACACCCGAAGTCAAGATCAATCTCCCCGCCGTTCGACCGCCGAGTCAAAGCCGCCGCCTTCATCTACGACGCCTTCCGGGCCTTCCGCATTCGGCCGAACCTCCGCCATCACGCTCGCCCTCCGACTTTATCGAATCCACTAGCCGCCATCAACCCCGATTTCCACGCCGGAACGATCCCCGTTGATTGCGATTGGACGGTCCGAGCCACCTCCCGAAGTGTCCAACTCCACCGATCGAGTCGCCGATCGCCGCCATGCTCCACCTTTGCGCCATGTCCTTCCTCCGACACACCCATGCGAAGCCTTGCACCATGTGGAACATATCCATCGCACATCCCACTCCATCTTCTTTCTATTGCCTAGATACCACTTGTTATAAGGCGCGGAAGCATAATCACCATAGAAGAAAATACGTCGAACGAGAACGACACGCGGCATCGATGTTTTTTTAACGAGGTTCGATGTGCCTAAACCTCTGGCAATGACTACGGCGCTCCTCCCCATAAACAACGCCTACACCGCATCCGGGCAATCCCGCGCCTCGCGTCACCCAAAACCGCCCGCAAGTCACCTCTCGAGGGGTTACAACGAGGGGTGGCCTCGTATTTATGGCCCCTAGGACACGAGTTCGACGTAGCCCGCGACACAACTCAAGTCCAACGTAACCCCTAAACTTGTACACTTATTCGACACATATCTAACACAGCTTAGACCCCCTGAAGCCACAGGGGATTAGCCCAGCGTTGCAGCGGTGCAGCGAGCTGCAACACAACACATGAAGCCAACGCATCATGCCGCACAGTGCAATGAAACAGTGGACGCGGCACATCGCAGCTTTTTACACGCCAGTCCACACGGCCGCAGGGCAGCCCGGCCGGCCGACGTCACGTACGTACGCTAACACACAGCTTTGTTGCACACGGAACGAAGGGAGAGCTGGTGGCGTTGGCGTACGCCTGCATCACTGCATGCAAGCAAAGTTTCAGAGCAACGGTACGTGAAGGGGAGGGAGGGACAGGATCAAAGGACGGTGCATGCAGCAGTGGTAAGCACTCGAATCGCAACAAAAGCAGCAACAGCGTACTAGTAAAGATCCAGTGTCAGTACACACAAACACATCACGCAGTACTACAGTAGGATCACACTCGAGCGACACCAGCGTATCATTGCAATCCGGCCCGGTGTTGGCGCCACACGCACGCATCATTAGCACTTAGAGGAGTACATTACAACGGCATGGTGTTTACAGTAGTTGAAGATTACGACGACGAGCAGAGCATCTATGAGATGAGAAGCTGATAATCTTGCATAGCCTTCTTTGCGCTCACCTTAATCAAGCTCAAGACCTTGGCATTCATGGATGCAACTATGAAGATGCAGCTCGCCGGCCGGGACCTCGGTTAATAGCGTCTCGGTCTCGCGCGAGCTGCGTGCTTCGTTAATGGCAGAAAAATGATTTTAAAAGGGTGGTGGTAGTAGTAGCCAGTAGGACACAACAGGACAAAGACTAGCTAGCTAGTGGTTAATACAGTATGCAAGCGTAGCGTACGTGCATGCCGTGGCACCGCGCGCGCCGGCCGTGTTGGACGACGGCGAGCAGCGCCAGCGCAGCCGTGCCTAGAACTGGCAGGGAGACGGCGGGCAGAAGAGGCCGTTGCGTGTCCAGAGGTCGGCGAAGGCGTGGAGGATGAGCGGGTGGTGGCGCGGCGAGTTGAGGGGAGAGGAACTGGTGGAGGAGGTCGTTGAGGTCGTCCCACGCGTAGATCTCCTTCTCCACCACCATCTGCACCATGGACTCGCGGAAGTCCTCGTACGGCTCCGCCGAGTCCACCGCCACCGCCACGCTCTCGCGCGCCACACGCCGCCCGTACTCCTCCCCTCCGTCCTCCATGACGTGGGCGCGCGGGGGAGGCGCCGCACGCCGGCTGCGGCGCCGGTGGCGCTGCTGCCTGCGCCGCCGCCTCGCCTCTCCTGCTCCTGCTGCTGCTGCAGCGGCGCCACCGCCGCCACGGCCACCGGATCCTCGTACAGCGAGTTGGTGGCGACGAACGAGGCGGGGCCCCACGAGGAGGAGTCGGTGGAAGTGGCCGTGGTGCCGCTGCGTCCGCCAGCGGTGGTGGCCGTGAACGCCGTGGTGGTGGAGGTGGATGAGGCGTTGGGGGACTTGGGCTTGCCACCGCCGCGGAACAGGGACGACGTCGAGGAGAAGACGGTGGAGAAGAGCTTGGGGCGGCGGCAGTTGCAGCCGATGTCCACCACCGGCGGCTGCCGCAGCGTGAAGCTGCTGCTGCTGCTACCCCTCCCCCTCCCCTCCTGGACGGCCAACCCGTGCCCGACATGGTGGCCGCCGGATGCTGCCGCCTGCGCGCGTACGTGGAGTACGTGATGCTTGCGCGCGCACACAAGCAGAAACGCCGAGGCTACGACGAGCTCGGGTACAGTGAGCTGTTGCGTTCCCGGAGCTTGGAGCGGGGGCGGATGAGCTTGGTGGCGTGGCGTGGCTATATATTAATGGAGGAGCGCCATGTGACAGCGTGGGGAAACGATCGATTGAATGGCAGAGTAAAGAGAGCAACGTGAACACAGTCGGGCCGGTGGCCGGGTGAGACTGACTGAGAGCTGAGAAGAGGAGCATGTGAAGGGGATATTAGAGCGGCAAGTGTGCACGCAGAAATCCTGGTAAAACGAGCTGAGAAAGATAGATACGGACAGCGTAAAAGGAAAAGGAGACGAGGGCGCAGTGCACAGCACAGAGGGATAGCAACTCTACATGCGTCTGTATGCGTGTTTGTGATGATGTGTGCAGCACGTCCAGATTGGGGCGATCATGTCAGAGGGGGGGCAGCAGATGTAAGCATATGCATAGTATATGGCTGGTGTGACTGGACACTGGTTAAAACCTTTAGCAGTACAGTAAATTCTAGGTAGGGCAGGATCGATCGATTGTGGTTGGGTAGTAAACATTTTTTTTTTCCTCGAGGGAACTCTGCTGTTGGAGTTGACTAACTAGTCATGTGAGGACAAACGGGTCCAGCTCCCTTTTGTTCTGTTGAGGTGACTCGCTACTAGCTAATTGCATGTAGTTAAGTGCAGTGTTACTAATGTTTAAACTAGGTATTAGGCTCCTAAGATTTCTTAGTATACATTTTTCTATGGAGAAGAAAAAGCCAGCTATGCCGAGCGGTCCATGCTGATTAATTATACCAATGACTAGTTTAGCTTTAACCATTTATATTCGGAACTGAACTAAATTACACCCCAATCCCCTCCAATCCTTAACGGATTTCAATGATCCAACGAAACCCTAAGGGTGTGTGTCCGCAGCACGTGACCATAGCCGTTGGATCCTTATTGTATAGCTTTACTATAATTATAAACGCAACCTTAAGTTCGCCCCCTCTCTTCCTCTCCTACTGCCATCCTCATTCCGTCCCCCGTAGTGTCCCCGCCGTTGGGTTCGCCTCCCCGCGCAAGACTAAACTCTTAGCCCGCGCTAGCTCACCGCGCCCTCACCCGCCTACCACTCGCCCCCGGGTCGCCCCTACCGTGCTAAACTAAGAGCCAGTTCTGAAGCTCACCGCACCCTTGCACCCACACTTTCGATCTCGCCATATGTTTTTCCAGCCTTTAGTCCCCGCCTCGACACCATCCCCACCTCCACCCTTGTGCCTACCCGCATCTCTAAGCTCTTCCTTTCTAAGCTCGCAGAGTGATTGGAGCCCTTGAGACCCCTCTAACCCCCAAACCTTAGGAGGAAGATGGACAATGTAACCTACACCAAAGAGGTATATGGACAATCTGGGTCATCAATTTCCAATCGGACGCGCGCGCGAGCACATCGTTTGACGAGAATGCTCGTTAGCACGCGCTTGCAAATGAGTATTTTTTTTGACAGAAAACACTTACATTGAAATTAGCAAAGGTTCTTTGCTACGGGGCATGTAGGTCATAGATTACATTGTGGAGAGCAATGGATAGGTTACAACCACTACTATGTGACATTTCTACACAAAACATTGAATCGCCTCAAGAGACGTTAGAGGAGATCTGAAAGCTCTGGTTGCTAAGAGACGAGCTTGAACATTTTGGCTCCTATCAAGTTTAACCATGCTAAAGGATCTGTCCGCCAAGTTGTTGATGAACCTTTGCGTGAACATCTTAATTCTCTAGTCCGGTGGTTCCTGTTCCATCTTGCTTGAGAGCTAGTTAGCCAAAACTTGGCTATCAGTGAAGAAGGTGACCCTGTTAGCATTTAGCCTTTTAATGATGTCTGAGGCGAGGGCAAGAGCAGCTGTCTCTCCCGTAAGCACTGAAGTGCAGAGAGAACTGAGCTTGAATGTGAAACTTGTTTTGTTATACTAATATAGGTACACTAATTTAGTGATATATGTTATCACGCTGTTAGTTTTCGTTTTTCACACACGAGCGTACAAAACCAAGCTCGAGACTACTCCCACTTCTACTAGCAGATACATTTTCATTGATATATGCGGTACGATCAGTAAATATACAAGCAAAGACCCACACTGACCGTGCAGGAAGACATGGACGACGAATGAAACGAGGAAACAAGCTGCGCCCAAGATCTCCGGCCGATACCACACTTACTATGCAGCAGTAAGCACATTTCCGGCCACCAGATGAGCCACGCGTTTGAACGGCAGGCTGTACCAAACGCCATCACAGGACGGTACCTGCAGTCACGGCCATGGCCACGGCCCCTCATCATGGTGGAGATGGAGCCATACTGCTTCAGCACCTGCCCAGCTGCCTGTGGTTTTGCTCCTGTGACTGTAGCTTTCTTCATCTCTCGATCGTCCGCTCGCTCTCACTTTCCGTCCTGTTCGCGAGCGTATCTTGAGAGAAAGCTGAAACAGTAGTGCTCGAGTGCCATTGCAATCCATCAAGTACCCCGGCAGCGGCAGAGGGAACCGAACCTCTATGTACTAGCATGTTTCATGCATGCATGTATCGATCGACGACGTCGGCAGGTTTAGGCACGGCGACGGCATGCATGTAAATGAGAGAAAGAAGAGATCTGCGACACGATCTACGACATTGATGAAGTGCTGCACATCTCACGCGCGTGTGTGCACTTCGAGGGGAATTATGTGCCTTCGAACCGCACGCTCTTGCTAGCATGCCTTGCCTGGCTCTGGGTGCTGTGCTGTGCCTACCCCGGCTAGGCTTGCAACTGCAAATGTGAAAAACGTACAGTATGCCGTGTGCTGCATGCATCTCCTGCTCACTCACATTGAGGTCACCTTTTTGCTTCTTTCCATGGCTCCCCCTGGCCGGCCTGATGAGAAGCCATGAAGAGAAGGCCTGAAAGCGATTTTTGGATACGATACGGCTCGTGAGTCTCGCCAGCGCAGCATGCAGCAGCAGATCTGCCTGCCTGCCTTGGGTTGTCCACACTCACTCATGCGCTTTTCACTGTGCTCGCGGCGCGGCTCGGCTCGGGCTGAGGTAATTTGGTCACTGCAAAAATGTGTTTACACACAACACACGGGTACCAATAAGTTAATCATGGTCACATGCGCTGAGATTCGGCTTCTCTGTTGAAGAATCGCTAATCATTCCCAGATCCAGAAGAATTTGCATGCCAGGCTGCCAGCTACTATATGCAAGGCCCGGATATTTTTTACCCAAAGCAGCGCTGCTGGTACAGGCAGTATCATAACATGACAACAGCTACGGCTGCCTAGCGTGGATTAGCGCTGATAATATAATCCAGTTGCGCCATTTCAGAGAAGTCAAAGAGGATCTCCCCGAGGCTCTAGTGTCAGAGGGGCATGCAAATGCGCATGCTTTGCTTGGGAAGGTTCACAGAAGGGATCATAGAATAGAAGCCTCCATTTGCCAGGGCATCGTACGGCACCAAACACCGATGGATCCATCTCGAGCAAGTGGTTGTTTTATGGCGGTGTCGGTTGCGGAGCTCGATGCACGCACTGCGTCTCTTCATCAAGGCCGGCCGCGGCCGGGAGCACGCCGGGTTCCGCCCATGCATCCATGCGAATCCGGCTCCTCAGTCCTCAGGTTTTAAGACCGGTCTAATCCGATCCCAATGCGCTGCCTGCAGGCCAGCGCAGAGAGTTCAATTACTGCCTGCTGCCCTGCCACCGTTTTAAAAACTGATCCTGTGGCTGATTTGATTACTCATGCATTAGTTAATCCAAGCAGTATGGGGCCGGGGGGTACTACTCCGAGTGATTAATCTTTTTTGTGTGGGCTAGCTCAATTCCAGTGGTTTTTAATAAAATCTGCAGCCCGGCCCCTTGGCTAGCAAAGTCATGGGCCAGTCAAAAACAACGGTAGACCACAATTAAGGCTGCAGTAATTAACAAGTAATTACTATTCTCCTCTCTTTCCGCGCTAGGGTATTTCTTCGCAAAAAGCTAGAAGAGAGAAAAGGAATAGTCACGCTTTTTTCGAGGTAGAGAATAGTCGTCTCTGCCGTCCGCTCGTCTACCTGATTGTTGGATTTTGGGCCACTGGGCCAGGCCAGCAAACGTGAGTACGTCTGCTGTAAGCCTGTTGGGCCATATGTGCCATGCGCTATGCTTTCTAGCGGGTCCGTGCCTTGCAACGGGTTATTATCGGCTTGCCACCGGCTATTGTTCTGCTCGACGGTGGTCGATGATGACAGCTTCAATGCACCTGTAACGCAGACATAATGGTTAGTTATGCACCACGCTGGTCATACGTAAGACGGGCACTACTATATTCCACATGTTTTTCTTGGGTGTATCTCTTTAAATTGGAGGTCTCTAGGAGTGTACTGTTGCAGATGGTGTTCCCATTCTGTCAGAGCTGTAATAACTAAATTTTAGTCTATTAACCTTGGTTAATAGACGGGGTCAAAGCCCTTTTACTCTAAAAAAAACAAAAGAGTCTTAGCGCTACAGCTTAAGCACTATACAAAAGAAGCATTGCAACAAGAAACGTTACACACTATGGGCTAGGAAATTGACTGAGTGTACTGCTCAGCACTTTGAAACGAAACTAAATTCAGGCTGCAATGAATAGTTCCATCTCAACATAACAGATATCAGAAGCATCAAAAGGACCTTTCAGTAGTACGTATATCAGAACCAAATATAGTATTTCCATCATGGGTCAAAAAAAATGTACAAACCTACTAACGAACAAAAACAAAAAACAATTTTTTCCTTCTATCACCCAAGATCATTATATGAACAGAACTGCATTCCTCAATTGTGCATAATTAAATGTAATTGCTTTTAGAATACGTAAGTATTCATATCAGTTCAGTTTTCACAGAATTGTATCAGTTTTGACTGATACACCGAAGTATGCGTAATGCACAAAATTGATTAAGTTTTCAGTTTTCACTAATACACCGAAGTAATGCACAAAGATAGTTCAGTTTTCACTAAGACACCGAATTATCATATCTTTCACGTTCCCAAGGCAGACAACAGTTTGAAACTTTGAACTCTGAAACATAGGGTAAATATCAGCTTTGAGCAAGAAGAAGAAGATAAAAAAAAAAAAAAAACTAGACCCAACCTAGGAGAATTTAGGGGTTCTCATTAAGAAAAATGAGGCGCGCGTAAAGTCCGTCTCCTTCGGTGGGAATCGAACTCAAGAGCAGTTGCTTCCACACCCGGAAGCTAACCATCCGAGTGTCGGATGAAAATGTTTCTCTTTTCTCTAAATCAAGAGAGACGATCCAAATAATTAGGATATATAATATTGAATCCCAACTCATTTGACCCCTAGGTGGTGCCACCATCCCCCAGCCTCCACTTCTCCCTCCATTGCGCACGTTCCATTGGAGCTGCAGGTCTCCAAGGTATGCTCACGTTCTGGCTGCTCCTTGTCACACAAATCCACCGTGCGAAGGACGCAAGGCCGGCATCGGAGTAGAGGGGCATAGGCTTATTTATTAATTTTTCCATAGCTTGTTGGGAAACCTTGTGTAGATTGAGCATGGAGTCCGTGTATGTTGTAGACGAATTTGACATGAACACAGATCCAAGCTTGGAACCTTTTCTACTTTGGGCGTCCGGACGTTCCAGACACCGGGACGCTGCAGGCCCACGAATGAAAGCCAGCCCATCAACCAGTGTCCGCAACGGCCTCTCGTCCCCCGTCCATACCCACTCCTGGGCTCCTCCCCGTCGTGCGCCCACCCCGGTGTCCCTGAAGGCCGGCGGCTCCCCCCAGCGCACCCCCAGGCCGGCGACTCCCCGGCGCGCTGCCCCAGAAGGCCGGCGGCTCCCCGGCGCACCCCCAGGCCGGCGGCTCCCCGACGCGCCGCCCAGACCGGTGCATCTCCTCCCCGGCGCGCTGCCCAGGCCGGTGGCTGGCTCAGCTCTTCGGCGCCCCACGAGCCCCCCACCGGCGACCTTTGAGCGGCTCCCACGCGGCCATCCGGCGACCCTCGCAACGTTCCTCTGCTCCAACAAACGACCACTCCGGCCGCCGTTCGCCGCGCGCCCTTCTGCTCCTCCGCCCACGTCCCGTTCGTCGTCCAGTGCAGCGGTGTGTGGTGTGCCTAGTGGGGGTGTTGTCGTCACGGCACGTGGGGTTTCGCGGAGCCGACAGGAGCGTCGCTGCTGACGTCGACTCCAGGCGCGGGGTTCGCCGCACGTCGCCCTACTGCTCCGCATTCGCGTCATGTCCGGCGACCAGGGTTTGCGCCGCGTTGTCATCCTGCTGCTCCGAGCCCTCTTCGCATCGCCTCTACCCGCTGCTGCGTCCCTTGTCGTCAATTCCGGGTTCATCGCCATCCTACTGCCCCCCGCGACGGCAGTGAGTAGACTCGAGAGAATGGAGCCGATCCGTTCAAATCGAATAGCCTGGCCGGTCTTCTGTAACGGAATGGGCGCTTTCTTGATGGGTCGGGGGGTTGGGCGAGGGCCCAAGACGCGCACGTCCGGAAAAAAAGGGTTCCGGACGTCTGTTAAAAATCAGTTACCGTTTCTACTTTCCTTCTCATCCTTTCCGTATGTAATTCATTCATTAATTTTATTTATTCTCATTGGCAACTATGGGGCTGGACGACATAAATTTCCGCGCTTTTATTTATAGGTATAGATATGGGCTAGCTGCAGACCAGGTCCCTCTCAAAAAGAAACTGCAGGTTGGGTGGTGGATGAAATTGACCTATCACATATTGTTCATAGATTAGTCGGTTAGGTCCGTTACGGTTGCAGTCCGCCCACCGGGTTCTAGACCTCGACTTGGCACAAAGTTTTGTATTTTTCGGGATTTACCGTGTTATGATTTAAATGGTAGCGTCATTCGTCGACAACGAGGCACATATGGTGACTTTGGAATCTCTAAATCGCCGGCCTAGTCCTTCTGAGGTGCTCATAGGGGTAGGGTTCATATACATGTGTTCATAGAGGTGAGTGTGCGTGTGTGTGAGGTTCGCATTCTACTGTGTATAAAAAGGCCATGAATATGGTAGATGCATAAGAGTTTTAGCATTTCAGCCTTGTGGACACTCAACACCCGCTAACCACTTTTGGTCCCAAATCTTGGGTGTTGCTTTTCCAATAAATGTTGGTTACATTTCTTTATGCTATTTGTGCTCGTTACGGGTTTATGGATGAGTGTTATTGGCGTAGTAGGCGACTCACGAACCTACGTGGCTATGACTTCGTTTCTCGGAAAATCCATGTAGCGAAAGACCACGATTTTAAGACTTTGTATACCTAAAATATTCTTTTAAACGAGGGCATTCATGTGTGGATGGCAACTTAGGATCGACCTCTTGAAAATATTATATTATACACGAGGAGGTTCTACCGCGTGGAAACACTCTTTAATGGAACTTTCATTTTAGCTGGTCGGACCAAGAAACCACCGACTTTGCTTGGTGGGCTGGGAATCTTTTGACTTATCAATTTGTCGATAAATCGCTGGGGGCTCATGAGCCCATGCAGAATTAATCATATTCTAGGCCGGAACAATGAACTCTTGTTCATACATGGGCTTTTCTAGTATGAAACGGCACGGTTGAAAACTAGAGGAAACGCGGGTGTTCAGGCTACAAGGTTTGGGTCTTTGATCCGCTTCCGGACGGTGTATCTTGAACCTGACGAAAGATTAGGAATCATGTACCCATTAGACGCCTCCGTCGATCCGGCGTGGGCATCCTTCACAACCTCTAGATCCGGGCGGCTAGAGGTCCTAGATCCGGGCGGCTAGAGGCGGATCCCAACAATGGGGTGGCTAGATCCGGCGAGCAGTGCCTGGATGGGCTTGGTGGGCCCAAATGGACGCATTGAGCTTTTTTTTTTTTTTTCTAATTAACTACGGCAGCTGAAACCCCCCACGGTTAATGCCTCCATTTCATCGTGGCCTTAGCCCGTGGTGGTTGAAAAGCTGCTATGGTTAACAAAAAACCGCCATGGTAAATATTTTCAATAGTAGTGTCATCCTCTCTAACAGGGACACCTGAGTACTTTGGTAGCCATCCATGATTGTAATGTGGGATGCTAATATTGGGAAGCATCCACAGGGTTTGTCTAGTTTTCCTCGTTGATTTCTCATGCCACAATTGCGCTAACTAAAGGAATGTATATAAATACTTCACCAGACATACATTACTCATCAACAAGACATCTCATTGTTTATTTATTACATATAGTAAGTAGAACAATACTTAGTACATTCGTAAAACACATGTACGTATATGAAATCAACCATAAAAGAAACTTCAGATGGCACGCAGGCTCGCATTATTCTATGTGTAGTAGTGTTGCTTTTTTTCACGTATCAAAGCATAAAATGTATATAGGTAGCCTTTGGTAGCAAACCTAGCACTTGAAGAACCTGTGGTATTCCATAAACAATATTCTGGCCATTAACACGAATGTAGTGGAGAGTGATGTTTTTAGTTCCTGATTCGTATTCCTCACAACCAACTTCTTTCATGTTCTCTTTGTCGGTTTCATCTATCTCGTCAATGTTTGTTATATCAGGCCTCGCTGTGAGGTAAGCTACAAACGTGTCAAGGTCAAAGCCATTAGCACTGTCATAACTGTCTGCATCCCAATCAGCTCGTAGGGCAGCGGTGATAATGGTAGCCATGATCACGAACTATTCTTGGAATCTGTTATAATACCAATACGAGTCATATAATTGAGAAATATTGACATAATCAATAGAAACGTAAAATATGGAAAGAACAAACTTTAAATTGCAATAGACCTCCTACTTTCATTCTAAGTAGATATCTTAGTCGATTGCACCATATACCAACTGAGCAACAAACTGTCTACTGAACTTAAAAAATAAAGTTTTTACTAACAAAGAAATAAATAACAACCTCCGGAGAAGAAAAGAATGCGGTAGCCAATGGCAATGATACGTGCTCTGCCTATAGGTGTGTATATATACACATTGACATTTGTCTCGTACCTTGGGTCTTCTATTGATACAATGTAAATGTTTTGTCGACCTTTCATTAGTTAACACCGCCATATTGCATTAGTATAGTACTCTGGTTCTTCATGGTGAACAAGGTAAAGTGTTTTGTCCACCGTTAATTAATTAGTAGGAAACTCCATCACATTGGCCTTTTGCTCCAAACAACAATAGTTGTTGACAATAATAATGCAAGCAATAGGTTCACCTTAACTTGACGATGTCATATATGCTTTGATGACCGTCATAATGTACCTTGTAGGCGTCATCATATCGTCCTTAGCTTTTGAGATTATCGTTGTTCTATGAATTGTATATTCCTCACCTTATTGGCATGGGGACACTAAACTGGCATGTGACTATAGTTGTGGACCGAACGCGAAACCTGAACTTAAAATCCGAAACTGCCCGACCACCAATTCTAGTGACAATCGAAACCAAAAACCAAACCTGGTGGATCCCCAAAAAACCCATCACTATATGGCAATATAAAAAATAATAATGAATTTTTAGTAACGTATGGATGATATATATTGCATGCTCACATGTATAAACATGAGGCAATTAACAAACAATTTCATGGCACAACTTAGAACAAATTTAATAGCTTACATTAATAAAAACACATGAGTTTTTCGATTTAAAATGTTCTACTTTTGGACCTCCATTGATATCTGCAGGTGAAAACTGAAACCCAAAACCAAACCTGATAAGTTTCATGTTCCCGAACCCGAGAACTGTAGGAAAAACAATCCTAAACCCAAACTGTTGGTCCCAAAAATACATGGATATCCGCCCCGAACCTAAACCATTGTCATCCTTAGTCAGTAAGTAGCAGCCAAACTAGTTGTCGATAAAAAACAATATATACATGCAGTGTTCAATTTAACTTAGCAAACGTCGTCATATCAACCTTAATCATTGATATTATCGGCAGGGTACCAATTATTTATTTTGCTCCTTATTGGCAGGGGAGACGGCAGAGTACCAATTGTCTATTCTGCTCCTTGTTGACAAGGAGACAACTGAATGCATGCCCATAGAGTTTACACTAGTGTGGCATGTATCTCTTAATAAACATGTACGCTGAGCTAGCGTTGGAGTATCCGTGCATCTGTGAGGGGGATAACACTATTACCGAAAAGATGAGGCACACAAAAAAGAGATTAACCGAGGCGGGTCAGCCAACCGCTTGAATGAAAGGTTACGATTAATGGCATATCTTCTGAGGCGGTTTGGTGCCCGCCTAAGTAAATCAAATAAAAAATATGGGCAAGCGTCTACCGATTAAACTTTTTAGAGCCAGTTGGTAAAGGTCCTTCGTGGTGGAGGCCGCTCATCTAGGTTTAAGTCCTCGACTTGGGTACATGTGCCGCATTTTCTCAATTTATTTCAAGATTTTTGACGTTATGTTTTAAATGGTAAATGACATTCGGTTGGCCGACAATCCAGGCCCCATTGGTGACTTCTGAGAATCTGAGATTTGTTGGTTGGTCTTCGGAGGTGCTCATAGGGATATAGATTGTGTGTGTGTTTATAGGGGTGAGTGTGCGTGCGTGTTATAAGCCTTTTGCGTTATACTGTGTACTGAAAAAGTCAAAAAAAATCCCCCACCCCCACTCCCTCAAATCAAAAGTCAAAAAAAAATCTATATAGGACGTGGCTAACGCCTGCACATGCAGGCGTTTGCGCTACAGCCTGCCCGCTAGAAAACACCAAAAGTAATTAATTAGATTAGAGTAACAAAAACGCGCTTTTGGCTCTGCCTGCCGTTGCCCTTGTTTTTTTCTCTCCTGCGCGCGAGTTTTTTTCGTCCAGGTTTCTGGGCTTCGTGGGCAAAAAGCCCAGTAGTAGCCAAGTCCACACAAACAAAAACCAGATCTGCTTCTTTCCCCAATCCAAAAAGACTACCTAGTACACGCAACATATCATCCAGATCTGATCCTAGACAAAAAGCAACTCAATATATTGTTTTTGATCACATGCCAGGGAGGTTCAGTCACTTGAAAAGTAGATCTAACAGAATCAAAAAAGCAAAACATGTAAACAGATTCTCTAATGGTCTGTTTTTTTTTAGTCTGCATGACACAAAAACTCACATGTTCCTGCCATCTTGGTTCCCCTTCGTGATTCATGACCTGATACCTGCAATGAAATAGAAAAAAAAAATCAAATTTTGAACTAAACAAAAACGAATTTTAATCCATTTGCCTAAAGCAAATCAAGTGTTTGGCATAAACAAAATTCAGTCATGTGGTGTATATGCAAGCAACATGATAGAGATATCAATTTCAAAAAGTCAACAAAAAGTTGCAGATGTGATCAGATGTTCATACAAAAGTTATATATCATACGATATCCAAGTTAGCAAAGAACAACAGTTTTGCAAGAACCACATAAATGCACTAGTGCTAGCTACACAATGCTCCAGATCAGAAAATAAGATATGTTATGTCGTCCTTCTATTTGAATAATTTCAACTGAAGATATTGTGCTCTGTACATAAACCTTTCCAGATGGCTAGAATGACAGATGATGTGTCCATGTACTACTGTTATGCTATCCATGTAGAACAACAAACAAAAATGCCACTTGTTGCTGCTAACCTACTGCTAACCAACATCTCTGTCTGTTTCTGTGCTAGCAAGGACATCAAGCTACAATATGTCAATCATTAACTTGGTCATGTCAAGTTAAACAAAACATATGTTGCATTAACTACATGTCAATCATTAACTTGGTCAAGTCAGGTTAAACAAAAAGGTATGCTGCAAAAAGTGCCCCTCAATTTTTGATCCATTGGTGTGATCAATTGAGGTTTATATCATGCAGAATTGCCTAGCAAAAAAAATTAAATTGATGCCGGGAAACTAATAACTTGCCTGACAAAGTGTTTTAATTTGACCGCCAAAAACTGACCTCTACTCCATCCTCCCTCTATTTCTCAACTCATCTGATCTCCCTGCCCTAACCCTCTCTGGTCCCTCACTGTGTAGCTAGCTGTGCCTGCCTACCCCCTTCCCAGACCAGTGACCCAGATGTTCAAAAGACCTAGAAAGAGGGAGATGACTCTCCTCATCCCTCCATTAAAAATACAAGGAAACAACCATACCTATAAAATATCTTCCACCCCTGCTCACTGAAAAACTTGTAAAAGTGAAAAAAGAAGATTTGTTGCCTACTGCCCCCAAACAAACAACATGCAAAAGTGAATCTCATCCCCTCCATTAAAATACAAGAAAAAAAATAGCAAAAAAAAGTAAGCGACACACAGGAGCATTTAGGGCGGTGGCCGCATAGAAGATGATTAAATGTGTCGAAAAATACCTTTGGAGCACCTGTGGGTGCAGCAGCCGTGTCTGACCTCTAACCATTTCACAACCTTAAGAATAACAGCACCTGTAAAAAATAAAACACACACAAAGATTCATGTTTAGATGTAAAAAGACAAATAAACTGTTTCAGATAATCAATACAACAATTTCAGAAAATGAATTCATCATTTTTTTAAAAAGGCGATTTAGTTGTCTCGTGCACATACAGATTTCAGAGGAACCTAAACAAAGCATTAGCAAGCTATAAACTAACATTCAAATCATGTGGGTAGTGGTACTAAAATAGGCATAAAAAAGAAATTAGTACTAAATAGGCATAGACAGGCTAATCAAACTTTAGAGCTCAGCTACTACCTAAACGAATAATGGCAAAAAAACAGTTACCACTAAGATCCATTATCAGATCCAGAAAAACAAACTTCATAGCAGCCTATACATGCATTAGCAGGCTATAATAACATTCACATAATAAAGTATAAAGGTTTAATACTCAAAAACTGCCTTCTCAGAACAAGAAAATGACTAACATAAACAAGAGAAATTACTTGGTGCAAAAAGAAGAAATGCTTTTCTACAGATGGGTTTAAACAACAGCAAAATTCAGAGCTAATAGCTGGTTATTCAATATAGAAACAAGGTTACACCACAAAAAAATGATGCACTCTTTGATTTAGATCTAAACCAGCAGTCACCGGACGATGACGAAGACTTCTTCAATTCACTCTTTGATTTAGATAATGTGACGTGCACTCAAGTGATTCCACATTACGAAAACACTCAGCCTGAAGAACAACAAGAAGATTTGCCTAGCATTTTTGAAGCTGCTCAGGCTGGTTTGACAAATGCTACTGAAACAATTCAACAAGAGGCTCTGCCAAGAGTTTCTGAGATAAGGCTCTCACTTGAGGGGTGTCTGGATAGAAGATATCAATGGTGCTGGGAATCAAGAAGCAGAAGACAATTGCCCCCTCACCCATTGCCTGGTAGGGTTATGCATTTAAAATGCAAAGATTTGCCGCCTACCCATTGTGTGGTAGGGGCATGCATTTAAAAAGACAATTGCCCCCTACCATTGACTGATAAGGGGTCATGTATTTAAAGACAATTGCCCCCTACCCATTGCTTGGTAGGGGCATGCATTAAAATACAATTGCCCCTACCCATTGCTCGGTAGGGGGCATGCATTTTAAAATTTGCTCCTACCCATTGCACGGTAGGGGGGCGCATTAAAAACGTGCCCCCTACCCATTGCCTGGTAGGGGGTCATGTATTTAAAAACAATTGCCCCCTACCCATTGCACAGTAGGGGGCATGCATTTAAAATACAATTATCGCCTAGCCATTGCCGGGTAGGGGCATGCATTTAAAAGACAATTCAAGTGTTTAGGATAATAAATTCAATAAATTCAAAACATGAATTAATCAATTTTAAAAAGCAATTTAGTTGCTCATGCACATATAGATTAATTATATTCATAACCAAATTCAAAAACAGCGTATACATGAATTAGCAGGCTATAATACACATTCAGATCTAGATTCTCTTTTCAGCATGCTCCTCCAGTCTGAAAATAAAACCAACATAGCGGCGGGCGCCTTTGGCGAGCTGCTGCACGCAGGGGGAGTATTGGTACTTCTGTAACACGGCACCAAATGTCAGCGTTTGTATTGATACCACGGGGAAAGAAACAGATAAGTGGCGATCAATCCAATCACGGAATTTCTTACGATACGATGGTGCCGCACATCATCCTCTGTTTTCCCCTGGCTACGTTTGTTTCAGTGGTTTTGTTGGTGTTTTCATGTGGCCTCAATCCAATATCAATACTTTCAGTGAAAGAAAACAAAAAACCGAAATTCATAATGGTTCCGATTAGTCGATCTAGTGCGACAAACGACACTGATCAAACCATTTCTAGTAAGCAACACAAAACAGAGGCAACACGATTTTGAAAGCGGACCACATTAATGGCGCCGGGCGTGTTCTATCTAGAGACCATAACTGAAACTATGATGCAAAAGGAACAATAATAAAAAGGAAAAACACAGCATCCAAATCTGGATTGGTAGTTGTCCAGCACTTACTCTTGGGCGGCAGGAACTCGCGTCATTTGGGGCAGCCGCATCCACTGATCCAGAATTGACAGGCTAAGTCAAAAGGAACTAAAAACAAAGTCTCACAACAACGCGAACAAAAAATGAGCAAGGGGCGATGTCAAGCTTCAAGTAGCGGATCATCACTCATCAAGCAAGGCACCCTTACCATGAGCAGCGGCGCGAACTCGCCCTTCTTCTCAGCCAAGCAATCACATTCCAGTTCGAATTCAATTCAATTCCACTACAGAATTCATTCAGTCAACAGGGGCACCACTGAGACAACACAGACTGAGCACACCCAAACACTATATAAGTTAGAAGGAAACCACCCAGCGTCCAAACCTGGTGCCGCCTCTGATCCATTGGCCACTACGAAGCCCTTGGCCTGCCGCACCTGCTGCAGCCTTCTTGCCGATTGCACCACACGCCGGGAAGGAGGCTCTGCAGAGGACCCAGGCAGATTTCTTGCTCCTCGCCGCTGCGGTGGCCGAGGAAGCGGCGATTCCGTGGGCACCTGCCGTTCTGCAGCCTCGCCTTCCACGGCCACCGCGGCATCCCCAGATCACCACCGCCTTTCTGCTGCACGCACAGGCAGCCGAAGCGACGACGGTCAGTGCCGATCACCACCGCAAGCGATGGCAGGTAAGCGGCCAGCAACAGGAGGCGGAACGGAACGAAACGTACCTTGGTCGGCCCCTTGGCCGGTGCCGGTGCCGCGGCCTCCCGTTGCCGTCACCGCCGGGGCGTGGGTGTCGTCAGATCAGGCCAGTGCCGCTCGTCGGCGTGGGCGGCGAGATCGCCGATGGCGGCGGACGCAACGTCCCCGTCGGCGCCTGCCTTTACGACAATGTAGCCGCCCCTCCCCATCGATCCCATTCTCTGCGGCAGCGGCGCTCTCCCATCGCGGCGGCCAAATCCGCGCTCAGGATCACGGCCGCGCCTCCGCAACAGCCCGCCGGCACGTCCCACGGGCACCCACCCCGCAACAACCTCCATATGTACCTACCAACCACTGGCGCGGGAAGGGACGGCGGAGGTCAGCAATGCAACATCGCCGTGGATGGGAGGAGGAGGAGATGGGAGAGGAAACAAACCACGCCATGGCTGGGGCCCGATCTGCCATGTGGCTGGGGGTTGCATCCGTCGGATCCGCCATGGCTAGAGATTTGGTCTGCCAGATCCGACATAGCCAGCTCGGAGGCAGCGGTGCAGGAAGCACGGAAACGCGGGTAGGGTCGCGGCTCCGAGCCGGTGGGGAAGCAGGCACGGGGAGGCGGTAGGGTCGCGGCCTCGCCTAGTGATAAATGCCGTCGGCGAGAGCACGACGGTTAGAGCCGCCGGACGCCGCAGGAGAGAGGGGAGGAGTGGCAGGCGATCCGTGCGGAGTGGAGGTGGATATGCAGTCCCTGCTCTGGAGCGGTAAAGGCGAGAGTGGTGGCGTGGAGTAACAAAATTCCAGTGAGCACCGCAGGCCTAGGATGGTTGACGATTATAAACGTGCAGACCATAACACAAACGTCTGCACGGTT
>JADLZK010010157.1:0-354667 GCA_015847255.1 Hyparrhenia diplandra
AAATGATCCTGGGTGATGAAGGTGGCGATCTTCTCGGCAAGAGGGTTTAGAAAAGATAACTTGATACGAGGGCAGCGGAGATAACTTGTGGAAGATGGCAGTGGAGATAACTCTGCTGTAGAACAGCTGGTAACCAGCTTTATACCGCCAAGGTTGGATGCTGACTCAAGCCGCATCGGGGAGAGAGGCACCGAACACGAAGACTTCGACTCGACCTCCGAATCGACCGCAGAACCACAACCGGAGCTAATCTCACACCAAGACGGGCAGCCAGTATCGGAACCGTAGAGGAGCACGAATCAGCTGGACCTCAGAGACCCTTCACAAGTCTGCAGTGAAGAACAAGTGAAGAAACAGGGGTGTGTGCAAGACACCTAGTCAGCATTGGCCATGCGACAAACCATATGAGGCTACCGATTCAGGATTACTGGAGTTTTCGGTAGTTCATATAGGGGTATTTATACTAGGACCAACTCTTCTAGATGAGTGTGCGTTAAGCATGAATCCGAAGTGGCCACGTTGGAAGGTGGAAGACCAACGGTGAAGCATCTTCACGAAGTGCTCTCTCTCTTGTTCACGGCGCTGCCTTTTCAGCTTCTGTGCAGCCTTCAGTAAAATGGTCATTACTCCTAGCCTCGGAAGTCGAAATGATGCGCCGTTTGTTGGGTTGGAATCTCGACTTAGTGGGCTTCCCAGTGATGTATCACTTGGGTCCCCGCTCTTCTGCCACAAGTGATGGTACAGACTGACGTGAAGTTGATGCTTCTATTACGTAACCCTGGAGTCTTGTCTGCGTAAGTTTCTCTCATCTTGGACAGCTGTCTGGTGTCCCCTGCGTAACCTTGTGCACCCTTTCCACGTAACCCAGCGGAGCTGCCTGTGTAAAACTCTAAGAAAGAGGGGAAGTACAAGACTTAGGTAGTATATGACTCTCTACTCAATATTGCAATGTAACTCAGAGGAGGAGAGCATGCACTCTGTTGTTGAAGTTTCTTGCACAGCCACACATAACCAGTCCTTCATACACTCCCAGTGCCAGGTATCCAATGCTTCGTTCTTGTGTAACCTGGTTGTGCACTTGATTCTTGATGCGTAATCATTGGTGGACTTGGTGTAACCTGCGATGCATCCGTGTAACCAAGGCATCTGGGTTACATATGGCTGCGATGTCCCTCATCATCCTCCCCTCTTGAAAAGGAGTCATCCTCGACTCTATTGTGTAAGTGAGGCTTGGCATGTGCACATCATCCTCCTCGTCTTGAAAAAGGAGTCATCCTCACTCTTCTAATCCAATGAGTGGAGATGCATTATAGTTCCTTTGGATATGGGTCTTCCTTTTCTTTCTAGGACACTTGGCAACCCCTTCGCTTGTTGAAATGATTCAAAATGAAGATTTGTTGGTGTTGTGTCATTTATTTCCTCCAATATTCCAAGGTGTTTTGATCGTAATCATACAATCCAAGTAGTAGCTTTGCCATAGGGAAATAAGAAGAATGGAAATTTATTTTAGCTTTCACCTCGGATAGTGGTTTGACAATGATGGCTTCTAATGTCCATATGTGCAATGCTCATCATTCTCCCCTTGAGGAGAAGCTACACCCAAGCTCTTGCATTATCCGTGACAAAGACTATACAAAAGGGTAAAAAGTATATGTGCATGGTAGAGTTGCGAAATATGTCATTTATTTTGTCATTATCTTTTGTTTCAGCACACCCTCTTTCATTCTCAAGAAAGGAAAACTGCACGGAGTTGATCCATGTGTCATAATCATCATGATGTGATGTACCACATCATCCTCCCTTCCTGAGCTCCACTCGTGGACGCTTTGTATGTGGTCGCAAAGAGCAGCGTTAGCTTGAAACACTGTATCATCAACTTTCATCTTACCAATGAGCGAAAAGCATCATTGACTTTTGTGTACCAGCAAAATAAAATTATGTGATGGGAGAACAAAAGAAATTTCTTTCAAACAACACAATTGATTTACGCCTCCCCATTTCACCACTCTCCCAAAGATCAAACGGTTCAAAACATGGTGATGAACACATGTATAATAATCCCAAAGTTATTGTTGCTCAATTTACCCATTGGTTTAGATGAGATTGCACTTCTTTGCACATGGCTTCGTTTCTTTTCGATGGATTATATGAACAAGGGAAATGCATTGAAGGTTCGAATTAGATGTGCTAATCCATTTATTGGTCTTATTAGGAAAAATACACATCACAAGAATTATCACACATCATGTTGGTCTTCAAATCATCAAGCTTGTCATTCGTTATGCAAATGGCATGAACATTTATTTTACAACATGTTCTCCAATCAAAATAAATGTAAACTTGCAGCTTTGAGCAAGATTTAAGGATCTTGAAGATGTTATCATAGAAATATCATTAATCATTTTATTGACATTAATAGGCATATCAAGCATGGTATGAAACCAGCGAGTTGAAGGAAATAGTTTCGGCAAAGAAACTTCACCACCACTAATCAACTGAAATTGGTGAAGTTCATTGGCATATAAAGGATTGCATGGATCGAGCCAAAGTATAGAGGTTATTATCAAGATCATATTCAGCACTTGTATGAACATGTGGTTCAAACAAATCAGCACAAAGTTTTGATTATGTCCTATTGCTGAAAAATATTATCATGAATATTAATTTCTATATTACCAAAATTTTATTTACATGCATAATATGACATATGAGTGCAAAGTATCATCGTATATGAACCATATCAAAGCATAGAAAAAGAACATATATGATCGAACATTGGTTATCAAGCAAACTTTCAACAAAGATATGATTAGGTGACACTACCAAATCGAGAACAAATATTATGCTCAATTCCATTGGAAACACGCTTTTATCACAATCACTCACCACTATATTTTTGCATATTAAGACCTGAATCATTTTCAATACCTGCTATAATTTGTGGTAGTGCTAGTATCATGGATGACGCTTTGCAGAATCTTACCAATTGCCTCGTGCCATGTTTCATGTTTTGGGCAGCAAACAATTGGTTCGAGGAATGACAACCGCCACACTTTTCTCAACAAGTAGTGGAGTTGCATTGAGCATCCATCTCTTCCTTAGTCTCCTCTGACCCTCGCACACATTTGGGAAGAAAACACTAGAGTGTGTGTAGGTAGACACGCCCAGCTTCTCATATCCTCAGCATACGACTTGCATTCCCAACTCTCTATTTTTCTCAAGGGTGTATCTTCTCTTTATTCTCTCATATGTGTTGACTCTCATTGTCATAGTGTGCTGGACACATATAACTCTCTTTTGTTTTCACTCTCTTTTAGTTTGCTGTGCGGCCCTCATTCTCATATGGCTTTTATGCTACAATCACTTCAGCATCTTGTGAGAAGGAACATATACATATGTGTCATAGTTCACGTTCTCTAACAGCATTGGAGCAAGCAATTGTAGCCAAAGAACCTTGAGTTGAAGCCTCCTCAAAAAGCCTTTGAGAAATTGAATCACTTAAATGGGAAGCATTTGCATTGGTATTTACTTCCATCCGAATTTCATGTTGTATGTTAAACAATGAAAATTTCAGCATCATTCTCCATGACCATCACATCTCAGGATCTTCCTCATCGAAAAATTGAGGCTGATCATAATTCACCACTTCATTTTCTTCATGAACTCCAAGGCTACACTAGAGAACACAACTAGGAGAAAGGCGTTATCTTGTTAGAATATAAAGTAATCCCTCTCATGATTCATCTTCTATTTCACTCATTTTAGCATTGGGTTCACTCATTTCTTTTGAATCCTTTCCTAGCCATCATATCTAATCCTCTCTCTCCGAAGGTTTTTGGGGTCTTTGAGGCTGTGTTTTATATGGCTTTTGGAAACTCTCTCACTATGTGTGTGGATCACTACTTAAGTGTTTCTCTCACCTCTCTCGCTGAAATAGATCATCCTTGAAAATCTTATGAGAACCTTCCCGGTGCTGTCCACTCTGGCCAAAATAGATCACTCATAAGAGTTTTGTTGGAGCCATATTGTTGTGGAGCATGTGATGACGACGGTGTGGGAAGACGCTCATTGAAAACTCCTCTCCATTGTACTCCACAAGCGCAGCTTTTAAATTCGACGTAACTCGGCTCGTGAGAGTGGTGGTTCTTTCTCTCTACGCGGCACCACAACAACAAATACTTGAATTTGGTCCTCGCCATGTTAGGGGGCAGCAAGAAAGTGGAATAGGAAAAATTATGTGGAAACACTTGATCTCACCTCTTCTTACCCAAGTTCCGCTCGTTCTCTCAAGGGACTCGTGATGGTGCTAGTGTGGCAGCTTCAACGGAGGTGCGTAGAGAGGTAGTAAGGATTATGAATCGAAAGTCCCGGTTCGCTTTGAAGTGGAGCTGGCAAGGGTTCGTGTTTAGTGGGAGCTGGCAAAATCGCTGACAGGTATAAGCGCTGCACCGCTGGCGTATAGGCAGCGGTAATCGCCGTGCGTGAAAATAACCGGCATGCTCAACTTGAAGTTCGTGGATTCACACTCCTTCCCCGCACACAAATACTTCACAGGATGTAGCTAATAATGGCGTAAAACCTTGCAACAAAGTAGATCGGGTCAAGCCCTATCTCACAAGACAATATATGCAAGAATGTAAAGAACACAGTGACACAAGGAATTGACCCGTGGTTCACCGCGCCACACAAAGCCGGGTTACGCCCACGCTTGTTGAGGTTGCCACACAAAGCTTAGCTTGCCCACCGGGCTTGCTTTTTCCCTCGCTCACAAGTCTAGGAGTTAACCCTAGAGATGGGGTAATGTATTGTTGTTGTGTTGAGGTTACAAAACCCCAAGGCGCCACACGAATTGGGCAAGCTAAAGGGCGACGCCTAGCCGCTCAGGAGCAAGCTCCAAGAGTAAAGAACCCTAGGTTCCGCCAAACGTGAACCAAATGCTCTTTTGAGTGGAGGAAGTAGTAGATCCGGCCCCAATCGAAATTGCTGCCTTTTCCTCAAGAATCCCCCCGTGGGAAGTGAGAGATTGAGTGGGGGAGCTCAAGGTGCTTCAATGGAGGTGACAGAGAGAGCAAGAGGAGGTGTTCCTCGGCCGTTCTGTCGAGAGGAAGAAGAAGAGTGAGCCAGTGACCGCTGGGAGGGGTAGAATGGGTATTTATACCCCACTTTAATTCAATGGTACGATGGCGTGGCATGCCAAGCAGAAAGGCGCTGCATCGCCAAGACTATCAGGCAGCAGACCGCCCGCCAACCCGACAAAGAAAAGGTGAGAATCAAGTGGAAATGCTGGTATCGTCGCTTGGAGTGATGTTTAGTGTCCGGATTTGAGATTTAGAGCACTTGGTCCATGTGTACCCGAGAATCCTAGATCCTCTAATAGTACCGGCATTTCCTAAACTCAAGATTCAAAAATATGAAATAATTTAAACGCCTTGATCCCAAAAACACCACCATCTAGCTTATTTGGTGCCTTTGGACCCCGCACATCAACTCCACATTTTAATCCCCGTGATGTCATCTTCAGAAATCTCATTAGTCCCCATAGGGTGGTCATCAACAAAAAAAAAAACCCACATAGAGCTTGATTGCACTTACACTTTGTTAGTAATATTATTATTTTGTTAGTAATATATGTTGAAATGGCGAAGATGTGACTTTGTTACCGCATAAATTTAGGAAAAGAGATGGCCGCAGTAATCTACCTACACCGGATGTGCCAATTAACTATGCATTTGAGTTAAGCCACCCAACATATTGCCGAGGGCAAACTACCCATATCCAAGCATAGTAAGTAATAGTTATAACATGGTTCAAAGAGACACTTAAACATTTTGTTCAGATATGAAGCATATTTTGCTCTAATATAATTGTTAAATGTAGACCATTCAACCTATACCATGGTTCAAATGTACACTTCAACATTTTGGAGTTGATTACATCCAAGTTGACATAATCCCTATGGTGAATGGACATTTCAATGTAGAGTTGGTTTCCCCATTATCACTAGGGCGGGTAACCAACAAGGTCAAGTTCTGCATATCTCTAAGATGGCAAAGGCTCAATATTACATTATTAGCACGCAAAAATATGTTGTGTAAGAATGTTTAAAGGCACATGAAAGGATTGGGTATAATATTTCAACATACTCCTCCACTAGAATTAGAGCTTTTGGAAGTGGAGCCTTCACTATGATATTGGGACATTTTGTGAATCTACACTACTACTACTAATTTGATTTTTGCGTGGCTGTTATTTTCGATTTTCCGTGGCGCTTTTACAACCGCCACCTAATGGAAGGTCACGGTTAATCGATTGATAACCGCGGGCGGTTTTCCAATCCACCAAAACCGCCACCAAAAATAGAAATAAAAACAAAGAAAAGCCCAGATCCGGCCCCAAATGGGCCGAGATGGGCCGCCGCCGCAGTGGGTCGCCGAGGGGCTTAGGTAGGCCGCCTGGGCCGCCGCCCGGGACGGAGCCGCCTTTTGACGGCGCAGGCGCCCGCAGTGCCGCCGCCGGTCCGAGTGCCTCGACGGAGCCGGCATCGACGAAGCGCTGCCCAGTGGGCCACCGCCGGTCCTTGCGCCGCATCCGCCGCCGCATCCGCGCCGACGAGGGGATGGAGCCGCCGCCAGGGCCGCCTGCCGCCACGCCCACTTCAACCGCCGCCGGGACTTCAACCGCGTCGCACCGGGACCACAGGGAGGGAGAAGGAAGAGAGGGAGGGGAGGGAGGGGGCGCGGCGCCTGGAATGGAGGAGGCAGCGGGCCCGGATGGAGCTCCGACGGGACAAGGAGTGGAGAGAGAGAGAGGTGGGGGAAATGAGTGGGCTAGGGTTATGTTTGGTGTTATATATCATGAGGCTAAAGTCGGCTCGATGGGGCTGGGCCAGGGTTTTGTCTCCTTGGGCCAAAATCTGGGCCACTATTTACCATGGCGGTTTTTAAAAAAAGACCTTGTCAGCATCTATTTACCGTGGGATGGCATATAAACCGCCATAGTAAATTAAAAACCCGCCACGGTTAATAGAAGTATTAACCATGGCGGTTTTCTAAAACCGCCACGGAAAAATCATTTCTAAATACGTGTAAAATTATTTGTGTAGTAGTGCTATTTATGTCAACAATATGCTGTTAGTTTCAATTAATGTGATGTAACACGACAATTTATGTCCACTTCTGGATATATTCTTTATCTAAAAAAATCAAATATCAAAACATCCTAACAATGGGTTTGCATGATTTCCAGCGGATCCTCTAGCATCCCCAATTAAACCTTTCAATTAATGTGATGTAATACGACAGCAAGATAAGGATGCCACCGGTCACTGTTCCATGGTACACTGCCTAACCGTTTTTTGTTGACTCATTGAATTGATATGACACTGTTACATTCAATTTCCCATAACAGATGCTCAGTTGTAGAGGTATGGCCAGCCACTAGTCACAGTTCCACAATCAATAAAAACAGTTCCTTCCTATTTTTCTGTAGAGCATCTTTAAGAGTTTGCCAAATTTTATTTGAAATCTTACGATTCGGCCAACTATCAAAACTATATGCTAAGTGAAAAAAACAGTCCCTCTCTAATAATATACTATTTTAGACCTGGCAAAATGAAAAAAAAAAGCCAGAGCAGCAGCTTGTCGTGGCAGAGTCCAATCGTGGAGCAGCTTGCTTGAGCATGCTTGCTTGACGAGTCCAATCGTGGTCATGGAGCATGCCAATGCCAATCTGCATAGTCTGCGAGTATGCTTGCTTGAGGAGTCCAATCATGGAGTGGAGCGCTGTAGTGGAGGTGGGTGGAGCTAGCAAGAGAGGAGGGTACGTGTGCAAGCTGCTTCTACTACTACGAGTACTGTACTTCAACTTCGATTGGCGCTCTCCGTATATCCATCCCATGACCAAGAGGGAAAGGTCACATGCAGGTACAGTACTATACTATTCAGTTTGTCTGGCTTTTTTTTTTTTTTTTTTTTTTTTTACAACTTCACATATATTATATTAAGCGACTAGTTTACACATAGGTCGAATAGGACCAAAATACAAGAAGATCCAGCCGAATGGATAAGATTCAGCAGGCGATGACGACGGCGAAGTTCACCGATTTAGGGTCGTGAGGCGCCGATGGCGCATAGACCGATGGAGGCTGCGCAAAGCGTGGTTGAAGACGGGTGGAATGAGCCTTAGAGGTAGATCAAATCGGGCAATCAAGAATCCTTTGTCGCCGCCATAGATTGAAGATGATGGAGCTCAAAGTCACCTGTGGGAAGGCGAAGTCGCCGAAGTTGAAGCCGGAGGAGCAGCCGCATGGTTGGAGCCCAATCTAGCCGGGTTTCGACAAGTGGACTGCTCATAGCTTGCGGATTGTCATCTTATGTTGGTTGTGCGGCACCCAGCCATGGGTTAGTTAGCGGTGATGCCTATTAGCTCGCGGAACCTACAAGTGAGTAAATCATCGCAACGAGAATTAGCTTGTCGGCAAAAAGTAAAACCTGGTAAAAAAAAATAGAAAAAGTCCAAATTACTACCCCGTGTTTTTTCACTCAAGTCCGATAACCCCTAATGTATTGTTTAGTTTACTTTACTCCCGTGGTTTTGCAAACCGTGCACTTAATACCTTTTGACACTAATCTAATCCGGTTTTGATGACGGAGGTGGTTTTGCAATTAATCAAGCCACATAAGTCGATGACGTGGCCGTAAAATTTAGGTGCACATAACCCCTCAACCGCGACGTGACAGATATGTATGTACATGAAGTATACGCGACGTCGACAAATGATAAGCTAGCTAGACTATGTGACTCATACATGACATCATCATCGTACATGACTCCAAAGCTACTAGTACGGGATTTGGGCATACATATGCATCCATGGCCGAACCATTGACTTCATGAGATACATATGCATGCATGCACGGTTCAAAATTAATCAGATCCACCTTCAAAAAAAAAAAAATTAATCAGATCCACAATGATTAATTCACTCAAGCTTTATGGAACCATGACTTCATGAGATTCTATATAACGGATGTTTAACATAGTTGACACAACCGATGTTTAACATAACGAAAACCCGACATAGCTAGCATAAGTGATCATCCATTTAGATGAAAGTGACAAGATCAATAACCTGATATAACCCACATATAGCTGACAAGTACTAACTAACAAAAGTTTAAAATAACTAGAACGATTTTAAGATCCCCGACACATCACTCTCTAGTTGAAGCTTTTCTCTTCTTTGAAAGTGTTTTGAGATTAGGGGTTGTCCGAGATTGCACTTTAGATAATTCGGATGCCCGACCGCTACTTTGGTCGCCTCCATTTTTCTTGGGTTCTTAAGGGGCTTGTCGCTCTCAAGTACCGCAACCAACCAAAATAATATGAGTGCACAATAAAAGAATACATGAATGGAATTAGGCTAATGAAATTACTTGCCTCTTTGCCTTTTCTCCATAATTCTTCTATTTGCCTTTGATTTCCCGCCACATGATCTAGAGTTGTGACCTGTCTTTTTTACACTTACCGCATGTTACTACACTCGCCTGCCCTAGAGACTTTAGTTGCCTTCTTGGACTCACCAGGTTCCCTCCTCCTCTCTCCTTTCTTGGCCTCCCCAGGGCATCTTCACATATGCCGAGGTCGAGGTTGCCTTATGTCTTCTAACCACCGACCCATTCCCGGCCAACTTTTGCCTTGCAATAATTGAAAAATTGCAAATTAGAAGCTTTTGGCACACAACCAAAAGGGCTTTTGGTACTCAGTCTTCCTGTAGGTCTTCCTCCAATTTGCATAAATGTGCCTTGTGCACATCCTATGTTAAGATTCGAAAGTATTTAGCAACAAAGATTGAGCAAACCCTTTTGTTGATCGAGAGTATAACCCAAAGCCTTTGGCACCCATGGGGATGTTCGTGATCCTTCGCAGAAGACCAAAGAACCAAGACCAAGAGTTTTCTAGTCTCCTTCTCCACCACGCCCAAGCTACCGGATATATCCGATTATTTGCATCCCTTCCAATAGCACATATGAGTTCACCATTGCAAGCGCCCTTGAAGAAGCACCCATCCACTCCAATTACTTGTCTACATCCAAGAACAAAACCTTTCTTGCAAGCATCAAAGCAAAACATATATTCTCTCAAAAACGGGAAATCATACTCGGGATCCAAGCACACCGCAATCGTGCTACCTGGTTTGTCCTAAGTATCTCTCGCTTGATACCGAAAGACCTTAGCATACTCTCCTTTGCATGACTCATATATCTTTCTCATGACAATAGACTTCGCTCTCTTAATCTTGGATAAAGAAACTTCAAGACCCATCTCACCAACACAGTCTCCTTCATATTGAGAAGCTTCCATGATGGATTGGCCTTGATGATGTGCTCAAATCTATCGCCTATTCTAGGTGCTGTCACCAATCCTGTTATCCCTTCTCTCCGTAAGTAACCGGTGAACATCATTGAATGTCTTCACCTTGAAGTGGTCTTTGTCTTTGGAAGCAAAAAATCATCCAGGGGCACCCCTTCCATGAACAAATACATCTGATCCTATCACTCTCATCCTTTGGGAAATTAAGGTGTCTCCTAGTAGCCAAACCATACTTGATGAGAGCATCCTTGAACCGCATCCTCCCAAAGAAAGACCATACCAAGAGCAAAAGTGGGCGTTGCCGCTTCACCTATCAAATCGCGGAAAGTTTACTCTTCCTTCTAATTGGCTCACCCTCATCATCTTCTTCATAGCTGTACTCATCAATCGAGTTCATCATTGGGGCTTCATCGACATCATCATCCTCGCAATGCATTTGCTTCAAACCCGCAACCTCTTCCATTTCCAACAACAATTGATTACTAGCTGCGAGTGGTTAGACCTTTGATTCCTAGCAATTGTCCCGAACTCATCTCGCCTCTTCATCAACATCCAAGTCTCACCATCCACATATTCTTCATCACTTTCTTTGTCGCCTTCCTCCTCATCGGGTCAAATCCTTCCGAAGCCGCTCTCCTTCATCTCCATCCCAACCGGCGCCACCATCAACTCGATCCCGCTTGATCTCCATCTCCACCAGCTTTCACTATTGGATAAGACGTATCTTGTTGTTCTCGCACCTCCATCACTCTTGTCAATGTGCACGTAAATTTCAGCAACACCATCCGTAATGCTATCGGACATGAACCGACATGTGTTGTCATCATTTAGAGGCCTCAAACCACCTGTTTAGATCTTGTCCAGGAAAAAGCCAAGCAAAGGCGGACATCATCATCTTGGGCAAGTGTTACATGATCCGACAAAAACCCCTAACTTCAGCAAAGATATCTTGTCCCTCGGCCCAAGTGAGATAATCCAACATATCTTTCACCAATGTAGATCACGTTGAAACCATCGTAATCGAACCTTCCTCCAATATGAAACCTAATTGTCAGTACATCTCCAGGATCCATTGCCCTGAAATCCAACAAAAAGGTCATGGGCATACATATAATCCCCCGTAGCAAGATGTGATAGTAAGACATTAGTAACTAAACAACATAGCAAGCAGCTAGCAGTCATCAGTAGCAATAGACATGAACAAGCACATCACAGCAAAATCTTCTATAAATCGAATCGTAAAGGAAAAGCTTGGTGGGCACTAGTGCAGTTGAAGTAAGTTCTAGTAATTTTTATCTGATGAATTGTGTCTATTGTGTTGAACCATACTTGTTGGTGTTGTCAAAAAAAAAAACCATACTTGTTGTTTTCTGTATGGATCTTTTGCTTCTTGTTCTTTTAGAAAGGAAAAGTCTTCTATAGATCGAATTGTCGATAATACAAGATTTTGCAAACAGTAAAATGGGTAGTAGATCAATACTGACATGTAAAGGCATGAAACAGAGTAGCTTCTGCGGAAAGCAAAGTTAAGAATTGTTTTTGAACAGCACGATGAGAGCATCACGTAGTTTGGTTTAAGATAAAATGCTGGTGCTGGTTATGTCATGCCTGCGCACAGAAATAAAACAGATACTAGCTACGTACATGTACTGAAATCCATCTATACCTAGTGCATATATGTGGATGATGCTTGCCCGCCCAAGGTGCTAGTAAATAATTATGTGCAGTCATCCTACGTAAGCCTACATGCTATCGGAAGGTGCTAGTAAATAATAACATGGAGTCATCCCTACGTATACATGCTATCGGAAAATCCATCCACGATACGCAGTACGCACCTTTTGCAGCCGCCGCCGGTCGTGGATGTGCCCGCGGGCGCGGAAGCTGCCGCCGATCGCGCCATGGATGGATCGACGCCGCGGATGGATTTGCCGGTCGCAGATGGATGTGCCCCAAGGCCCCCACGGTCCTCTGTGCCGCACGTGATCGCCGCCTTAGATAGAAGTTCCGCGTGTAGTCGGGGGACGAGTCACAAGGGAGTCACGGGAAAAAAAAAAAATTTGGCCACGTCATCAGCTTATGTGGCTTGATTAATTGCAAAACCACCTCCACGCCATCAAAACCGGATTAGATTAGTGTCAAAAGGTGTTAAGTGCACCGGTTTGCAAAACCACCGGAGTAAAGTAAACTAAACAATACATTAGGAGGTTATCCGGACTTGAGTGAAAACACGGGGTAGTAATTCGGACTTTTTCCAAAAAAAAAATTGTGTCATCTTGTTCCGAGGATTTTCATTAGTATTCTCTATTCATTGATCACTTGCCACAGCGGCATATCGATCCATTCCTATCACTTGTATTTACATCTCCATTTTCTTGTGTAGTAGCAGTGGTAGCTTGAGTAGAGTATCGTAATTCACTATGCGAGGAAACACTATTACACAACTAATATCAATGATGCGGGTTAACGAGACGCGCCACTAATAGCAGCATACAGTGACGCTTGTTGACAAAGCATGTCACTGATAAGATCTGTGACGCGTATTGTCTAGGGCGCATCACAGATATATGGTCATATTTGTGACGCGTCATTAATAAGGATAGTGACGTGTTTTGTTTAAACACGTCACCGATACGAAGACATATCAGTGACATTTATCGGCAAAACGCATCAATATAGAGGAGGTGACGCGTCACGGTAGAGGAAGACATATCAGTTGTATTAAACTTTCTAGCTAGCTCAACTAGTGTCGAGTTAGTGACATATAGGACAACTTGCTAGGTAGCTCAACTTGTGTAGAATTAGTGACATAGGCCTTTGTGTGAAGTAGAGATTATAACAATACTAGAATTGTGATAGGTGGCTTGCAACCCAAGTAGTGTAGAAGTGTATATAGCATGTATAATTTTTAGCTCTTCAAGTCTAAAATCTTCAGCTCAAGGCTTAAGAACTAGTTTTTGGGCCACCATAATTATCTCTTCCAATAAAAAAAGTAATCACAAAGTTATAGATCTCATGGGAGCTACAAGTTCCTTATATGGATTGCAATATCATGTGTCAACCATATTGTGCTTGCAAAGAGAGCCACGAAACACAGATAGTTTTATGTTTATAACACACGTGCCTTAATGCAGCTGTATACTATTATATTTTTTGTTTCATATTTAAATTATTTTTAACACATATTTAAATTCATAGTATTGATACAAGTATATATCATGATCAACAATATTCTGCTCGATCGCGTAAAAAATATGCCAAAATATTATGCTCGTATTTACATACTACTCCATCCTAGATTTGGACCGAGGGCGGCGGCGGCGGTCGGCGTCGGCGCCGCCCTCTTCTTGTTCTCGGTGGCTGGTTGCGCTCGGCCCTCTCCCAGTCTCCCTCCCGATGGCCGGTGGCCTTGGCGGTCAAGATCCAGAGCGCGCGATCAAGATCCAAATCGCCGTGGTTGGAATATGCTCCGATCTCCGAGGAGGACGATGCAGATTGCAGATGAGGACAACCTCAACGAGGACGTTGAGGAAATGAGGACTGAGGAGGAGGCAGCCGCGAGCTCTATCAGGTACACGTGACGCCCCTGACCTCAAAGACGGCGAGACAGTGACTCAGTGAGCCTCCATGGGGGTGGGCTGGCTGTTTTTTATATATATATATATATATATATTTGTTATATAAATTAATTTTCATGGACGGGCAAGTCGACCTCTTGCTAGAGGTAGTTAGTAGCGTGCTCCATTATTTCTCCAATTTTTAGAAGAATCAAATTGGATCGATCTACTGAGTAGTACTGTAGGAGTTTGGTATCCCCCCTATATATAGAGAGACAGGCATTTGCATTCTTCAGTTGCAGCTGAGTTGCATCTTTATACAGATATATATGGATCAACATGTAGCAGGCACCGTTCTATGTGGTGTCTTTACCCTTGTTCTTGGTTGCCTACTTCAGTTGATCTACAAGTGGATGCATAACCGGCATGCTTGCAATGCCAGGCTCCCTCCTGGTTCCATGGGCTTACTGATTATTGGGGAGACGTTCGAATTCTTCAAGTCTAACCCTTCTTTGGACATTCCAGACTGCTACAAGCTTAGGTTCAAAAGGTGAGGGGCCAATACCTACTTAGTTATCTTCAGTCATGACTAATAATTGTAATTTTCTGCAATTCAAGTATCTTGAATTTGATATAGTTATATGTTCTGTTTAAATGAATATGAAGGAAATTAAAGAAACAGGAGGAACTGCATGGGATCTTAGTTTTTTTTTTTTTTAATTGTTTGTGCAGTGTTCTAGTATACTCTTAGTGCAATCATACAAAGTATGTCAACTTGGCATGATGCTTAAGGATCTTCACGTTTTTAACAACCAACAGAACAAAAATGAGTGTATTATCTTATACTAGCAAAACATGCCTGTACGTTGCACGGGGCTTATGTGTTTATATAGGTATAGAGTTTTGGGTATATCTTTGGGGTTTGCATTTAGATGACTGCGAATGCGGTGCGATCTCGTTACACGTGTATATCTTAGTTGTTACTAAATTGGTAAGTAGTCAATTATCTCTCTATGAAATCATAGTGTGCGTGTGTGTTTGTTATATTGTGCAATTGTAAAAAACATTGGACGTAAATCTTTTTGCTAGAGTGACGTGTCCAAAGTGAGAAGTAGTACACATATATATATGTCAGGTGCACATATATGTTTAGTTGCTGAAAAGTGAACCTAAAAAGTGCTACAAAGATTCGTCACGTCAAATCTTTTGACGCATGCATTGGACACTAAATGTAGGCAAACAAAAAAGCAAATTGCATAGTTTGACTGAAAAGTACGAGACAAATCTTTTGAACCTAGTTAGTCCATGATAAGACAATAATTACCAAATACAAACGAAAAATGCTATAGTAGCCGAACCCAAAATATTTCACCAACTAAACACAATTGTGTATCGATATGGATACGTATAGTACCTGTATTTGGTCACCGGTGTTGACGATGAAGGCATCGGGGACAGGGTCTGGATTTGGTCACCGGTGTTGACGATGAAGGCATCGGGGACAGGGTCGACGGTGATCTTCTGCCCGTCGGGGCTCCTCACCCACAGGCCCTTGATGAGGGTCGTCCACCAGCAACATGGTGATGTCGCTGGGGGTCGGAGTGCGACGCCATGCCCAGCATCAGTTCGGGCTTCGGGCACCGCGAGTAGAAGTTGACCCGCAAGCATGCTTCTTGGCCACCCTCTCTGCCGAACGCCGCCTGCAGTCTCCTGGCTTCGAGGCCCACCCCGCCGGATAGCAGCCTTATCACCTTCCGGCATACTTCCTCTGTCCAAAAAAATAAAAGACCTTCTCGCTTCCCGAGAAGTCATCGCTTTTTAAAATGCCGCAATTATATATTAAAATATATAAATATTTATGTTAAGTAATTAGTATCATTAGAAAGATCTTTAAGTCTAGTTTTTAACAAATTTATTTGAGAATTTAAATGTTACACGTATTTTCTACAAAATTAATTAAAGTTGAGAAAATTTGACCGGCACGCTTCCCATAAGCGTCGTTTATTTTGGGGACGGAGAGAATACCTGCATCACCTCCTCGCCGTACTCCTCCGTCGTCTCCCTGCAACAACCACCATGCTTAGCTAGCTTCTCCCGTTCACGTGCGTGCATGAGAGTTGACCACTTTTCGTACAACAGCTATATACGATTGCGAGTGTTGTATTTGGAATTGGATTACCACTTTTCGTTCAGTGGCTATATATGATCGGGACTTGCGAATTGGCTTGTAGTCTAATAGTAGGGACGGTCCAGTGGGGCGTTACCCACCGGGGGTTCAAATCGCGGTGCTTCGCACCTTTTCTGGGATTTTCCAGGATTTTTCGGCGTTATGCATTAAGTGGTAGCGGCGTTCCCGTCGGCGACGAGGCGCCAATGGTGACTTCGAGAATCTCCAGATCTGCCGGTGCTCAGTCCTTCGGAGGTGCTCATAGGGGTAGGGTTTTGCGTGACGTGTGTTCATAGGGGGGGTGAGTGTGCGTGCGTGTTGTGAGTGTCTGCGCTATATGATCGGGACTTGGGGTGCTGTATTTGGAATTGGATTTTTTATTTTGTCCTTCCTACCTGAGGCGGACGGCCCTGACAAGCCTCCGGGCGTGCGGTTCCAGTAGTTCCACTACCGGATCAACCTGGCGTGCGTGCACCCAGACACCGGGGTGGTGGAAGCCGACAAGCTGGCGACGCTGCCGAAGTGGCGGAGGGAGTACACCATGGAGCACCTCCTGACGCAGCTCAACAAGGAGAGATATGGCCGCGCCGAGGCTGCCACAGCTACCCGAAGGCACCTTCTTCAATTCTTCTCCTCCGACTAATTGCATTGATTCCACAAGTAGCTAGCTGATTCTACCGGTTGGCCGTCAGGCTCACCAGGCCGGGTGTACGTGTCAGATCGAGTTCAGAGTTGATGGTTCACAGCAGAGCATCCCTGATCGATTGTAAAAAGAACGTGGCCAATCAGGACTCGTGGATGCAGATTTCCAGGACTCGTGTACGCAGTACATTGTAAAAGAACGTGTCCAGATTTCCCAGGACTCATGTAGGCAGATTTCCTAGTACAGATGCCGGAAATAATACATTGGACTTCTTCTAGAAGGCTGGACGAAAATTGAAGAGAGACGACGAAATTTCTTCGCTTTATTAGTAAGGTATAGATATAGTAGATATATAAAAGATGACTAGAAATAAATATTAGTGGCATAAATGGAAACGACATAGCTAGACAGAATATATATTACTGGGGGGAAGCTAACTTTAGATCAACTAGTATATGTTATTTCAAAAAGAAAACTAGTATATGTTTCATATTTGTAGAACCTCAGCATGAAGCTTAGACATATCTTATATATGAATAAGAAGACCTAACAGAGAAGTTAATGAGAGTATATTAACCATGTTTTCGTCATCTCCCTCAGGTATGGCCCTCTCTTTAAGACCAGCTTGGTCGGGAAGCCGGTTGTTATCTCCATGGACATGGAGATTAATCGTTTCATATTTTGGCAAGATAAACTCTTCCAGTTGTGGTACCCTGAGGCGGTAAACAGCAGCATAATTGGCAAGAAGACCATCGCCTCGTGTTATGGTTCCCCGCACAAATATATTCGGAGCATCGCAGCTCCATACTTCGCGCCGAAAAATCTGAAAGAATTCATAAGTGAAATAGAGTGTGTCATTACAGAGTCCCTTGGAAGATGGGCAACTCAACCCAGCATTGAGGTGAATGAGGCTGTGAAGAATGTAAGTTAGAAATGTAAACCTTTTTTTCCTTCTTTCTACATAAGCCCTCAGATGTAGTACATCTGAGGAAAATTCCAAAATCACGTGGGTGGTCATGCATGCTATTCGAAGTAAAATTAAGAACAATTACAGACTATTGATGGTTGAATATTGGACCAACTGACACAATGGGTTTAAAGACCACGTTATGCTTGGGATCATCACAGTTTTCAGCATAATAGTTTAAGTTTGGGATGTTAATCTTCAATATCTTTCATTTGCAATTTATATTCTTTCAGTTTGACTGTAGTTTTGAGGTGCTCCAATCCTAACCTTTTTTTTTATCTAACTGTGATGCTTTCCTTGATGGCCTGATCATTTCTTACCTTTTTGGTTCATTCAGATGCTATTTGATCTGGCAGCCAAGAAGATAATCGGCTTTATGCCTCAGAGTCAAGAGACCAGAGACTTGAGAAAACAGTTTGACGTTTTCTATCAAGGGCTGGTGTCATTCCCACTTTATGTTCCAGGAACAAAAATTTTATCGAAGCATGCAGGTGTGAGCATGTGCAGATACCAGATAGTTTATATAAGTGGTTCAGTTTTAGCTGGAACAGCTCTTCATATGTTTGATTGATAGGATATGTCCTACACTGAAACAAGGAGTCATCTGATAAACTCCCAACCCTTTATTAGTTCAAAGGAACATACGCATCATATTGCCTCAGCTCAAATTCGTTTGCAAGGAGCAAAAGAATCCAGCTAGGATTGACATATTATTATTATCCACCAAACATTAAGTGCTTTTGAGACTAGATATACGGAATTACATATGTTTAGATTTTCAATACTGAGCTTGTCTTGCAGAAGTATGTTAAGGCGCTTAATTAGCATATATAGAATGTTATATTATGTGTTCTGACAGGAAAGATAATCCAGCATCTTACCTAAACAGATTAACTATGAGCTAACACTCACTGTAGGGGGCTTCAAACCCTTCCAGTTCCTTTCAAAAAAAAAACTATGAGCTAACACAGAGTAGTTCGCTATGACTATTTATCAGTACACGCTTTGTAGTGAAGGATTTCATATATATAGTTCTAGTCCCTAACATAGATGGGGGCTGTTAAATCATATTTAACAAATACAGAATATGTGTATTCCCTTTATGTCAGTTGATTGATGGTTACGCTGCACAGGGAAGGAAAAACGTGCAAAAGGTGCTAAAAGAATTGTTGAAACAAAGGATGTGTGCACCAGAGAAACGATGCGGTGACTTTTTGGACATCGTTGCAGAAGAACTGCATAGGGAAATGCATTAATGGATGTAAAATTAATGGTGGATATAGTTGGTGCATTCATACTCGGTAGCACTTTATCAATGGGGCAACACTCCCCATCGCGATGAAGGTTCTTACAGATCATCCAGATGTAGTCTGCCAACTCACGGTTAGTATCTTTATATGAAAATAAAATATATATGTACCTTCTCACTGATATGTCTGTATGATTAGTTTCGTGTTTTTACTGATCCTGACCTGACTAATGCAGATGTATAATCTTGAACAGTGAAATATTCAAATGTTTTTGCCGTGTTACTTAATAATAATAATAGTTCAGATAAACTCCCTCCGTTTAAACTTAGTAAGCGTATTTGGCCAGGAATTTCTTTACTGTAATACATGATTTTTGTAATACAAAAGATGGTGTTATAGATTCATGTTGAAAAGGACTTACCAAGGATTATGATTTTATATTATGTAAACAATCTATATTTGTGGAGTAATGTTAGCCAAACTCTTATACTATAGAAAACAAAAATATGTGCCAACTACTAATTTCAAATGGAGGGAATAGTTTCTATTCATTATTTCAAGTAACCATTCATTCAGTAGGAAACCATTAAAGAAATGAATACCTCCCATTTTACAGGAGGAGCAAGAAGCAATGTTGAAGAAACGAGAAAACATGGAATCCACGATGGCATGGGAAGAACTGAAGTCTTTAAAATTCACTACACAGGTAAATGTCGGATGTGAGTTATTGTGATGATATCAGCTATAGGTAATATTGTGTTAGTAATAACATGTTGTTGCACAATGTTCTTTTATGGTAATTCAGAAAAGACAATGAATAGATTAAGAGCTAAGTACTTTGTAACATCGTAAGATGCATTTTCTATCAAGTTCTTTGACATCTTCAGTGTAGAGATTAACGTTTTTGAGGTTCAACTATGAACTTACATTTTCAATGAACAAGGATATAATCTAGACATAAAGTCATGCTATATATTCTTATGTTTTAGCATAAGTACACTTTTAGTCCTGGATTTAAAATCCTTAGCAGGTTATTTTAATTGTCTTCTTCGTCTACATCCTATGTGCCCTTCACATAACTTTTCACAAGATCCTCAGAAAGACTTTATGTTCTAATCTTTCAAAAACACTTTAGTCCTGCATAAATTTATCTTCTTTACCTTGATCTAATTTTTTTTCTTATTTCTAAAGGTTACGAATGAGCTAGTTCGCTTGACTAGCAATGGCCCTGGGATCTTCAGAAAGACTTTGAAGGATGTTCAAGTCAATGGTATATTTCTTCTTTGTTAATACAAATTGACCTGCATGACCCGCAAAAATTCTAGATTTGTTCAAAAACCATACATTTTACAAATAATTAACAACTGGTCAGTTGTTACAATGATCTTGGTTAGGTGGATACCATTCATGTTGCTTTGGGCTAGGCATTTCCAGAGCACCTGCTGTGCTGACAATTTATTGAGTCTAAATGGTAGACATGACCAAACAAAAGAATTAAACTCAAAATTATGCTAAATGAAGGATACGATGAGGTAATAACATAAGTAACACCTGAAATGATAGAAAATAAGACATTTTAAGGTATAATGATGACGAAGGAAGCACTAGAATGAAAGGAATTTTTAGAGGCTGAGTGAAACCAATTTTCATAGATTTTTTTTTTTTTCACACTCTATATATAGATTTTTCAAAATGACTTTAAGAGTCATGCAACTTAAACCATCCGTTGCTCCTAGGAATAAATTTTTAGAGGTGATTGGCTTAGATGGTCCACCTCTCAAAATCAATTTTCAAAAACAAATATGGAACTTAAAACAGTGCTTAAAAATAACAAAAAAATGATCTATGACAACACCATTAGATTTATATACGCATGTATGTTTTTGGGAATTGAAAGATTCCTTATTTTTTATTTCCTTCCATATCATCTCACATTTACATCAATTAATAGTAGGTGGAAGTTATTCTTGTGTATTCACCTCTCTAAATTTTGTATTTCTCATTTAACAATCTAAATGATTATAAATAAAAAGAGTTGTGAATGATAAAATTCAACATCTAGTCAACAAATTGATTGAATCCAAGGTTATTTAGAAAATTAAAAAATTGAATTCAAAAACTGAGAACACATACAAATATCATGCCTCTAATAGATATCAAATACAAGGGTTGTCAACTATAAAGTTTTATATTCCATGGATAATTATAATTTTGATATAATTTTTTTTTCATCTGACTTCATATGAAAATTTATTAATTTATTTTCATGGTGATTATTTCCAATGGAAAATTCTTGAGATACATACATTTAAAAATAAAATTGCCATATTTTTGGATACATCTTTCTTAGGAGTCACACCTAAAAAATCGATTTTCAAAATTGAGGCATGGGCATTGAATGGGCCTCTTGACTATTACTATTAGAAGTGGATGCCCTCTTTTAGTTGACTAAAAAAATGAAATATGTCATATTAGAACATCACTTTTTTATGTAGTGGAGACAAAAGTACTCCCTCCGGTTTGGTAAAAAGAAGTTATTTAGGAAAGCGACACGGTCTCCAAACCACAACTTTGACCTCTTGTTATTATAAAAATATTTATGAAAATGTGACATATGTATACTTTTGTGAAAGTATCTTTTAAGACACATCTATTCATATAATTTTTACATTTACAAACTCAACAACTTAAAAGTTACTGGTGATTTATATTCCCAATGTTTGACCCAAACCATGTCTAAACCAACTTCTTTTACCAAATCAAAGGGAGTAATTTGTTATTGAGGAGTTAAGTAGTAATAAAAAATGAAAGAACATACTCCCTCCATGTTCGTAAAGGAAGTAGTTTTACGTTATCTTATCTTAAGTCAAACATTTTTTAACTTTGACTACAAATAAATCCTGTTGGGTTGAGTTTGAAAATATTAAGGCGATGTAATAAGTAGATTCATCTTGAAATGTAGTTTTATAAAAGTATAGATTGACTATATTTTATTGCAAAAAGTAGTGATCAAAGTTTTTTTTTTTTTTGGAGAACGTGTTGATGTCCAAAACGACCTCTTTAGGGACATGGACAGAGTAGTAACTAGAACAGTGTGCGGCGTTGCCATGCGGAATCTGCCGACCCATTTATTTTTGGGCTAGTTTACGTAGTTGGGCTATATTTCAATAGAGTGAGAATTTTAAGGCTTTTGACATTTAAAGAAGTCGTAGAACGGAGTAGCTCAGTAAGTCAATAAAGATAACACAATACAAGTGAATGAACTTGTTCAAACTCCCCCATGTTCCGTACCACCGATGAAAAAGGTTGCAAACATCTTTCGAGGATTTCAATCCTAAAATAAAGTAAACCTCGCCACAAAAATAGTGTAGATTGAACCAAAAAAGTAGTGTTGGATTGTTTTGTCTATTATTTATTTCAGTTAAATAGCCAAGGACAAAATCCAAAACCCATGCTACAAAGTAGCAAGGCTAAGTCAACCAACACTACCTCCATGGAACTATCGTAGTGTGCAAGTGCCATCGGCAAGTCTGCAACCTGTAGGGTTGCTTGCCTAGTTCATAGGCGTAGAGTTTCTTGCTGCATCCCTCCGATCACAAATATAGACCATAGGGTTTGTGATAAGTATTTTTTTTTTTCAATTTTGACCTTCAATATATAAAATTTTGACACATTACTGGAATTTTCGCTCGATATATTCCTGAACATCAACACTTCATATCATCATATATGAAAACTAATATAGCATGATATTGCTAAATACGAGAGCCTTTGAGTAGTAATTCCCTGTCATGTACATTCATAATTGCAGGCTATACAATTCCAGCAGGATGGTTGGTCATGATTAGCCCTATGGCAGTTCATCTCAATCCTGAATATTTTGAAGATCCACTCACCTTTAATCCATGGAGATGGCAGGTTAGTAAGAAGACCTTGAGTTAAACTAGCTTAATTGTCAACTAACATGAACCAAATTAATGTTCAATATGTAGTATTTACTCACTCACTCTGATCTAGAATGATAAGTGTATTTTCTAGAATGATAAGTGTATTTTGTACAGTGAAAGTTAAGTTCTATAAAGGTTAACCAACAATTAATAACAAAATTATATACAACTTTTGGACATAAAACTAGCACTGATAGCTTCTGTTCAATGTGCCTTATTGATTCTTCAGCAAATGACAACATACTGTGAGCAACATTATGAGTAAAAATCTATTTTGTATGTCTTTTTCCTTATTAAAATGTGCCTATCATTCCGGGATGGAAGGGAGTACATATAAAAACACATGGATGTTGACTAACATTTTCATTAAAAAAAGTATCACAAAATATCATGCCAACATGTGCAAAGGAGCCTTATGTATGTTGTGATTGTGCTTACATTATTAGATGTACACATAACGAACCATAGCAACCTTGTCTGGGTTGGGTGTGCTTACATGAGGACCATAGAACTATCGAGTAAAATTAAAATATCACCCCTTCAACCATTTTGACTTCATAATGCCCATTTTTTATGTAACTTTGATGCATATATGTGTGAACTTATTAAAAAAAAGCAAACCTGAAACATGGAATTAATTGTTTATGGCTGGGCCATTCTCTTCATATTTACTACTATAAAAGAAGTTGGTGGTTGTGTTAGTGGTTAGTGGTTACCACTCCCTTTCTTTTATCTCTGGGAACCGGGGCTACTATGGATTACTACTTGGTTTTGGTGTGCACATGAACGTTGCATTGACTATCTTATCTTGTGGGTGTGATTGCCTGTACATAAGTTGTTTTCACATGACATGCTTTCAGTATCAATTTATATTGTCATTTAAATTTCTGGAATCAAATACAATGGTTAGTATATATTGATAAGTATATATGTTGAACTTTCCATTATTTTAATTAAATATGTAATGACATATTGAAATCTTGGTAGTAAGTATCACTGAGCTACTAATAAAACTTGTAGGAGGCTAATGGGAGTGCACTGATGAGAAATTTCATACCATTTGGAGATGGAGCAAATCACTGTCTTGGTGCCGAATTTAGTAAGGTTGTAATAGCAGTCTTCCTCCACAAGTTAGTGACCAAATACAGGTACTACCACGTCAATATTTCTGTATAATATATTAACATTTATTACAAGCTACTCACTTTATCCTGAAATATAGCGTACGGCCCCCCAGATATTTTAATATAGGCTAAAAGAAAATATATGTGCTCCCATTTTATTTTGCTTGGTAAGAAAATGTATGTGCTCCCATTTTATTTTTCTTGGTAAATCACAAGTAGCAACCCATTACCTACCGAATTTGTGCACCTGGTTAATGCAAAATTACCCTTCTATGACCCAAAATACTAGAAAAAAATGAAGAAAATGGTAGCACACTCTCAATACATATTTAAAAATTGCTACCGAATTTTGCATTGAATATATGAGAGAAAATGAAACGGACTGAAACTGTATTGAGAGTGTTCTGTTTCACTTCCTTGCATTAAAAACTGAGCGAAAAAAATCACTAGGAGCATTTTATTTATAATACCATGCCACATTTAAATATGTAGGCTACACAGTGCAACATTTAAATACCTAGGCTAAAATCATGAAATAAAATTGTGTGTTATGTGTCTTCTTTTATTTTATCACCCGTAAACCCTCTTGGACATACTACCTCCAATGAAATTACAATATGAAATTGTGTATTACGGGTCTTGTTTTATTTTCAGCCATAACAACTCTCTGTTGAAACTAGTACCTCCGTCCCTAAAAGACGGCCATTCTAGGTTTAGAATAAGTAGAACTTTCCTAAGTGTAACTGGATTTATAAAAGTCGGGTTTGCTATCAACTATCATCAGAAATTTAATAAGTTTAGACTTCTATATATACGTATCTGAAAAAAAAACATAGATATTTGAAAATTTTGTCCAAGTCACGATATGTGATTAATGGCCCAAAATATCCGTATGCTTTAAACTCCCGACCGTAAAATATCACTCGAGACTAACTAAAAGTACTTATACAGCTTCATGTCATACATGTCATACACAGAGAGCAACTCCAAGAGCTGTAAAACAACTATCGAATTATTTTTTCAAAAAAAAGATTGTTTTTAGCAGAAAAGGAAAAAAAACACAATGGTCCTACAGTTTTGTATTTGAACTCCTTAATAATAAGAACTTGGTAAATCTTCCTCTTAACTTACAAATATGTGCATGTGTTTCGAATTTGTTATCTCTCCGGGCATCTTCACAGTTGTGCGTGGTTTCCCCCTCCAACTTGGTTTTCCCTCCTAGCATAACAAATGATTTTTACCATGTAAATTTAAAACTTTTAGGATGCTCTCGCATTAGCCAGATGAGCCAAATATGTGCCCCCAATGATCCGATGCATAACCGCTATATTATCATGGAACTTTGATGCCATTTATGGAGTGTGCGTGATTATTTAATTCTATTTTTTATTTCTCGATAATATTATATGCAGATGGAAGAAAATAAAAGGTGGTGACGTTTTCCGCATTTCAGAGCTTGTGTTTCCTCAAGACTATCACATTCAGCTATTCCAAAGGTCCTGATTCATGCCGTTGGTGATCATCATATATCATGTATTTCTGTATAATCGTAATGTGTACCAGAGAACGCTTAAAATGCTCCGTGTTTTAGTATAATAATGGATGTATTTATACTGTTGCTTGCTTGTATAAGAAAGAACCATATGTATCCTATCTGTGTCTTTACCAGTGTGCAAGTTTGTGGAAATATATATCATAAATGTTGATTCTACTGTAGCCAAATCTTCCATTTCTACAGTATTATGTAGTCCGAGATACACTAGCAGGGAAATAAAATGTGTTTTCAGGGAGTGTCGTGGGTGGGTCTAAAAAATGTACTACTGAAGATCGTTGGACTGTTGAGAAGATGGCTGGCATTGTTCAAGCCAGAGGTTGAAGTTGCAAGTGGAGGACATTGCGAACAAGTTGGAGGTCAGAGCATGCTTGCCGCCTCAAATCATGTGCCTGCCGGAGGAGAATGCATCATCAGAGGGTTGCTCCACCTTCGGCCTCAACAGATGTGGCTTTACAGAGTGATAACTTGTTGGGGATTAATCATGAACCTTTTAGCTCTTTTGTTGTCTGAACCTTAGCCTTTAGGCCGAACATGGCAGGTGCGCAATGGCGGAGCCAGAGATTATGCATAAGGGGCCGATCGAAAAAGTTTCAAACGTATACAAAAAGTGTTTAGCTTATTTGCTTGGATTTTTGCACTAGGGCTAGCATTTATTTTTCCAAATTTATTCAATATTTAGCATGTAACCATGCACGTTGTTCTTTCCGGAGTAGACTGACCATGACGGAGCCTCTAAAAAAATATACATGAAGGTTTGCCCAAAGAAAATTTATAAATTTATGTGATTGTAGTAAAGTCATGAAAAAATATATGATAAAAGCTTTAATTATATATTTATAATATGAAATTGTATATTACATAAAATAAATTTAACGTGATGTTAGGGTGGGGGCATGGCCCCTGCCAGCCCCCCTTGGCTCCGCCCGGTGCAGGTGTGCCGATACGCTGTGAACCTTCACATGCTGTTGCTTTTGGTAATACAAAAAGCGGGGATCATCCCCTTTTCTATTAAAAAAACGATACTCCTGGCGGTGGCATTCGGTCGCGGTGTTGGGGCGGCGTTCAACGGCTCGGGCGGCGTTCGGGCGGCCATGGCGGGCGCTGGGTGATGCACGGCGGCACTGGAGAAGGGCCGCGCAGCGCCGCGTGCGAGAGGTGGAGCTCGTTGGGCGGGCGGAGGAGGCTGCTGCCGTCGTCCTTGCCGGCGGCATCGGCGGTGATCGCGCAGCTTCGTGATCTGGCGCGCATCGGAGGACGGATCCGGCCTTCTCCGGGCCTGATTTGGTTCTATGTGGTGGTACGGTGGTACGGCGGTGATCCGGTGGAGATGGTGCTGCTCGCTCGGTGGTCGTTCGGCTCCGCCGGTGATCTTTTGTGGGGGGCATGGCGGCTGTGCCTTTGGCTCGCCGCGGTCCCATGGTGGTCTTCTTGGCGATGCCAGTCCGGTGGTGGTCGGTCGTCTCCGTCGGGGCTCGCCGCGGGTTGTTGTGGAGGTGGTGCTCATCGGGCGCAGGGGACAATGGCAGCCCCCCCCCTTTCTTCGTCCCCTCCTTCTGGTGATGTTTTTGCTGCGGCGGTGGCGGGGGGAGGTCCGGGCGTTAAGGGGGGCGGCCTCCGTCTATGTCGTCCTTTCCCCATGATCCCGATCTCCGTCACGGGCGTTTGTTGTGAGGGACGGAGGCCTTGGCGTCCACGGGGGCGTTGGATTTGGGGCCTTGCCTGCGATCTAGTACCTTACGGGCATGGGCGGAGTGCCTGACTGGTGGGCGTGCACGGTGAGGGAGGCTGGTTTTTCGGGCGGGCGGTCGGGCGGCGGGATACTAGTACGGCTTTGCGGCCGCTTGCGTGGCGGGCGCGTCGACTCTGGTGAGGCTTCTCGGCTGGTTGTCCGGCAACAACGTTTTTTGATTTTGGCAGGGTCCCGGCATCTCGATCGACGTCCGTCTTTGTGGGTTCTTTGGGCGACAGCCTGACGACGGCGACACCTGCGGGTGTCGTTCCCTTGTTGAGGGCGTCGCGTCCCCAGCACTCTCCATGGGTGAAAACCCTATCCCTACGGGCCGGGCGACGACGGCGCTTGGACGTCGTGACCTTGAAGGCGTCATTGTGGTTTTTCAACTCGATCGGGGACGTCTCGGGCAGGGCTAGTTCATCATTTCAGCGGTTGTGTTGCGCGGTTGGTGTCAGTGGTGGAGTAGGTGTAGTTATTTTATTTTTTTAGTTGCTTTCTTTGTGCTTTTAGTGGAGTGGTGGCTCGTGTTGATGACCCAATCCGACCGAGTTTAGTGGTGTCAAATGGTTGTTTGCGTCGATGGCCCAATCCAACCGAGGGGTTGAGGTTCGTGTCGATGTCTCAATCCGACCAAGCAAAGAGTTGAGTGGGCGCTAGTTGTAGCGCGAGTTGAGTTGACTCCTAGCTGTACAGATGAAGTAGGGTACCCTCCACATTTGTATGGTTTTTTTGGCCCGATTTCCGGTCAAAAAACTGGGCTGACACTTTCCTTTTGTTTTATTCGTCTAATAGAAATCACGGCAAAACTTTTACCATCCTTTCGAAAAAAAAACTAACAACTCTTTATATATAACCAAGTGCAGTAACCTGGTAATGACAAAATTTAGCCGACAACAGAGAAAATTGCACCTTGTGTGCAACCCACACCATACACAGTAGGTGAAAAACGGGCTGGTGATAAAAGTGAATGACCTAACGTGACGGGTAATAATTAACACAGCACTTCATTAGTGACTCTTAGTAACTCTTTATTTAAGTACGGAAAGGGAAACAAAGCTCGTCATTTTTCTGAACTTTATTAGTTAGGACTAGCTAAGAAACAAAAACAAAAAATGTATTGGAAAATCCAGAGAATTGCGTCTATTTTTTAACCATCTTTGATAAAATTCTATAATGCTAACAATCCAATGCAACAATGAGCTATTTCATGCTAATTTTTTTTTCCACGAGGAACCTCCCCATTTCCATTTCAACAACGAAAATACAACGTTTCAGCATTACAGATAGACAAGAAACCAAGATCAGGAAAAGGGACCTGCTAAGAAGTTTGAAACTGACATAGCCCTATGACACCTTAAAAGCTACTTAAACCAACAGACCTCGGCCAAACGAAGATAACCAAAAACCACTTTGACCGGGGGCAACCACATGCTCAGGGACGATCCAATAGCTATGACTACTAACAGCAACTAGGACAGACTAACAGCAAGCGAGGTATCAGATGGCAGAGCGCTGCTGAAACAAGACAGGGTTCAAAAGCTAGCTAACATCTTGGACTGATCACACACGAACAGGGGATCATCTTGCACATCTTCAAGTTGTCTTCCTCTTGCTCACATGTATCACCTTCCTGGAGCAGAAGCCTATTGACATGTCTTGCGATTTGAGCAGCCAAAATCTCTTGAGCGACTTTCAGCATGGTACTCCCTCCACCAACTGTTGATGGTCCGAGGGGTTATTAATAATTTTTTTTTTCTCAAAATTTTCTACTCTTCCAAATTGCTCTACATATCAGACCAAACCCCCAGGGATGAAATTGGTTTCCAAATGGGAACCAGACTTCACACCAGCGCCAACACTGTTGCAGATTAGATGGAATGTTTGACGCCCCCAAAGCATCTAGCAATAACTGACCAAATCATTTTAGCAACAGGACATTGGTAATACAAATGAGAAGTAGTTTCTGCACAATTACAAAAAACACAGCTAATGTCACTCTTCCAATTTCTTCTTCTCAAATTTTCCTTAGTTAGGATTGCATTTGTCATAAACCATAAATAGATTTCCAAATTCGTTTATGATATGTACCAGATTCAGCAATTGATAATCCATTGTAAGCAGATTTGACATTGAACTTACCACTGTTTCCAAGCTTCCAGATTATTACATCAGGTTCATTTTAAACTGATATACTCCCTCCATCCAACAATCTTAAGCGTATTAGTATCACGCGCGATGACCAAGGAGGCCGCGCGGCCGAGAAAAAAACATTTACTCCCGTGATTAGTATCGGCGTCGTTTTAGTTGCCACCGTAATCTAAATTGACGCCGTAACCCCGTCTCCCCGTTTCCCTCGCTCGGCGCCCGCGCGATCGGCGCCCGCCCGCGCGATCGTCACTGCAGGCTTTCCCGCGCGGCGCCCAGTTCAGCGCGCTCGTAGATGAAACCTGGCCGCGCGGCCTCCTTGGTCAGAGACGAGGCTTCAAATTTTCACAGCCTAAATTTTCACAGCCGCAGCCTAAATTTTCACTGCCAAAATTTTCGTTCAATTGCCGCCTGCTACTGCTTTTCAAAAATCAAAATCCCTCGATGATGGCCTATATAAGACCCGCGATCGTGCCTGTTTGTCTGCTCGTTCATGGCCTGTTCGTCCATGGCCTGATCGTGCATGTTTGTCTGCTCTCTCCAACATCACCCCCTCTCTCCAACGTCACGGTAGATTAGATGGATCCCAATGTTTGGGATGAGAACCTTGAGTATGATGGCCCTGCTCATGATCTTCAGTACGACATGGTTTGGCAGGATGTAAACCAAGGTACTCCGATGATTTTCTTTCGATCCCTTTAATACTCTGATGAACCTGTACATGATTTGGCATGTGATCTTCTTTCATTCATGGCCCTGTGCTGCTGTTTCAAGCGACCTAGGTGACGACCTTGATGACATGGAAGACGACAGCCAAGCTGCTGCCTCTGAACGTGACGAAGCTGATCACAACGGCCAAGCTGCTGGGACTGAACATGAAACAGATGGTCCTCGGAGTCCGGCGCCCAGTTCACGCCACGCACGAGGACCTCAGCGGCGCCATGGTGCTCCATGCAGCCGACGGGCGGGCACGCGACGGGCGGGCACGCGATGGTGAAGCCGACGGGCGAGCGTAAGCTGCTATAGCGGGCGGGCACGCAATCGTGATGGAGATGGAGGCCTAACGACGGGAGTCCGACGCCGTTTATGTACGCACGGTGGACCACGCGCAGCGTCGAAGCCGAGACGTCGCGAACGCTTCGTATAACAGCGAACGAGTTCATACGACGGAGATTTCTGGAAAAAATATTTTGCTCACGCGCTGGAGATTGTTGGATGGAGGGAGTAGTTGCAAACATCCATCCAAATCTTATCCCAGCTAGTTCTCAAATCACCAAAGAGCCGTCTTCTAAACGAAATGTGAGAACTATTCACAGCTTGTGTAACTAAGATATTCTTACTATCACACAGCTCAAAAAGGACAGGAGCTACAGTACACAAAGGATCTCGATACTGAGATCCTTGAATCGAGTAGTTGCTTCTCACGCAACTTATCGACCAAAGCTTGGAAAACAGCAACTTCCATTCTGAAGTTTCTTTTACTTAGTTTCTCATGGCCTGTTAAGATTTCTTGAACACGCTCAGCGCCGAGAGAGCCCAGGGGGCGACCACCTGCCGGGCCGAGAAAGAGCAGATCAATGATTGCAGTGCTCCGTCTCTACACTGTTCGGTGTTCGCTTATCTTTAGCATGATCAATTGTTCACTCGTGCGCCGCTGGCTGCAGTGGGACTTTGCGAGAATGCTAGCATGGGAGGCAGACGGACTGTGTGGCTGATATGATGCTGATTTGTTGGTAGAGAAAAACACTGTAGTGGCTAATAAGCCTTGGCAAGGCATGGTAGTATTGCCTATTGCCATCGTCAGTGAGAGGCAAGAAACTCAGTGCACCTTCAGCCTTGAATTGAATGGTCTTTGCCTACTCAGAAAACTTTCAGAAACAAAATGCAGGTGCCATGGGATTCTGCTTGATGATGCTGGACACAACAAGAGCAGCATGGAAGCCTGATTGATACAGTACTCTACAAATAAGATAAACAAGCCACCTGTGTTCTCAGTTTCAGCACAATCTTTTTTTAATTGATGGTCAGGCTCCTTCAACAAGATACCTGTACTAATTATTCTTGAAACAATTATTGGTGTTACATCATTTCCACAACCAACATTACGCCACTACTGTTTGCTAAAACAAAAGAGGGGCATTCATGTACTCAGAGCAAAACGAATTCAGTTAATCTAACAGTCTCGTTGCAGCATAACCAGATATTTCTTTCGAACTCAGTAACCTCACCAGAAAAGTTTAAATCCATGAATACCATTTCAAAAATAAACGAATTTAAACATGCATTGCATTTAATCAACCAAACATGGTGACACACAACAAAATGGAGGCTATGTTTGCATTCCCACAAATGCAGTTCCACGATTGTTCTTGGTACTGCATGCTCCAAATGGAATCAGTCTACCTAGTTACTAAAACTGAAATCAGTTAGCATTGGATAAGTTCTGCATATAAAACGGTGGAGAATACAAGAAACCATTCCCTCTTAATAGATAAGGCTAAATAACAAATCTCATATTAAAATATATGATCCACAAGAAACCATTCCCTTTTAATAGGTAAGGCTAAACAACAAATCTCATATTAAAATATATGATCAGCTGAATTCAAAGGCAATCAGTGCACCTCTGTCACAACATTTATCTTCAAACAATGATTCACATCTCGATGTTCATTGTTCGCTTATCTTAATCCTTCAGAACCTGAATTTCAAGGAAGTTCTGCTTCAATCTCGAACAGTTAATGCACACATTCTTAAGATATTGTTTGATGCAGCCATCTGACTGAAATACGTTTATCCTACAGATTTCATCAAGCACTAAAGGTTAATTATCAAAAAAATTGTGATAGGTCTATCGCCATCAGTAAAATTGTTTCTTCAATGAGATTCCTGAAGTAACCACACTTTCAAAAACCAGCCATCCACACTTGGGCATGAATCTGTTGATTATCACAGTGAACAGAATTATATCACCTGGCCCACTAATTGCAAAACAACCATATAATGGTACCGCTACCAAACCCATCTACATCCATCAAGGCCATTTCAAATAACAAAGTAATTTGACCCAAATCTGCGGTTAGCAACAAAAAACATGCTTGTACATCATAATAAATCCATACATTGCATTGCCACAAATATAATAACAAGATTAGTCTTACTAGGTGTTCCAAGTGCACTCAGAAGTCAGAATAGTTACTAAAATAAAATAGGAATTATACAACACCGAACAAGTGGAACAACAAAGGCAGGTAAACAAGAAAGCTTAAGACGCTTAACAGGTAACCTCCTTTCTAATTCACTACATCCAGAATTACTACTAAATTCTAAAACTTGTACCCTTCCAACATAGTATATATAAGATAGGATATGTTGCCAACTTGGTTCAAAGCCATGAAGACCCCTTCTGCAGTGCTGCTCAAAATAATGCTTGAAATTTCAGAAATCTTCTGAAGAAGCTTCATAAGCACATATCTCGGCAGATGATGCATGCATCACTGATATTTCCATCTTAACAGCACCACTCCTGAATCAGCAAACAAACCTAAACCCAAACAGCTCCTTCTGAAGAAATCAATGCCAAATTTGAGCCTTGTATTCAAAGTTGTGAAGCTGAAGCATTTCTAGGTGAGACTAGATGATGGTAATGCCCTTGAGTAACAAGGAACATATGGAAAAAAATTTACGATGCACACCTAGAGTACAGATAGCATGCACAACCCGGTGTTTCATATCATATGAAATCAGTTCCTTTTGAGGGAAACGATAGAAGAAAATCAAATCGCAGTCTGGATGAAATGCAATTGTGCAGTAGTCCCATATATGTCCTGGCTTTAGCGGTCCAAACAGATCTTGCTTGTTGATGATTTGCTTGTGGACCCATATCCACTCCTCACTGTCAAGATCCTTAAGAAGATAGATTGACATGGCACTTGAAGTGATAGTGGTATCAACATAAAGTAAGTGTCCCTGAGAATGACCGACAGCACAGTCGAACTTGAAACCACCCCCACTTTGACTCACTTCGGGAGACCCCGCATGTGCCCTTTGTGTCCACCGAGAGGACTCCATTGCTTATGCAGATATGCAGGAAGCCTTTGAAATAGGTCATATGGCCCTTGTATATGATGTAGTCTCTGGCACCCCAATTGAATTTACCGAGAACCCATGTGCCAGTTTGGGACGAGTATATCTCCACTTCCTGGACGAAGAAATCACATGGATCCAACTTCGCACTAGCTGAAACGCATGGAAATGTGGGGAGATTGATGGATCGAAGCCTAGTGCTGCTATGCTGGTTTCCATGGTTGGATCGACATTGTTACGACGGCCAACAAGACCCGGATGCGGCTTGGTTGGGGTAAGGTAATGTCACGCTCGGGATCGATGACATGCCGGAGGAGGCAGCGAAGGTTGAAGGGAGTTGATGAACCGTAGAGGCGCTTCTTCCGATTGTCGGCGATTTCATAAGTTTACGTTTTATACTTTCCTGTCGTGTGGGCCCTCGGAGGTCGGCGTCAGTATTGACGCGTTTATAACGCAGTTGTCGTGCTTTCGAGCTGCGCATCGAACCTTTCCGATTTGTGAAACAAGCCAAGGCGTAGGGCAACCTCGCCCGGCTTCCTCGCGCTCTTGTGTCATCGTGCTTCTCACGTCGGCGACGATCGCCGCCCGCCACGGGTTGTTACTGTGTGGTATCAAAGACGGTCTTTCCTCGGCGCGGGCGGAGTTCACCGAGCTTCCTCGACGCCGTTATCGGACCTCGCGCCTCTATCCGGAGTGACGAACGGCCATCCCCGCCCTTCGTACCCCCACTATCGCGTTCTCCATCTTCCGTGCTCGGTTCTACTTTCCGTTCGCGATTTGGTCTCTTTATGGGGTGTGGTTAGGTTACGCACACCGGTGTTCGATTCCGTTCCTCAATCGGGCGTTGTTTCCCCGTTTCGTCGGCGTCGAGTCCCTGCGGCGTGCTTCCAAACGGCTCCGGTAGGGTCTACTTCAACAGGGAGTGCGGTCTGAGTAATCCGCGCACTTCTAGTTGGAGATTACCGTAAATCCGACCATCGGAACTCGCGTCGACTAGCGTCCTTCGTTCCAGGGCGGGTGCTCGTTCTCTGGTTGGTCTCCGGTGAGGGTTGTGTGGCCTGTCTGCACGTAAAATTCCAGAGCCGAGGGTGATCCCAGGGGGCGCACCAATTTTGCCAAATTGGGTATCGATCTGACGGTGAGGGTTGCGGGGCAGGTTCCCGTGTAAAATTCCATAGCCGTATCGTGATCCCCAGGGTTGTGTCACCATCCAAGGGAGGGGGTGTGCAGGGTAAGTCTGGCTCCATCACGGCCATCTCCGCAGACTCAGTTTATTCTGGAACAAATGTCGAGGTACAACGAAGAAGAAGCAGCCAAGTGGGACAAACTGGAAGAAAATTTTACTCTCATGTTTGCCCAAATCTCAAACATGGGAGTGACACAAAGAATGTTTTTATAAAGAAGGTTGGCCAATACCATCCGCTAAAGTGGATCGGGCAACAAGAGAACAAATAGTTCATTGCTAGGCAGTGCACAAAGCAAATGGACAAGCGGTGGCTAATCTCACTATACAGCAATTTGAAGCTCATAGTGCTCATAACAGTGACAGCTCTAGTTCAATCAATGGCAGTGATGTCTTGGAGGCCAACGAAGGGGATAACATATTTGCCAACAGAAATACTGACCAAGGGGGTCCTTCTAGAGCTCACAGAAGGCATAGACACAGACACAGAGAAGGAGATGACTATGTACCACGACATGCTCTGCCTAAGATGAATTTTCCATTTTTTGATGGCACTGATCCTAAGGTATGGATAGAGAACTGTAAGGGTTACTTTGCTGTGTACACTCTACCTGAAACAGTCTGGGTCAAGTCTGCTTCTATGCACATGTCTGGTAATGCTGCTAAGTGGTGGCTGGCTTTTAAGCAAACCCATCCAAAAATTAGCTGGATCCAATTTTGTATGGCTGTAATACAGAAATTTGGTGCTGATGATTATAGAAGGTCCATGACTGAGATTATCTCTATGAAACAAGTGGGAACTGTGGAGGAGTACACAACCCAATTTCAGGCACTACAGTTCGATGTGACTATGCATAGTGGTATTCATGATGAGCTTTTCTTTGTCACCCATTATGTCCAAGGATTAAAGGAGGAGATAAGGGTCATGGTGGAACCACAAGTGCCCACAACAGTGGATCAGGCTTCTATCATTGCTAGAATCCAACAGAAGATTGTGGAGAGGACCAAGTTTAAGTATAACAAAGGGTCAGGCATCTACAAGCCTCAGCAACAAAAGCAAGATAGTAAATCTTATCAGCCACCACAAACCAATTGGAGGGATAGACAGTTAAGAGACTATAGAAGACAACATGGCTTGTGCTATACTTGTGGGGAAAAATATGAACCAGGACATAATGAGATCTGTGCAAAGAAGGTGAAGCCTCAAGCCAATGCTATGATGGTAAACGACCTGGACAGAGAACTATCTGAGGAAACCTTAAACAGTCTGGAAATTGAAGATGCAGTGGCAGAAGAGTTAGGCCATTTGTCTGTCAATGCTATTACTAGCACGCAGATCCTTTTCGGTGTATGAAAATTAAGACCGTGGTGAAGGATAAAATCATGCTTATCTTTGGTGGGCGTGGCGATTCACATAGTTTTGTCGGACACGTTTGTCAAATTGGCGGGACTTCCTCTGAAAGTACCTCGTCCCTAGAAGAAAGGTTAAATTAGCAAATGATCAAGACATGGTCACCGATTGCATGGTTCCCAAGCTACGGTGGTACTCGGGGGGGGGGGGGGGGGGGGCCATGGCATATCTAATGACATGATTGTGCTAGATATGGCACCTTATGATGCTATTTTGGGTTTTATTTGGTTGTCCAAGCATAGCCCAATGGATTGTGACTGGGAAAAGAGAACTATGGAGTTCACAGATGAAGGGAGAAGAATCAAGTTACAAGGGTTGCACCCACATCAATTGCAAATGCAGGCCATATCTGCTCAGAAAGTGTTCAATTCCACAAAGAGCAATGATATTTGGGCCTTTGCCATTGTGGATCCGAAGACAGAAGGCATTCCAACCTACGGTGCCTCACGGACTCTCAACCACGGGAGCTCACCCACTATTGCGGCAATATCGGGATGTTTTCGGTGATCCTCAAAGCTTACCACCACCTAGATCCTATGATCATCTTTGCACCCTTAGTGCCGTGGGCTGTTCCCATCAACTGCAGGCCTTACCATTACTCTCCAGAGCACAAGACCGAAATTGAAAAACAGGCTAAACAACTACTGCAGGCTGGCCTCATTGCTCATAGTCACAGCCCATTTGCCTCCCCGTTTTCATCGGGTCAAAAAAGAAGGATGGGTTGGAGATTCATTGTGGATTACGGGAGGTTGAACAACCTCACCATTAAAAACAGATTTCCCATGCCTCGTGATTGAAGAAATCTTGGAAGAATTACATGGATCCAAAGTGTTCACCAAGCTGGACCTTAGAAGTGGTTACCATCAGATAAGAATGCTAGCTGAGGATGAACCAAAAACTGCATTCAAGACTCATCAAGGGCATTATCAGTTCAAGGTCATGCCATTTGGTTTGACCAATGCTCCAGCCACATTCCAGTGTGTTATGAATGACATCCTCCAGCCATTTTTGAGGAAGTTTGTCTTGGTTTTCTTAGATGATATCTTGATATACAGCCACAATATGCAAGAACATCTCATCCATATCTCTGCAGTTCTATCTCGCTCTCAGGAAACATCAATTTTATCTCAAGGACTCCAAATGCTCTTTTGCACAACCCAAGCCGCGAGTACTGGGTCACATAATTTACTGCAGAAGCAGAGTCTCCACCGATCCCAACAAGATCTCGGCTATGCGTAAGTGGGCCAAGACCTACAAATTTTTATCGAGCTCGAGAGGGTTCCTTGGCCTCAGTGGTTATTATAGAAAGTTTGTGCAGAACTATGGTCTAATTGCAAAACCCCTTACTAATTTGTTGAGAGCTAAAGCTTTTCAGTGGACTGATACAGCCCAAGCAGCATTTGATGACTTAAAAAGAGTCATGACCAAAACTCCAGTTCTCAGGTTACCTGACTTTGAGCAGTCCTTCACTGTGGAAACAGATGCATGTCAGGATGGTATTGGAGCAGTACTAATGCAGCAAGGACAACCAATAGCCTACTTGAGCAAGGGCTTGAGTGAGATCCACAAGAAATATTCTATCTATGAGAAGGAATTCTTGGCAGTGATCATGGCGGTGGACAAATGGAGGCACTACTTGCAGAGACATGAATTTACCATCCTCACAGACCACAAGCCACTGGCTTATTTGAATGAGCAGCATTTGCATTCAGATTTACAAAAGAAAGCAATGGCCAAATTGATGGGCTTACAATTCAAGATTCAATATCGACAGGGCAAAGAAAACGTTGTAGCTGATGCCCTGTCCCGGGTTGGTCATCTCTTGACAATACAGGCTGTCTCGGTGGTCCAACCAGGCTGGATTCAGGAGGTTCAAAATGCCTATGTTACTGATCCAGCTGCGCAACAGTTAATCCAAAGGCTAGCCATTAAGAGTCCTGATGAGAATGGTTTTTCACTGGATAATGGAATTATCAGGTTCCAAGGTGCCATCTGGATTGCACATAACTCTGCCTTGCAGACTAGGCTCATTGCTGCAATGCATTCTAGCCCTTTAGGGGGACACTCTGGATCCACAGCCACATTGTACAAGTTAAAGCAACACTTTTACTGGAGAGGCATGACCAATGATGTGGCAAGCTACATTAAACAGTGTGAGGTGTGCCAACATGCTAAGCACAGCCTGCACCATCCGGCAGGTCTCTTACAGCCTCTCCCAATTCCAGATGAGATATGGAAGGAATTATCTATGGATTTCATCGAAGGCCTCCCTAAATCTGATGGGCACAAAGCTATTTTGGTGGTGGTGGACAGGCTCACTAAATACAGTCATTTCATTCCCATTAAGCATCCTTATACAGCCACTGATATTGCCCACATCTTCATGGACAATATAGTCAAGCTCCATGGGTTACCCAACAAGGTGGTCAGAGATGCAGTTTTCACTAGTAACTTCTGGAAGGCATTGTTCAACATCTATAAGGTGGATCTGCTTCTTTCCACCTCTTATCACCCACAGACAGATGGGCAGACAGAACGTGTCAACCAATGCTTGGAAATGTTTCTCAGGTGTTCAGTCAAGGATTCACCAAAGGAATGGAAGTCTTGGTTAAGTCTTGCTGAGTTGTGGTACAATGCAAATTATCACTCTTCTCTGGGTTGCTCCCCATTCAAAGCCCTTTATGGTTGTGAGCCGAACTTGGGTCTAGCTCCATCCATACCAACATCAACATCAACAACAGTGACAGAGTTGGTAACCAACAGGACTGCTCATTTTGCATCCCTCAAGGACAATTTGTCCAGAGCTCAAAACAGAATGAAACTCATGGCTGATCGCAACAGAGTGGATCGCCAGTTTGAAGTGGGAGACTCGGTGCTGCTTAAGCTTCAGCCATACACCCAATCTTCAGTGGCATCGCGTCCATTTCCAAAGCTGTCCTACAAATACTTTGGACCATACAAAGTTCTGCAGAGGATTGGCGCTGCTGCTTATAAACTTGAGTTGCCATCTTCTTCTTTGATTCACCCTGTTTTTCATGTCTCACAGTTGAAGCCATTTACTCCAATTACACTCCAGTCTACTCGGAGCTCCCAGTACTCCAGGATCTGGATATCAAGAACACCGAGCCAAGGGAGGTACTGGAACGTCGTTTGGTGAAGAAGGGCGCGGCGGCTGTGGTTCAAGTCAAGGTCAGCTGGACGGGTCTCCCTCGTACCACGACAACCTGGGAGGACTACAACGTGCTGAAGACGAGGTTTCCCACGGCACCAGCTTGGGGCCAAGCTGGCTCTCCGGCGGGCGGTAATGTCACGCTCGGGATCGATGACATGCCAGAGGAGGCAGCAGAAGGTTGAAGGGAGTTGATGAACCAGAGAGGCGCTTCTTCTGATTGTCGGCGTATTTCATAAGTTTACGTTTTATACTTTCCTGTCGTGTGGGCCCTCGGAGGTCAGCGTCTGTATTGACGTTTATAACGCAGTGTCGTGCTCGAGCTGCGCATCGAACCTTTCCAGTTGTGAAACAAGCCAAGGCAGAGGGGCAACCTCGCCGGCTTCCTCGCCGCTCTTGTGTCATCTGTGCTTCTCACGTCGGCGACGATCGTCGCCCGCCACGGGTTGTTACAGGTAACCCACTCTCTGGTGGCTGGATTGCACACTACGTAGAAAGGTGGTGGCGAAGGAGATTCATGGACGCCCTTGCAGCACAGGAGGAGGAGCCCATTGCAAGAGTCGAGCAGGTCTATCTCCCCAAAGGTAGGGGCAGGAAGGAGAGCGCAGTATCAACCCCGGGAGGCGGAGGCGAGACCGAAGACATGGACAAGCCGATGAAGTCCCAGGCGGGGCGGCGGCCTTGGAAGAAGAGGCCCGACAGCGTGTGTGCAAACCTGCGGCGGTTGGCTGGGTCAGAGATGAGGGCGCGCCAGGCACGCGACACGCACTTGCAGCGGCAGAGCGACTTGACCGGCAGCCGCGCGAGGATCTCGAGGATGAGCTCGTCCGCGAGGACGGCCGCCGCCTCCCCGGCGGCTCCCTTCCTCCATCCCAAACGAGCGAGACGCTGCAGAACCTGCGATTCATGCGGCGGCGCCTGGTTAAAGTTGGGGACCAAATGGATTCACTGCGATTTGGCCAGATCGAGAATGCATTGCAAGCTCACCTCTTGTGCGGCCGGAATCAGAATCAGCCGGCACCGCAGAATCCTCGCTGGTGGCCGGAATGCATTGCACCGGAGCCGGATGTATGGTTCAATGTGCGCTGGTTGCCGGCGACAGCCTAGATGAAGAGAAGGTGAGGGGGTCGCCGGGGCGGGGCAGGTCAGGGAGGAGCGGCGGAGCTTGGACTGGGAGTGGCAGGAGAAGAAAGGGACTGGAGCAGGATGGCGTGGTGTCTTGAGGAATCCACCGTGGCCCACCTGTCAGCACTCAACCTTGTGCGTTCAGCCCTTGCCCACTCAACCAAAATGCAGCTATCATGGGCACTTTTGATGATGCTGGACATAACAAGAGCTGCATAAAGGTCTGAGAAAAAAAAATAGGATAACAATCCATCTCCATTCTCAGTTTCAAGGCAATCTCTTTGGAATCAATTAATAACATTGGTGAGCGAACAGAATTGTGCTCACACGGTTCACTCGTCGCAAAATAACCAGACAATTCGTGGTAAGAAACCATGGTATTACCACTAGAGCCATCTAAATCCATCAATGTCATTTCAAACAGCTAAGTAATTTGACCAAGATTTTCTGTTAGCAACTAGAAATGCATGTATATCGTTGCCACAGATGCAATCCTAACTAAGGAATATATGCTTTCAAAAAAAACATATATTGCATTGCCACAGATCTAGTAATAAGATTACTCCAACTAGTTGTTCCAAGTGCACTTAAGTTACTAAATAGGAATTAGTATACAGCACCGAATGATAAAGGCAAATATCAAGAAAACATAATGCTCTTAACAGGTAACCTGCTTTCTAATTCATTACATCTAGAGTTACCATTAACTTCTAAAACTTGTACCCTTCCAACACAGTAAATATAATATAGATATATTGCCAGCTGCTCAAAATAACTACGCTCTTCTCAAGAAGCTCCAGAAGCACATGCCACAACAAAAGAAGTTATGTTTCAAAAAAAAAAAAAAAAAAAAAAAAAAAGGGTCAAACTTGGTGTCAAAAAAATCAAATGTCTCACAATTTGGGATGAAGGAAGCACAAAATAGGACAACAAATCACCTCTTTTCTCTGTTTCAGCACAACTTTTTTTTTGAATCAACTGCCAGGTTCTTTCAAAAAAGATACCTGCTCTTCAAAAAAACGCTAGTGTTACATCGTCCCCAGAATTGGCACTGCTGTTTCCTAATACAAAAGAAGGGCATTCATGCACTGAGTTAGCACAGCGAATTCAGTCACGCTAACAGTATAACTCGTTGCAGCATTTCACTCCAAAGTCTCAAACTCATAGCATCACCAGGAAAGCTTAAATCCATGAACACCATTTCAAAATTATATATTTGAATTCCCACAAATGCAGTTCCATGCTTGCTATTGGTACTGCACCTTTCACATGAACGAGGCTAGTCAGCTAGTAACCCTTACTAAAACTGAAATCCATCAGCACTGAATAAATTCTGCATAAGAAAGTAGAAAATAAGGGGAAGTATTTATAGGAATAGCTTTCTACCTTCGTCAGATCAAGAACTACCTGGAATGTCAGTGATTTGTATCATCCATGCAAACGAGTAACCAATCCCTCTTAATAGGTAAAAGGCTACATGATAAATCTCATATGAAAATATATAAGACCAGTGCTCCTCCATCACAAGACTCGCAACACTTACCTTCAAATGGTGTTTCACAACTTACTGTTCTGTGTTTGTTTATCTTAATCCTTCAAGGCATTTCATTAAAGTTCTGCTTTAATCTTTAACAGTCAATGCACACATCCTTAAGATATTGTTTGTTGCAGACAGTTGACAAAAAAAATTGTGACCCTACAGATTTCACAACGCCAGTCAATGTCTATGGTTAATTGGTGATAGCCAGCAGTAAGTGGTTTCTTCTATATTTGAAGACCGAGATTTTTGAAAACTGTTGGAGTACCCCAACAAATGTGCTTCCAACTTTTTTTTTTTTTTTTTTAGCCACTTAAAAAACTCACTGATTTACCAATTATTTTCTAGGAAACTATTAGAGATGCTCGTGGGGGCTAAAGGACGCTGAGCTGAACAAGAGAAATTTCGCATCAACCGAACAAACCGTGAACCAATTGCCATCATTAGCAAGAGGCGACAAGAAACTCAGTGCATCGCCAACCTTGAATGGTGGGTGCCTTGGCATTCAGTCTTTGCGTACTCAAAACACTTCCCAAATGCAGGTACCAAGGGAACAACTTCAAGATGCTGGACAGAACTAAATAGAGCAGCAGGGAAGGCTGATTGATAGTACAAGATAGGATTACAGACTACCTCTAATCTAAGTTTCAGCACAATCTCTATTGAATCAAAACTCCAGGCACGATCCCTGTAGTAACCACTATTCAAAAACAAGCGTTGGTGCTACATCGTCTCCACATTTGGCACTACTGTTTCACAAAATAAAAGAGGGGTATTCATGGATTGAGTTAGCACATACTCCCTCCGTCCCTTTTTGTGCGGCCAAATTTTCTCAACTTTGACTAGGTTTGTAGAAAAATACGTGCAACATTTATATTTTTAAATAAATTTATTAAAAAACTAGACTTAAAGATGTTTCCGATAATACTAATTACTTAGCATAAATATTTATATATTTTAATATATAATTGCCGGCAGTTTGAAAACGTTGACTTCTCGGGAAGCGAGAATGACATCTATTTAGGGACGGAGGGGAGTATACTAGAAGTCTAAAACATCAATCGTTGCAGCATAACCAGATCGTTCACTCAAACTCGATAGCTTCACCAGAAAAGTTTAATCCATGAACCCTATTTCAAAAATAAACGAATTTCAAGATACATTGCAGCTAATCAACCAGACTAGTAACACAATTATATGTTTGCATCCCCACAAATGCAATTCCACAATTTCTCTTGGTACTGCATGTTCCAAATGAAATCAGGCTTGTAAGCTAGTTACTAAAACTGAAATCAATTCTGATTTCTGCATATAAAAGGTGGAAAACACAAGAAACCATTCCCTCTTAATAGGTAAGGCTACAGAATAAACCTCATACCAAAATATAAGGTAAGCTGAATTCAAAGCCACTCAGTGCTCCATCGCTATACTGTTCGGTGTTTGCTTATCTTAATCCTTCAGAACCCGAATTTCATGAAAATTTTGCTTCAATCTTTAACAGATAATGCACACATACTTAGAATATTACTTGATGCAGCCAGCTGACCAAAAAAAAAAAAAAAAAAAAAATCGATCCTACAGATTTCAAAGACATCAATAAGTGGTTTGTTCAATGAGATTCCCTGAAGTAACCACACTTTAAAAACACCATCCAGATACATAATTGCCCATTGCTGTTTGCTAAAGCCAAAAAGCTAGCATGAATCTACTGATTATCACAATGAACATAATTATGATCACAAGCCCCGCTCTTTGCAGAACAAACCAGATAACGGTATCACCATCAGACCCATCTAAATCCATCAATGTCATTTCAAATAGCTAACTAATTTGACCAAGATCTATGGTTAGCAGCAAAAAAATGTATGTACATAATAATAAAACCACACGATGCATTCCCACAAATATAATAACAGGATTAGATCTACTAGTTGGTCCAAGTGCAATCGAAATACTTACTAAATTTGGAATCATACAGCACCAAACAAGTGGAATAACAAAGGCAGATAAACAAGAAAACTTAAAAAGACTCTAAACAGGTAGTCTACTTTCCAATTCATTACATCCAGAATTACTGGTAACGTCTAAAGCTTGTACCCATCCAACACAGTAAATAGAAGATAGGATATATTGCCAGCATGGTTCAAAGGACGAAGGCCTCATCTGCGACCTGCTGAAACCAATGCTTGAAATTTCAATCTTCTTGTCAAAAGCTTCAGAAGCACATGTCTGCATAGATGACGCACGCACCACTGATATTGCCTAATGTAGCCAGCTAATTGACCAAAGCATTGATAGCAGCTCATAAAAACTGAGGACACTGTAGTGCTCATAAATTATAAAAATCGCAGATAGAAGAATGGTATACTCATTTCAATCTTTAAGGACACCCAAAACCAGCAAATCACAACAAAGAATGGCTCCTCCAACACGAAACTCAATTGATCAATCAAGCTAGAAACCACTTGGAATGTCAGCTTACATGGATTCATATCTAAGCAGCATGATCTGAAGACAAATTTATTTGCCAATCTTACACAGTCTTCATATCTAAGTAACATGGTCTGAAGACAACATTCGGTGCCATTTATCTGCTGATTGGCACAAAGAGATGGAGATTCAATTTAGTTCATTATCTCCTCCTAAATAAAGGCAATGACAAATTTGAGCCTCGTAGTGAAAGTTGTCCAGCAATTCTAGTTGACTAATGCCCTTGTGTATAATGGAACATATGGTAGAAACGGCGATGCACATTGCACCTTAAATCAAGTTCAATCTTGACCACTTCTCCAAGAGTACAGATAACATGCACATCCTCGTGTTTCATATCATAGGCCATCAGTGTTTTCTGCTTCCAATCATAGAAGAAAACCAAATCGGCATTTGGATGAAATGCAGCTATGCAGTAGTCCCATCTCCATCGTGGTCCAAACAGACTCGGCTTATCGATGCTTTCCTTGAAGATCCATGTCCACTCCTCGCTGTCCAGATCGTCAAGAACATAGATTGACAGGTCATCATCAGGCCAGCCATTATCGTACACATAAAGCAGGTGCCCCTGAGAGTGGCTGATGGTAGAGGAACGGCCATTACTTGCATCGCGCCGCATGCTATTAGGAGAGAGGCTGACATGACTTACATTGTGCGGCACATAGGAGATCCTCCATGCCTGGGCCTCTGTGTCCACCGAGATGACAGCACCATCAGAGATGGTGCAGAAATGTAGGAAGCCACTGAAAAAGGTCATCTGTCCGGAGAAGCGGGTGTCCCAATAAACCCATCTGTCATCGTTTTCCTTGAAAACCCATCTGCCAGTTTCGGATGAGTAGATCTCCACTGCCACGACAAAGAACAAGCCGTCCTCGAAGCAGCATTCCTGCACCAGCTGAAACACATGGAAATTTGCCGAGACCGCTGGATCAAAGCCTAGCGCTGCGGAGCAGGTATCTGGTGAACCGTATAGCCCTTGGGTATCTCTCGGTTGGGGCAAGGCAACCCACTCCCCGGTGGCCGGATTGCACACGACGTACAAGGGTGGCGGTGAAGGCCGTTCCCTTGTGTCCTGGCACCGCAAGAGGAGCAGCCCGTTGCAGGAGTCGAGCAGATCCATGTCCCAAGAGCAGGTGTGGGGCAGGAAGGAAAGTGCCGTGTCGACCCCAGGAGGCGGAGACGTGGGCAAGCCGACGAATCCGCGGCGGCCGGAGGCACGGGAGAAGAAGAGGCCCGACAACGTCTGCGCGAACCTGCCGCGGTGGTCCGGGTCGGAGATGAGGGCGCGCCAGGTCCGCGAGACGCACTTGCAGACGCAGAGCGACTTGGCCGGCAGCCGCGATAGGATCTCGACGACGAGCTCGTCCGGGAGTACGCCCGCACGCCGGCTCCCACCTGGCACCTCCATCCCGAGTAGCAGCTAGGCGCGGCCCGACCTGCGGTTCATGCGGCGGCGGATGGTTAGGGGTTGATGGCCTGATTGGATTCATTTCGCTGGGGTTTCAAGGGATCGAGACTCACTTGGTTGCTTGCTCACCTCTCGTCGGTTAACCCCTGCCGCCGCCGCTGCAGACTCGTCGCCGCCGTGGCTAATCAACAGGCGCCGCTTGGCTTGGCTGCAGGGAGATGGGCTGGGCTTGGGCAAGATGAAAACCCGGGCACCGGCAATCACGAGAAACCGTGAAACGGGTATTGAATGGTCTTTGCCTACTCAGAAAACTTTCAGAAACAAAATGCAGGTGCCATGGGATTCTTCTTGATGATGGTGGACATAACAAGAGCAGCATTGAAGCCTGATTAATAGTACTACAAAATAGGCCTCAATTTTCAATTTTAGCACAATTTTTTTTTCTGAATCAACTGTCAGGCTCCTTCAACAAGATACCTGTAGTAACCATTCTTCAAAAAAACCATTGGTGTTACATCACTGGCACTACGACACTACTGTTTGCTAAAACAAAAGAGGGGCATTCATGTACTGAGTTAGCACAACTTGTTGTTCCATGATGATTCAACACAATCATTTTTTTTTAATCGATTAATAACAGGTCAAATACATGGGTTCCATTAAGATCGCTGTAGTAACCACTCTTCAAAACTTTGGTCTCACAGTCTCCACAATTTCCACTATTGTTTCTTATGACAAGAAAGAGGGGCATTCATCCACTGTGATAATTCAGTTACTCTCACACAGCTCATCCTTAACCAGATAGTTCACTCGATTCCTAAAAGATATTACTGCTTGGTCACAAAAAGTTAATCCTTCATGTCATCACACCAGGCAATGGTTTATTAGCAAAAGCCATGCAAGTGGTCTCCTCAATAAGATCCCCTAATCACACTGTCAATTACCAGCAATCCTTACTTGGTTGTTTGCTAAAAAAAAAAATGCTGGCACAAATCAGGTATCATAGTGCACAGAATTATGCTCTCATGGTTCACTCATTACAAAACAACCAGATTCATTGTTCCACATGCATGTATTGCATTTCCAACTTGGTCACATCCTGACCGAGCTAAGTATTTAAATCCATCAGTGTCATTTCAAACAGCTAAGTAATTTGGACAAGATTTGCGGTTATGGTTAGGAACCAGAAATGCCTCTACATCATAATAAAATCATATATTGCATTGCCACAAATATAGTAATAAGACTTGTCCTACACTCCTACTAGTTGTTTCAAGTAGAATTAGAATAGTCACTAAAATAAGAATTATACAGCACCAAAAAATAAAGGGAGATAAACAAGAAAACTTAAAAGACTCTTAATAGGATGCTTGCTTTCTAATTCATTACATCCAGAATTCCCAGTAAATTATAAAACTTGTATCCTTCTGACGCATTACATATATGATGAGATAGGATATATTGCCAGCATGGTTAAAAGCCACGAAGGCCCCTTCTGCCTGCTGCTCAAAACATTGCTTGAAAGTCTTGAGAAGCACATGTATGTGCAGATAATTCATGCATCACTGATAATGCATGTTGTTTACTCCATTGTTTTACTTAAATAATTTAGTTTACCAACTCCTTCTGTAGAAATTGCTAACAAATTTTTGGCCTTGTATTGAAGGCTGTGAAGCATTACTAGTTGAGATCAGATGATGGTAATGCCCCTGAGCATGGTAGGACACCAGTCTTTAATGAGACCAATCATTCAAGAAAATCAAATCACTGTCTAGATGAAATGCAGCTGTATAGTAGTCTCATCACCATCCTAACATTCTTGGTCCAAAAAGATCTAGCTTGTTGACGATGCTTTGCTTCAAGATCTACATCCACTCCTCACTGTCCTGATCCTCAAGGACATAGATTGACAGGACATCACTCAGCCACACATTGCTATTAGCATAAACTAAGCGTCCCTGGCACAGAATAACCATGGCCACAAACTCTCATGTTGCCAGTGCCACAATCCGCAGAACATCAGTGTCCACCGAGACAACTACATCAGACATCATGCAGAAATGCAAGGACACCTTTGAAATAGGTCATTTTGCTCATGAAGTGGATGAAGTCCCTCTCTTGTGCATGTATTGCATTTCTAACTTGGTCACATCCAGAATTAGTAGTGATGTATTGAACCTTGTATATGTCAGACTGGTAAAACATAAAACAAAAATAAATATGTGCCAGCACAATTCTTCTAAGCCATAAGGACACCACTACAAATATGCTTCACAGCTCAGTCCTCTCAGAATTCTTCAAGAACTTATAATTCTGGATGTACTAGGATGTTGCTTCAGTTATCTTGCAAAAGTTTATTTATTGCAAACATTACTGGCATTGCTTGATGCATCAAGCCGATTTGTCCCACAAATATCATATGACAGAATGACACAACCCCAGCAGCAAGAAACTTGTCCTCTTAATTTGTTAAATAAAGCCAATCACAACAGCTGCTTACTCCCACATAAAACCATTGTTGTAAATTTGAGTTTAGTTCATCAGATCAGATCCATCTAAAGGCCAGTACTAATCTTTTCAAAACCAGAAAACAGAAATTATAGAGGTGCAGATATGAAGTATGCAGTAGAGATTGTGAAGCACTGCTAGTCAACAATTGGTGATGCCAATATCCTTGAGTACAGTGGAATATATGGTAAAAACAGGTGGTCAGTGCATTCCATTCCTAAAGTAGTGCAGATAGAACATTCCTCTCCTCCAATAGTGCCGATAAGATGCACATCCATATTAGTCATACCATAGGAGATGAGTCTATTGCGTTGCCAGTCATAGAAGAAGATCAAATCAGCCTCTGGATGAAATGCAACTACATGGTAGTGCAGCCCCCAATGCCACTTTCTTGGTCCAAAAAGATTATCCTTGCTGATGTTGTGCTTGAAAGTCCACTCTTCGCTGCCTCTATCCTCATGAACATAGACTGACAAAAAATCCCCTTTGTCGTCATCAAACATGTATAGCAAGCGCCCCTGAGAGTGTCCAGTGAAGCCATTCCCATAACACTCATGGCACTGTGGGAGCACATGGTTGACCCTCCATGCCTCTCCCTTGGTGTCCACCGCTGCGACTGCACCAACTCGGAGAGTGAAGTGTAGTACACTATTTGAATAGGTCATGTTTCTTCCGTTTGAAAAAACATAGGAATTGTTCCCATCAAAGAAATGGCCTTCATCCACGTCCCAACCACATTCACTAAGAATCCATTTTCCAGTTTCAGATGAGTAAATCTCCACTGCCGTAACTTCATAATCAGTCTGGTACTCTGTCTCCAGTAGCTGAAAAACATAGAAATTCAAGGAGATGGTCGGATCGAAGCCTAGCGCAGCACAGCGAGTCCACTTGTTCTCTTTCTCTCCCATTGTACCACCATCCTGCCCAGGGGCCTCGCTCAGTGGGGGCAAAACAAGCCACTCCCTAGTTGCAGGATTGCACACAACATAGAGCGGATGCACAGGCGGTGGTGGAGCGCCCCAGCAGAGCAGGAGGAGGAGCCCGTTGCAAGAGTCCAGCAACTCTATCTGCCCACAGATTGGGGGCAGGAATGAGAGAGCCGTATCGACCAGAGGTGGACCATCATTTCCTCCGCCAGGGGACAAGCTGACAAAGTGGCAGGTCGGACGTGCGTCTGCGCTGCGGCCATGGGGGAAGACGAAGAAGCCTGACAGGGTCTGCGTGAGCTTGGTGCGGTGAGCGGGGTCGCAGATGAGGCGGCGCCAGCACCGGGAGACACACTTGAAGCGGCAGAGCGACTTGGCCGGCAGCCGCGCAAGGATCTCAACGATCAGCTCATCCGGGAGGTGGGCTACCGCTGGTGCACCGCCCTCCATGCCAGTGAACAGTGGTGAAGTCTGCAATTTTGGTTAGGGTTAGGCACGAGTCTGAAATCGAACAAATCCAAGAAACCTTAAAGAGAAATTCGACAAATCCGACCAGGCAAGACTGAATTAGACAAAACTACAACTACTCTAGATGCGAGGGCACACATGAGGCACTGAAATTGGAACCCTAATACCCGCACCTAAGCCTACAGATCCGAGCACTCGAATGAACTCGTAAGCGTAGGTTACTAAGGCAAGTCGTAAGCGTACCTGAAGAACCGGGTAGCTCTTCTGAAGCGTACGAGCACCTTGTCTTCCGCCGCGGCACCCTTGATGGCTCGAGTACGCGGCAGCCGCCACCTGCGTCGCGCGCCGCCGATGTGTGGTCGGCGCAGTCCGCCGCCGCTCTCTGAACACCGATCAAGAAGAAGAGAGTAGAGATGAGACGTTGAACTGCTGTGTGGGCCATCTCTACTTGTAATGCTGGTTAGTGGGCCTGTGCTGGTCCAGAATCAAATGCATGATACAGCCCACTAGTACTTGACAAGATCAGAATACATTTAAATAATTGCATAATTGCCCGGAATGATTTTTTAATCAATGGTATAGTTACCAGATGATTATATTATATATTATATTATTATATTATTAAATTATATTAATACACCAGATATAATTTTTCATCTGCTATCCCAGTCTCGTTTTGTGATTACATTCAAACGATAATGCAAACTGTTAGCATGGTGAGATGCCATGAAGTAGAACAGAAGCACTAAGAATGATGCACAACACTGCAATCATGATTCTCTAGCACTGTAAATCATCCAGATGCAGTATAAGAGAAACTTGAACACTGTAAACCAGTCATATTTTTTATTTATTTATTTATCCATCACTGTAAATTTTGAAACGACTAAAAAAATGCCACAATTTCATCTATGCATATTACAATTTATAGTATCTGTACAACCAACTCTTACAAAGCAAGTTCAAAACACAAAACCATTGTCCTTTGCAACCTGTGCGGCATATCCATCAAAATTTCAGCCACTTTAATAATTGTTGCACTGGGAGCTGATACATGGCCGTGCACTTCACCAATGCTAAGGGGCTTTGTTTGGAGCAGCGAGGAATACAAAACAGAGGAAAGGTAAAAACACGCGGGAATAGGGTGGAGTGAAATGTGAAAAACTATAGGTTTCAAAAACGAAGGAAGTGAACTGGAGAGGTGTTTTGGAATACAGGAATCAAAATACGGGGAAAGTTAACTTTTGGTGGGTCCCATATGGTGATTAACACAAGAAACAATGCATGGACTTGTCACCACGACGACGAGGATGCTAGGATTCCTCATATCCTGTCATTAACTCGTTTTTCTCTCTCTCGGCGTCTGTGTTGCCTCGGGCAACCACGCAGGAAAAGAAAACATGAAGATCGACTAGATTCTTTCTTTCTGTAAAATGAGCATCTACGTCCATGGTTAGGAGGAAAGGAATTCTGAATCTGTGTTCCAAACACCCTCACATGCTTTTTTTCCTATAGGAATAGGAACCTCCAAAATTCCTATGAAAAACTACATTCCAAACAGGCCCTAAAAATCAGGTCAATGTTATATACAGTGGTAGATGATTCATGCTTTTGCTCTGAAATTGTTGATGGATCACCAGTTGAGACACTGATGCTTCTTCCAATCGCCGTGCATAAGCTCTTACCTGCATATCTCAAGGGTGCCGCGGCGGAACTCGCGGAACACAACGTCCTTAAGATATTGCTTGATGTAGCCATCTGGCCAAAACAAATTACAGGCACATAAAGGCCCAGCTTACAGAGGTACAAAAGCTAGTTCCATTAAGTCTCGAAATGAAGTCAATCGCAAGAATGGCAGGTTCTTCCAACAAGATACTGTGTACACTGCATGAAATTTCAGGTTACATGAGCTTCATGTCTAAGAAACAAGGTCACAAAGAGGAATTCAAGGCATTTATCTAACGACCGACAGTCACTGATTCAGAAGGTACTAGTTGCATTTCAATCTGAAACCAATTGCACCCAAATGTGACAATTGTAGATGATGGAAACCATGAAACACATCTAGTCAACACTTGACGACACTAAAGGCCCTGAGTACAATGGAACATATGGTAGAAATGAGCGATGGGCGTGTGACACTTCTCTGAGAGTGCAGATAACATGCACAACCCCATGAGTCTTCCCGTGGCCAGTGCTTACCTGGGCTGGAAACAGGCCCAATGGCCCATTCCTCATATTTGGCATTTTTTTTCAGTGTCGATTTCTTTATATAGATATACAAAATCATATAAGGCCAGCCAATTGTTAATCCAATAAAACCAACAGCTGGTCAAGCACTGGCACTGGCAGGAAAAATGACCTGATAGTAACCTGTGCCCACTCTTTACAAGGAATGGAACTAGTAATGCGTTCACATGGATCACTACCTCACTCATTGCACACATGATATTTCACTGTGTAACACAATCATACACATCTAAATCAATTGATGTCATTTGAAATAGCCAAGCATGGTGGTTCACAGCAATAAATCTTTGCACATCAAAATAAAAAAATGAAAAACATATTTGCATTGCCACAATAGATGTTCCATGTCCATTCATCAGAGTAGTTGCTTAGAAATTATTCAGCACTATTGCATAAAAGTCAACATAGAAAGGCTGACACAAATGACAAAATTCAAGACTTGTTCAATCACAGAGTCACAGGTAACCTGCTCTTGAAACTCATTATCCAAAATTACCAGTAACACTAAAAAAAGTTATCCTTCGCGGAGAGTACAATTATCAGCCAAAAATATATGGCCAGCATGATTCAAAGGCGCAAAGGATCCAACACTGCAATGCTGATCTCGAAACATATTTAGAAACATATGCCTGCCTGAAGATCATAACTAATATTGTTTGAAGCAGCAGATAATTGACCAAAACACTGTTTGCGCTGCTCATAAGTCAGAACAATCGTGGATAGCAGATTTACGTTTCCAAATAATAACGGCACAAATGTCACTTGATTGGTAAACCAAGAAAATCACAACCACCAATGGTTCCTCCAACGCAAAACTAAGTTAATCAATCAATCAATCTAAGCGACATGGCTAGAACTCTAAAGAAAATTATTTGCCAATCCTACATGGTCTTCATATCTAAGCAACATGGTCTGAAGACAAAATTAGGTAGCATCTATCTACTGATTGGCACAAAAAGCGGATGCAGACTCAATTTAGTTCACAAGCTCCTTGAAAGAAACCAATAACAAATATGAGTCTTGTACTGACGGTTGTCCAGCAATCCTATTTGACATTAGTCCACCTAGTTGTTCCAAGAGTACTCAGAATAGTTACTAAAACAGGAATTACACAGCACTGAATAACAAAGGTTGAAAGCACTGAATAACTAGCACTACTGGTAATTATTCAGGACTGACCTAGAAGTGCTGAATAATTGTAGCACTAAAACAGGAATTACACAGCACTGAATAACAAAGGCAGAGTCCTAAGTAGCCTGCTTTCTAATCCATTACATCCAGAATTACTAGTAAGTAGTAACTTGTAAAACTTGTACCCTTCCAACATATAGTAAAGAAATATATAAGCTAGGATATATTACCAGCATAGTCCAGCACAGTTGAAAGTCACGAAGGCCCCTTCGGCCATACTGCTCAAAACAATGCTTGAAATTTCAGCCACTTCTCAAGAAGCTTCAGAACCACATATATATGCAGATAATGCATCCATTACTGATATTGCCTGATGTAGCTAGCTAATTGACCAAAGCCTTTTAGCAGTTCCCAAAAACTTGTAGATGGCAGAGAGCAAAAACACATTTCCATCTCAACAGCACCGAAAGCCTCATGAATCACCAAAAAAATGCCAATCAGAATAATTTACTTTACCAGCTCCTTCTGAAGAAATCACTGCCAAATTTGAGCCTCGTATTGAAGGTTGTGAAGCATTTCTAGTTGAGACAGGATGATGGTAACGGCTCCTGAGTACAATGGAACATATGGTAAAAATTTGCGGCGCAAGTTATCAGTGTCTAGAAAATCAAAATAGGGGCCTTCTAGAGTACATATAGCATCGCATCCCTGTGTTTCATATGGTAGGACACCAGTCTATTCTTTACCCAATCATAGAAGAAGATCAAATCACTTTCTGGATGAAATGCAGCTATGTTGTAGACCCGTATCGTTCCTGGCATTCTTGGTCCAAATACATCTGGCTTGTTGATGCTTTGCTTGAAGACCCACGTCCATTCATCACTGTCAAGATCCTCAACAACATAGATTGATATGACATCATTCCACCCGTGATAGCTGTCAACATAAAGTAAGTGTCCCTGAGAATGACATAAAGAAAAACCAGGGCCATAAATCTCATGTTGCCGGTGCCGCAATTGGGAGATCTTCCATGTCTTGCCCTCTGTGTCCACTGAGACAACTGCATTGGACCTCATGCACAAATGCAGGAAGCCTTTGAAATAGGTCATTTTGCCAGTGAAGTACATGTCGTGCCTCTCATCTTCCATCTCACCATGTAACTTCGACTTCACTGAGATCCCATCTGCCAGTTTGGGATGAGTATATCTCCACTGCCTGGACGAACAGAAAATCATATGGATCCAACACCTGCACTAGCTGAAACACATGGAAATGCGGGGAGATGGATGGATCGAAGCCTAGTGCTGCTGTGCTGGTGTCCATGGTTGCACCGGCATAGGTGTAACAGCCAACAAGACCCGGGACGCGGCTTGGTTGGGGCAAGGTAACCCACTCCCCGGTGGCTGGATTGCACACTACATAGAAAGGTGGTGGCGAAGGAGACTCAAGGACGCCCTTGCAGCACAGGAGGAGGAGCCCATTGCAGGAGTCGAGCAGGTCCATCTCCCCACAGGTAGGGGGCAGGAAGGAGAGCGCCGTATCGACCCCGGGAGGCTGAGGCGAGACCGAAGACATGGACAGGCTGATGAAGTCCCAGGACGGGCGACTGCCGGATGGGCGGGAGAAGAAGAGGCCCGACAGCGTCTGCGCGAACCTGCGGCGGTTGGCTGGGTCGGAGATGAGGGCGCGCCAGGCACGCGAGACGCACTTGCAGCGGCAGAGTGATTTGACCGGAAGCCGCTCGAGGATCTCGAGGATGATCTCGTCCGGGAGGATGGCGGCCACCGCCGCCGCCGCCGCCCGGCGGCTCCCTTCCTCCATCTAAACGACTGAGACGCTGCAGAACCTGCGATTCATGCGGCGGCGCGTGGTTAAAGTTGGGGGCCGAAGGGATCCACTGCGTTTGTTTATCAATCAAATCACTGGGATTTGGCCAGATCGAGAATCAATTACATGCTCACCTCTTATGCAGCCGGTAGCTCCACCGCCTCGCCCCGCCGCAGACTCCTTGCTATAGAACCCAATCAACAGGCACCGGAGCCGGCCGGATGTGTGGTTCTCACCTGAAGAAGGTGAGGGATGAGCAGGGGGAGGGAGGTCAGGGACGAGCGGAGGAGCTGGTAGCCTAGGGCTAGGATTGTGGCAGCCGGCAAGGGAGATCACAGAAAACGAAGGGGCCCGAGCCGGATGGTGGTGGCGAGGTGTCTTCACGAACCCACCATGGCCCGCCTGTCAGTACCCCCCTCTCTCCCAAATTGATCCAAGTAACCAACAGTGGGAGAAATTATTTGTATTATTGAGAGAAGAATTGCCATCGTTATTCAGAGGCGTCAAAAAACCTCAATGCATCAACCTTGAATGGTGCTTGACTGCTCAAATAAAATGCAGCTATCATGGAGACTTCTTGATGATGCTGTGATGATGCTGGAGACATAACAAGAGCAGCAGGAAGGTCCGAGATTAAAAAATAATTGGATAACAATCCACTTCAATTCTCAGTTTCAGGGCAATCTCTTTATAATCAAAGTCAGGTTCCTTCAACAAGATCCCTGTAGAACAATTTCAACAGCTGTTTCCTAAAACAAAAGACGGCGATTTATAATTCGTCCACTCTGCTAGAACAAGGAATTCAGTGATGCTGACACAGCTCACCCTTGAACCACAATACCAGATAGATCGCTCAGAACTTGATTGGTTCACCACACATACTTAAGATATACAGTATATTGCTTCTTTCAAATGTCAGCCATCCACGCTTGGCCATATTGTCTGCAAGCCAAAATACTGGCATGAATATTCTAATTATTACCACAGCGAACAGAATTGTGGTAAGACAAGGCTATTAACAGGTAACCTGCTTTAATTTCATTACATGTCACCTTACACGGTTTCATATCTCAGCAACATGGCCTTAACTCGGGATTTATACACTGAGTTAGCACAAGGAATTCAATTACGCTAAGACAACCACTCGTAGCAGCATAACCAGATAGTTCACTTGAACTCAATAGCCTCACTAGAAAAGTTTAAATAATCCATCAACACCGTTTCCAAAAATATACTAATTTGAACATAAATTGCAGTTAATCAACCAGACTCTTTGCATTCTCACAAATGCAGTTCCAGGATTTTTCTTGGTTCGGCATGTTTCAAATGGGATCAGGCTAGTAAGACAGTAATTAAACTGAAATCAATCAGCATTGAATAAATTCTGCATATATAAGGTGGGAAACACAAGAAACCATTTCTTCTTAACAGGTAAGGCTACAGAATAAACCTCATATTAAAATATATAAGGACAGCTGATTAAAAGCCAGTCAGCGCTCCTCCATCACTACACTTTCAAACGGTGCTTATCTGAATCCTTCAGAACCCGAAATTCATGAAGACTCTGTTTCAGTAACAGTTAATGCACACATCCTTAAAATATTGCTTGATACAGCCAGCTGACCAAAAAAAAAATGTTGATCCTACAGATTTCATCATGCCAGTCAAAGGTTAATTAGCAAAAAGCCATGAGTAACTGGTTGCTTTAATGAGATTCCCAGAAAAAAACCACACTTTAAAATGCCAGCCATATCCATAATTGGCGATTGCTGTTTGTTAAACCCAAAATGCAAGCATGAACCTGCTGATTATCACAGTGAACATTTTGCTTACATGACTAACTCTTTGCCAAAAAAAAAAAAAAAAATAGATAATGGTATGACCACCAGGCCCATCTAGATCCATCAATATCATTTCAAATAGTAAGCAATTTGACCAAGATCTGCGGTTAGCAAAAAAAAAATGCAAGTACATAATAGTAAAACCATACATTGCATTGCCACAAATATAATAACAAGATTAGATCTACTAGTTCGTCAAGTGCACTTTCGAAATAGTTACTAAATGAAGAATCATACAGCACCAAACAAGTGGAATAACAAATGCAGATAAACAAGAAAAAGCGTACAGACTCTAAACAGGTAGTCTACTTTCCAATTCATTACATCCAGAATTACTAGTAACAGCTAAAACTTGTACCCATCCAACATAGTAAATAGAAGATAGGATATATTGCCAGCATGGTTCAAAGGACGAAGGCCTCATCTGCAACGCTGCTGAAACCAATGCTTGAAATTTCAATCTTCTTATCAAGAAGCTTCAGAAGCACATGTCTGCAAAGGTGATGCGTATATCAATGATATTGCCTAATGTAGCCAGCTAATTGACCAAAGCATGGATAGCAGCTCATAAAAATTGTGGATGGCAGATTGACACAAACATATTTCCATCTCAACACTGAAACCCTCTTTAATCACCAAACAAAGCTATTCACAACAACAAATGGTTCCTTCATCGTGAAACTCACTAAAATAATGTAGTTTACCAACTCCTTCTGAAGAAATCATTGCCAAATTTGAGCCTTGAATTGAAAGTTGTGAAATGCTTCTAGCTGAGACTAGATGATGGTAATGCCCCTGAGTACAATGGAACATATGGGAAAAATTTACGATGCACATCTTCTGTTGGTAGAAACTCAAAACAGGGCACTTCTAGAGTACAGATAACATGCACATCCCTGTGTTTCATATCATAGGACACCAGTCTTTTCTTTAACCAATCATAGAAGAAGATCAAATCGTTGTCTGGATGGAACGCAGCTGTGTAGAAGTCCCATCTCCATAAAATTTCTCACATTCTTGGTCCAAATAGATCTGGCTTGTTGATGCTGTGTTTAAAGATCCATACCCACTCCTCACTGTCATGATCCTCAAGAACATAGATTGACATGGCACTTGAGTCGAGATTGCTATCAACATAAAGTAAGCGGCCCTGAGAATGACAGATAGATTTACCATGGCCACCCCCATTTTCCCTCACTCGGGAGATCTTCCATGTGTGGCCCTCTGTGTCCACGACCCACGACTGAATTGCGTATCATGCAGAAATGCAGGAAGCCTTTGAAATAGATCATTTGCCCAGTGTATTGGGCATATACTATGTTGCGATCAAATGGGGCTTCTCTGAGAACCCATCTTCCTGTTTGGGACGAGTATATCTCCACTGCCGAGACGATGAATTCTAGCCCAACGTTCTCCTGCACGAGCTGAAACACATGGAAATGCGGGGAGATGGATGGATCGAAGCCTAGTGCTGCTGTGCGGGTGTCTATGACTTTACCAACACCGTCATAATATTCAACCTGACCCGGGACACGGCTTGGTTGGGGTAAGGTAACCCACTCCCCGGTGGCTGGATTGCACACGATGTAGTAGGGTGGTGGTGATGAAGGTCGTTGCCGATCTTCCTCACTCCGCAAGAGGAGCAATCCATTGCAAGAATCCAACAGCTCACAGGTCGGGGACAGGAAGGAGAGAGCCGTATCAACCCCGGGAGGCGGAGGCAAAACCGAAGACACAGACAAGCCAATGAAGTCCCAGGTCGGGCGGCTGCCGTAGGGACGGGAGAAGAAGAGGCCCGACAGCGTCTGCCCGAACCTGCGGCGGTTGGTCGGATCGGAGATGAAGGTGCGCCAGGCCCGCGAGACGCACTTGCAGAGGCAGAGCGACTTGGCTGGCAGCCTCGCCAGGATCTCGACGATGAGCTCGTCCGGGACAGGGAGGACGGCTGAAGCCGCTGCCGCTCCCTCCATCTCGACGGAAGAGGTGCAGCAATGCGGCGGCGCCTGGTTATCGTCGGGATCAGAATGGATTCACTTTCACTGGGATTTGGGGGTGCTTAGGGTTTGAGAGCCGATTGCTTGCTCACCTCTTGTGCGGTCCGGAAGGGGAATAGCCCAGCCGCGGCGGACTCGTTGCTGCGGATCCCAAGAAACCGTCGCCGGAGAAGATGACGGGTGGGAGGGGCGTCGAGGAACACTGAAGCCGCCGCCGGCGACCGAGCGAGCCCGGGCAGTGAGGCGTGTATCAGGCGTCCACTGAAATGGGCACCGTTTTTGTTGGGTCCACCTGTCAGGTCCCGAGCAGCTGCCGGACCTGCCGGTCCCTTTCTCGTTCCTTTCCTTTCCATTTCATCTCCGTAGGATTCGAGGAGGTGTTGATCTTGATTCCTCTGAATCTCCTTTTCTTAGACTGTCCGCACCGCTAGAACGCCAAAACCATACTCCATACATGACTGCACTATGGGTCCCACACGTTTCTTTACCGATTTGCTGCAGCCGTCCGTTCTCAATCCCATTCTCTATCCCACCGTGGGACCCGCTTGTCATATTTTTTTTCCCCTCCTCCCGTCGGTCTCTCTCTCGGTCTCTCCCGTACCTCGCGCTCAGCGCCGCCTCCGTCCTCCGCTCCCCTCCCCACACCACCGGTGGCCGTCCCTCTCCGCCCACTCCTCGTGGTGGCCAGCGGCGCGCGGTCCGCGCGTCCAACGGACCTCCATGGAGATCCGCGGCGGGGCTCCATCCATGGAGGATCTCCATGGAGATCCGGCGGCGGAGCTTCCTAGGCGGGTGCGGTGGAGCGGGAAGGCGAGGCGGTGGCGCCCGTGGCCGGCGCGGCGGCGCCCCTGGCCGGCGGCCCGCTCCGGGCCCGGCGTGGCGGCGCTCGTCCCGGCGACGGCGCTCCCGGCGGCGTGGCGCTCGGCGGGCGCCATGGAGTTCCCCGGCGCGTCCATGGAGGTCCCAGTGGCGGCGGAGGAGAGTGGACCGGACTCTCTCTCTCCCCCCTCCCAACTCGTGGGCGGCCTTTCTCTGTCCCACGCGGCGTGATGGAGCATGGGCGCGAAACGCCGGGCATGAAGGAAGCGGGCGGTAGCGTTGCTTTCCCGAGTCTGGCGTGGGTGCGGCACAATTCCCTTTAAATGTTCCCTCGAAGACGGGGAAAACCGTCCGCGGTGCGGACGGCCTTATCCTATATCTATCCCCTAGACCCGTGCTGCACTTACTGTGGAGCAATTGAAAATGATAATCATCTGTTTTTCCAATGTGATCTTCCAATGCAGGTCTGGGCTACTGCTGACCCTCCACTACAAACGCAGGTAATCACCCAATCGGAGGATGGCATACAAAACTCTCTACCGCTTCTTATTACCTCTAACCCTCCTGATAATATTCTTTGCAACACTTTATTCACCATGTGGTACATTTGGAAAGCAAGAAACGATAATAGATACCACAGGAAAACTTGGACTGCCTTCCAGGTGCACGCAGCGGCAAGAGCACATATGCACATTTTTTTGCAGGCTATCGGTGAACAGGGATCCAGACTAGGAGCTCAAATGAACTCAAAACCACTTCCCTTATCTTCCATCTCAGGTCACCGGACTAATTCAGATGATGTGACTACACAACAAGACACAAGAGCAGTCACCACCGTGCAGCGCCACCATGATACAGATCAAACTCAAGGTATGGATTCCCATTTTGCAGGCAACCCAGACGGTACCAGCTTGCAACACACCACCATTCCATCAGCTGCTATGTCGACACAACAACAACCAAGAGCAAACGCCTTGCAGCGCAGTCGTGCTGTAGCACCAGACCAACAGAGCCAAGGTATGAGAGCCACTATTACAGGTCAGGTGGATTTGTACACGGTACACAACCCGGCGCTCATCGAAGGAATCAGATGCTATGTTGATGCATCCCTGCTTCCAGACCACTCTACACCAACTCTCAGATTGGCTGGAATAGGAGTATTCATGCTAAACATGCAGGTTACACCGGCGACGATGCTCTTCATCAAGGCACAGGTGCATGGAGTTTCATCTGTCTTCATGGCTGAAGCGGCGGCTTTAGCTCTGGCGACCACAGTAGCTGATGCACTTAACGTCAAGGAGGTGAACTATTTGTCAGATTCACAGACTCTAGTACATTTGCTCCACTCCAGTGACTCTGCTAACCCACCGGATTGGAGAGCAAAACCATTCACTCAGGCCGCCACCAATGCAATTACGCGACAAGAAGCTTCACTTTTCAAGATTAGAAGAGTATTGAACTCTACTGCAGATTCCTTAGCTAGGCAGGCCATGAGTGCTTCTTCTAGTTCTCTAGAATCTCATCAATGTTCTAATATTGCTCACTCAGATCAGTGCCCAATGCTTGTGGCACTCTCGGATGTAAGGTTGCAGTCTGTTAGACTGCTTGCAGCTTCATGCTGCTAATATAAGTTTGTTCATTGTCAAAAAAAAAAAAAAAAAGGTTTCGTAGGGGTGTGAAAATAGATTACTATTACTAAATGTCCTAATTATTCAAATTCATATCCACTAACTGTTTTTAACATTTCTAAAATCCGATTTACTCAAATTCATATCCACTAGCTTTTTTTGCGAAAACATATCCACTAACTTTTAATAATTCATTTTTCATATTGACATACTAAATAAATATATCTGAAATTATTTTTGGGTTGCTTTTACGTTTCTAAAACACATTCACTAACTGCTTTGTAAAAATACATTTGAAATTATTTTGGGTTGCATTTTAAAAATACATCTGAAATACATCTCTAAAACATATTCACTAACTGTTTTGCGAAAATAAATATCTCTGAAATTGTTTTGCAATGACATATCCACTAACTTTTTTTTTTGCAAAAAACTTATCCATTAACTTTTAATAATTCATTTTTCATATTGACTAATTGGCATACTACGTAAAATCTGAATTACACTAAACTTATTAAACTTATTTCATGCAAGTCAAGAACAACAAAACATGTTGTGGGAGAGCTAATAGAGCTAGCTGCCACGAGGAGACAACCAAGCAACACAATATAAACATTGTTTTCTTCTCTCCGTTCCACTAGCTATGTACCCATCATTATTGAAGGCGTCTTAACAGGTTAAGGGCATAACAACGGCGTTGTTGAAGTTGACAACTTACATGGGACGGGATCATATATGGGCCACGAGTCAGTTTGTGTTGGTAGTCGCGCAAAAAAAAAAAAAAAAAAAAACAGCATGCATGTGCGTAGTTGGTTCCATGCTAGTGGTGAAGAAATCGCTAGGTCTAAGCCTCCTGCTAGGTCCAAGGCTCCTCCCAAGCACAAGACTGTCTCCAACAAGGAGACTCGAACCCAAAAAAATGCACCTCGAACAATTCTAAGCCCATCAAAAATGTCCTCCAACGGGTGGCGCAAAGACAACTCATTTTGCCTACGGCCCAAAGGATACACGAAAAAGAGCATCTTCTCTCCTCGCTCGCAATTCTTAATCGGTGGCCTGCTCGCCTTTGCTCGCGTGCGCCTCCGCCTTTGCCGAGGTGGCCCGCTCGCTACTGCGTTGAGGAAGAGCTAGTGCCCGGCCGTGGCGGAGGAAGAGAGAGCGGTCCACGAGACATCGAGGGCCGCATGCGGCGGGGCGGTGTGGCGCTCGTGCCCTCCACCGGCCATTGGGGCCGCGCCCGTGCGGCCGGTGCCCGCCGGAGAAGCTGCGCGGCGGCGCCTTGTGACGAGGGCGTGCCGGCTTGGCCTTTGACGGGACCGCGGCGGGTCGCGACAAGGCGTACCCGCGACGGGGGAGCAATGGTCGGACAGGCCTTGCACGAAAACAACGGCGAGCAAGGAAGGAGGGGAGGAGCATGGCACGAAGGGAGGCCACACTCGACAGGGGAGAGAAGTGAGGGCGGCACTCAGGCTCATTTTGCATTTGCTGTTGGAGTTCATCAATTTTGGATGTCGATGCTTTTTACCTGTTCGTGACCCAAACAGTGAATTAGGTCTCGTGTTTGGGTCAGCTCAGTTGGAGACAGATCCTAATAAGTTGGTGACGCCCATGTTGGGGGCACCCTAAGAGTCAAGATGAATCGGTGCATCTTGCTCACAAACAAATGGTATGGCTTGTTTCCAGATTTAAGTGTCTACTTACAAAGATGAAATTCAGTCAGCGCGGGTAAAAATTTTCGCATCAAGAGAAATATTGCCGTCAATATTCAAAAGTCAACCAAAAACTCTTAGGAAAACAAAATGCAGGCATTATGGGAACTTGTTTCATGATGCTTCAACACAACCATTTTTGAATCGATTAATAACAGGTCAAATACATGGGTTCCATTTCCATTAAGATCCCTGTAGTAACCACTCTTCAAAACATTGGTCTCACATTGTCTCCACAATTTCCACTATTGTTTACTAAGACAAAAAAAAAAAAAAAAAAAGGGGCGTCCATCCACTGTGTTAGCACAAAGAACTGATTTATGCTCACATAACTCAAACCTTAACCAGAGTTCACTCGAACTCCATAAATTCACCACACTTGATGCAGCCAGCTGATTACCAAAAACGTTGATCTTTCAGATGTCAACACATCATTCAATGGTTAATTAGAGAAAATCATGCAAGCTGTCTCCTCAAGATCACCTGAGGTAACCACACTTTCAAATGCCAGCAATTCTCACATGGCCAATGCTGTTTGCTAAAGCCAAAATGCTAACAAGAATCAGCTGGTTATCACAGTGCACAGAATTATGCTCGCATGATTCACTCATTGCAAAACAAACAGATAATTCACTGTTCCATCTTCAAGTATTTCATTTCTAACCTGGTCACCCAGAACAAGCCATGTAATTTGAACCATCTAAATCCATCAGTGCCATTTGAAACAGCTAAGTAATTTGACCAATATTTGCGGTTATCAACCAGAAATGTCTCTACAACATAATAAAATCATATGTTACATTGCCACAAATATAGTAACAAGATTAGTCCTACTAGTTGTTTCATTTTTTTTTTTTGAGAACCTACTAGTTGTTTCAAGGGCACTCAGAATAGTTACTAAAATAGAAATTATACATCACCAAAAATCAAAGGGAGTTAAACAAGAAAACTTGAGACTCTTAACAAGTAGCCTGCTTTCTCATTCATTACACCTAGAATTTCTAGTAACTTCTAAACCTTGTCCCCACCAACACGGATATATTGCCAGGATGGTTCAAAGCCACGAAGGCCCTTCTGCCATGCTACTCAAAACATTGCTTGAAATTTCAGCCCTCAACTCACGAAGCTTGAGAAGCACATGTGTGTGCAGATAATGCATTCATCACTGATACTGCCTGATGTTTACTCCATTGTTGATCCATATGAAAGGTAGTATCAATCTTTTCAAAACCAGAGATTATAGAGATGCAGATATGAAGTATGCAGTAGAGATTGTGAAGCACTGCTAGTTAACAATTGGTGGTATCAATGTCCTTGAGTATAGTGGAATATAGGGTAACATGGGGTAGTAACTGCATCCCGTTCCTAAAGTAGTGCAGATAGAACATTTCTCTCCAATAGTGCTGATAACATGCACATCCATATTAGTCATACAGTAGGAGATGAGTCTATTGCGTTGCCGGTCATAGAAGAAGATAAAATCAGCCTCTGGATGAAATGCAACTACATGGTAGTACGGCCCCCACTGACACTTTCTTGATCCAAAAAGATCAGCCTTGCTAATGTTGTGCTTGAAAGTCCACTCTTCGCTACCTCTATCCTCATGAACATAGACTGACAAAAAATCCCCTTTGTCGTCATCAAACATGTAAAGTAAGCGCCCCTGAGAGTGTCCAGTGATGCCATTTCCATGACACTGACGGAATTGCGGGCGCACACGGTTGACCCTCCATGCCTCTCCCTTGGTGTCCACTGTTACGACTGCACCACCTTGGACAGTGAAGTGTAGGGCACTATTTAAATAGGTCATGCTGCCATCAAAGAAACGGAATCCACCCTCACCGCAACCATATTCACTAAGAATCCATCTTCCAGTTTCGGATGAGTAAATCTCCACTGCCTCTATTTTATAATCAGTCTGGCACTCCGTTTCTAGTAGCTGAAAAACATGGAAATTCAAAGAGATGGACGGATCGAAGCCTAGGGCAGCATTGCGGGTCCACTTGTTCTCTCCCATTGCGAGTACATCACCATTCTGCCCAGGGACCTCACTTGGTTGGGGTAAAGCAAGCCACTCCCTGGTTGCAGGATTGCAGACCACATAGAACGGTTGCACAGGCAGTGGTGGAACGCCCCAACAGAGCAGGAGGAGGAGCCCGTTGCAAGAGTCGAGCAACTCTATCTGCCCACAGATCGGGGGCAGGAATGAGAGAGCCGTATCGACCAGAGGTGGACCATCATTTGACAGGCTGACAAAGTGGCAGGGCGGACGTGCGTCCCGACAGCCACGGGAGAAGACGAAGAAGCCTGACAGAGTCTGCGCGAGCTTGGCGCGGTGAGCGGGGTCGCAGATGAGGTGGCGCCAGGACCGGGAGACGCACTTGAAGCGGCAGAGCGACTTGGCCGGCAGTCGCGCGAGGATCTCGACGACCAGCTCCTCCGGGAGGTGGACCACTGCTGCTCCTCTGCCCTCCATTCCAGCTATGAGGTGGAATCTGCAAATTTGGTTAGGGTTAGGCACTGCCGAACCTGAAATCGAACAAATCGAAGGAACGAACCCTAGAGATAAAATTCGACAAATCCAACTAGGCACAACGATTGATGATGTGAGGGCATATGAGGTACTAGAATTGGAACCCTAATACCGCGCAAAGATCCAAGCACTCAAATGAACTCGTGAGCATCCCTTTACTAAGGGAAGTCGTAAGCTTACCGGCACCGGGTCGCTCTTCTGGAGCGTAGGAGTTCGTCGTCTTCCGCCGCGGCACCGACGATGGCTCGAGTACGCAGCAGCCGGCACCGGCGTCGCGCGCGTCCGATGTGTGGTCGGCTCGCAGTCCGCCGCCGCTCTCTGAAATCTGAGAGCAGAGTCGAGACGGAGTTTTGAACTGCTGGTTGATGGGCCTGTGCTGGTTTGTGATGCAGGTCTTGATACAGTCCACTAATTGTTTAATAGCTCAGAATTTTTTTTAACTAATTTCTTAATTGCTCGGAATAATGTTTTTGATAATAATGGTAATAGTTACCTGATGATTATTATTATAACGAAATACACCAACTGTAATTTGTCCTCTGTTCTCCCAATCTCGTTTTGTGATTACATTCAGATGATAGCATGCTGAGATGTCCCGATCCGTGCTTATCCATACATGCCATGAAGCAGAATAGAAACACTAAGAATGATGTACAACACTGCAATCTTGATTCTCTAGCACCGTAAATCAGCCAGATGTAGTAGAAATGTAACTTGAGCACTCTAAATCAGTCACACTGTAAATTTCAAAACGACTCAAAAGATGGCACCATTATATTTTCATCTATGCATATTACATTTTATAGTGTCCGTGCAACGAGCTCTTACAAAGCAAGTTCAAAACAAAAGCTATTGTCCATTTCACCAGTGCAAAAAGTCAGTCAATGTGTTATATACAGTGCTAGCTGATTCATCCTCTTGTTCTGAAATTGTTGATGGGTCACCAGTTGATGCCTTCTTCTAATTGCCGTGCATAGGCTTAAAGGATCCTACCTGCCATCAAAATCTCCAGAGTTTAGCAGCTCCAGAATATGCCTGAACTAAGAAAGACATCGATCTTGTAGATCAGATTGTCCTTGTCAACAATCTCATTCATCTGCAAGTACCCTGCAGCACAACATGCAGCAATCACATTGTATACATAAATGATCAGTAATCTCACGAAGTGCCAAATTACTGTCCATGTTTCTTCTTACAGTGACATCAACAGGCCACTGAATATTTGCCACTAGCAGTTACAGGTGATGGAACTACATTAGCAATTGTTTCACTTTCACAAATGCCTAGAATAGATTCAGGAGACATATAATCTCGAGTGTTAGTAGTAGTACCTCTGACTAGCACAAAACCATAATAAACTACATCTCTTCGCCAGACGGCAAGTCCAGGATAAAGGAAAATAGGCTTGGAAACTCCTGTAGCTTCATTGTTAAAAAACAGGGTCCTGAAATATACATGCATTTGATCTGTTGGTAGAAAACAAGGCCTAAAATATACCTGCATCTGCAAGGGTCAGGCTTAGAGAAACGTACAACCTAGGTGCGTTTCTCAGACTCTCCATTGGGGCAAGCAATCCACTCCCCCGTGAATGATATAGCAATATATTCAATATCAAAATGTAGATTATACTTTTGCATTCCCCCACAAATGCAGTTGCATGATTGCTCCCAGTGCAATCAGGCTAGTTATTAAAATTGAAATCAATCAAACAATGTTTAAATTCTGCATAACAAGGTGGAAGATAAGAAGCAAAAATTTGTCCATAGTAATTGCTCCGTAACTTCATCAGATTCAGAACTACCTGTAACGTGTCAGGCTTGAAATGTTGCATGCATGCAGAAAACTATTCTCTCTTAATAGTTAAGGCAATATAATAAATCCCATATCAAAATACATTGATCTCTGTTTATCAAAATCCTTCAGAATCCAACTCATGAAAATACTGCTTCAATCATGAACAGTCAATGCACACATGCTTAAGATATTGCTTGATGCAGCTAACTGACCGAAACAACACATAAAAGCCAGATGACAGAGGAACAAAAGCACCCAATTATAGTTCCAATAAGTCTGGAAATGAAGTCAAACACGAGAATGGAAGGTTCTTCAAACTTCAGGTTACATGAGCTTCATGTCTATGAAACATGGTCGCAAAGAGAAAATTAAGGAATGTATCTGACGATAGACAGTCACTACTCACTCATCCATACGACACTAGTTGCATTTCAAACTGGAACTAATAGCATGCAAATGTGACAATTGAATATGTTGGAAACCATGAAACACATCAGATCAACACTTGACAACATTAAAGATGACAATTGTATATGATGGAAACCATGAAACACATCTAATCAGCACTTGGCAACACTAAAGGCCCTGAGTACAATGGAACATAGGGCAGAAATGGTCGATGGGCGTGCGATACATCTCTAAGAGTGCAGATAACATGCACAACCCCATGAGTCATATCATAGGACATGAGTCTTTCCCGTGGCCAGTCGTAGAAGTAAATCAAGTCGCCATCTGGATGAAGTGCTGCTATGTCAAAATACGGTCCACGTGGTGAATTTATTGGTGGAATCAGGTCCAGTCTTCTGACGCTGTGCTTGAAGGTCCATTCCCAACTGTCATGGTCCTCAAGAACATAGACTGAGATGGACTCATCATTCGGGTTGGCATCCACGTAGAGCAAGCGCCCCTGAGAGTGACCAACAAAGCCATGGCCACGGTCATCAGGCTCGTCACGCTGCATTACATGGGTCTGTCCCTTGGTACCCACAGAGGCAACTGCATCGTTGATGATGGCCAAATGTAGGAAGCCATTAAGGAAGGTCATCTGAAGATTGCAGAGTATGTATTCATCCTTACTCCACCCACTTTCCCTCATGACCCATTTTCCAGTTTCCGAGGAGTAGATCTCCACCGCCACCACAATATCCACATACTGGTCCTCCTTCTCCACCAACTGAAACACATACAAATGTGAGGAGGTTGCCGGATCAAAGCCTAGCGCAGCGGTGCGGGTGTTCTTGTTTGCCATCATTTCATCATCGTAGCACATCTTTCCTGGGGCGTGGCTCGGCTGTGGCAAGGTAACCCAGTGCCCGGTGGCGGGATTGCACACGACGTAGAAGCGGGGCCAAGGCGACCACGGGCTGCGCAGAAGGAGGAGCCCGTTGCAGGAGTCGAGCAGCTCCATCTTCGCACAGCTCGGCGGCAAGAAGGAGAGAGCCGTGTCGACTCCAGGAGGCGGAGGCACGCGCAAGCCGGCAAAGCAAGCGGGGCGGGCGCCATGGTGATGGCGTCGGTAATAGAAGAGGCCCGACAAGGTCTGCGCGAACCTGTGGCGGTGGGCGGGGTCGGAGATGAGGCCACGCCAGGTCCGGGAGACACACTTGAAGCGACAAAGCGACTTGGCCGGCAGCCGCGCAAGGATCTCGATGACGACGTCGTCGGAGAGGTAGGCCGAGGCCGCCTCCATCCCCGTTCCGGCGAGGCGGCGAGGCGCGATGAAATCTGCGATTTGTGCGGGCGGCGGCGCGGGGCGGCGCCTGAGTTACGAAGGATCCATCGCTCTTTATTGAAGGAGAAGGCCTGTCAGGGCGCCAGGCAGCCCCCTGGGATGGAGACAGGCCCAATGGCCCATTCCTCATATTTGGCATTTTTCCAGCGTTGATTCTTTATTTATTTCTTTATACAGATATATACAAAATCATATCATGCCAGCCAATAGTTAATCCAATAAGACCAGGCACTGTGGTTCACAGCAATAAATCTTTGCACATCAAAATAAATAAAATTAAAAAAATTGCATTGCCATAAATAATCATTGTTTTCTTCTCTCTGTTCCACACCAGCTAGGTACCCATTAGTACTATTGAAGACGTCCTAAGAGGCTAAGTGCGCCACAGCGGTGTTGTCGAAATCGACAACTTAGATCGGATTACGTTTGTAGTTGCAGTAAAAAATAGCATGCGTGCTCATTTAGTTGGCTCCATGCTAGTGGTGAAAAAATCGCTAGGTCTAAGCTTCCCGCTAGGTCCAAGGCTCCTCCTTCCCGCTAGGTCCAAGGCTCCTCCCAAGCCTAATGAATTGGTGAGGTCGACCCATGTTGGGGACGCCCTAATAGTCAAGATGAATGTTGTGGACGCCATAAGAGTCAAGATGGATCGGTGCCTTCTGCTCACAAACAAATGGTACAGCTTGTTTGCAGTGTAAGTGTCTACTAACGAAAAGGAAATTCAGTCGGCGCCGGCAAAAATTTCACATCAACAGAAACTCTTGGAAAACAAAATGCAAGCATTATGGGAGCTTGTTCCATGATGATTCAACACAATCATTTTATCAATCGATTAATAACAGGTCAAATACATGGGTTCCATTTAGATCCCTGTAGTAACCACTCTTCAAAACTTTGGTCTCACATCGTCTCCACAATTTCCACTATTGTTTCCTATGACAAGGAGGGGCATTCATCCACTGTGTTAGCACAATAATTCAGTTACTCTCACACAGCTCATCCTTAACCAGATAGTTCACTCGATCCCTGAAACATATTACTACTTGATGTTGCCAGCTGATCACAAAAAGTTAATCCTTCATATGTCATCAGACCAGCGAACGGTTTAAGTGGTCTCCTCAATAAGATTCTCCTGAAGTAACCACATTCAATTACCAGCAATCCTCACTTGGCCAATGTTGTTTGCTAAAGCCAAAATGCTGGCACAAATCAGCTCTCACAGTGCACAGAATTATGCTCTCATGCTTCACTCATTGCAACACAACCAGATTCATTGTTCCTTATGCTATTGCATTTCTAACTTGGTCACATCCTGAACTAGCTAAGTATTTAAATCCATCGATGTCATTTCAAACAGCTAAGTAATTTGGCCAAGATCTGTGGTTATGGTTAGAAACCAGAAATACCTCTACATCATAATAAAATCATATATTGCATTGCCACAAATATAGTAATAAGACTTGTCCTACACTCCTACTAGTTGTTTCAAGAAGAATTAGATCACTAAAATAGGAATTTATACAGCACCGAAAAACAAAGGGAGATAAACAACAAAACTTAAGACTCTTAACAGGTAGCTTGCTTTCTAATCCATTACATCCAGAATTCCCAGGAAATTCTAAAACTTGTATCCTTCCGATGCATTACATATATGAGATAGGATATATTGCCAGCATGATTAAAAGCCGTGAAGGCCCCTTCTGCCATGCTGCTCAAAACATTGCTTGAAAGTCCAGCCTTCTTAAGAAGCTTGAGAAGCACATGTATGTGCAGATAATGCATGCAACACTGACACTGCATGTTATTTACTCCATTGTTTTACTTAAATAATTTAGTTTACCAACTCCATCTGAAGAAATTACTAACAAATTTTTGGCCTTGTATTGAAGGCAGTGAAGCATTATTAGTTGAGAGTAGATGATGGTAATGCCCCTGGATATGGTAGTAGGGCGCCAGTATTTAATGAGACCAATCATAGAAGAAAATCAAATCACTTTCTATATGAAATGCAGCTGTATAGTAGTAGTCCCATCACCTTCCTAACATTCTTGGTCCAAATAGATCTGGCTTGTTGACGATGCTTTGCTTCAAGATCTACATCCTCTCCTCACTGTCCTGATCCTCGAGGACATAGATTGACAGGACATCACTCGGCCACACATTGCTATCAGCATAAACTAAGCGTCCCGGCACAAAATAACCAGGGCCACAACCCTCATGTTGCCAGTGCCACAATCCGAGACCCTTTGTGTCCACTGAGACAACTACATTAGACATCATGCAGAAATGCAAGAACACCTCTGAAATAGGTCATTTTGCTCATGAAGTGGATCTAGTCCCTCTCCTGTGCATGTATTGCATTTCTAACTAGGTCACATCCAGAATTAGTAGTGATGCATTGAACCTTGTAAATGTCCAGACTGGTAAAACAATAAAACAAAAAAAGAAATATGCAACAAAGAAAATAATACCAGCACAATTATTCTAGGCCATCAGGACTCCACTACAAATTTGCTTCACAGCTCAGTCTTCTCAAAATTCTTCAAGGACTTATAATTATGGATGTACTAGGATGTTGCGTCAGTTATCTTGCAAAAGTTTATTTATTGCAAACATTACTGGATTTAATGCATCAAGCCGATTAGTCCGACAAATATCATATCACAGAATGACACAACCCCAGCAGCAAGAAACCTGAAGTAACCACACTTTCAATTGCCAGCAATCCTGACTAGGCCAATGTTGTTTGCTAAAGCCAAAATGCTGGATCGAATCAGCTATCATAGCAGCATGGCATGTATTGCATTTCTAACTTGGTCACATCCTGAACTAGCTAAGTATTTAAATCCATCAATGTCATTTTAAATAGCTAAGTAATTTGGCCAAGATTTGTGGACATGGTTACGAACCAGAAATGCCTCTACATCATAATAAAATCATATATTGCATTGCCACAAATATAGTAATAAGACTTGTCCTACACTCCTAATAGTTGTTTCAAGTAGAATTAGAATAGTCACTAAAATAGGAATTATACAGCACCAAATAAACAAGAAAACTTAAGACGCTTAACAGGTAGCTTGCTTTCTAATTCTTTACATCCAGAATTCCCAGTAAATTCTAAAACTTGTATCCTTCCGACGCGTTACATATATGAGATAGGATATATTGTCAGCATAGTTAAAAGCCATGAAGGCCCCTTCTGCCATGCTGCTCAAAACATTCCTTGAAAGTCTAAACTAAATCCTCAAGAAGCTTGAGAAGCACATGTATGTGCAGATAATGCATGTTGTTTACTCCATTGTTTTACATAAAAATTTAGTTTACCAACTCCTTCTGAAGAAATTGCTAACAATTTTTTGGCCTTGTATTGAAGGCTGTGAAGCATTACTAGTTGAAAGTAGATGATGGTAATGCCTTGAGTATGGTTGGACACTAGCCTTTAATGAGACCAATCATAGAAGAAAATCAAATCACCGTCTAGATGAAATGCAGTTGTATAGTAGCCTCATCACCTTCCTAACATTCTTGGTCCAAAAGATCTGGCTTGTCAACGATGCTCTGCTTCAAGATCTACATCCATTCCTCACTGTCCTGATCCTCAAGGACATAGATTGACAGGACATCACTCGGCGACACATTGCTATCAGCATAAACTAAGCGTCCCTGGCACAGAATAACCAGGGCCACAACCCTCATGTTGCCAGTGCCACAATCCGGAGACCTCTATGTCCACCGAGACAACTACATCAGACATCATGCAAAAATGCAAGGACACCTCTGAAATAGGTCATTTTGGTCATGAAGTGGATGTAGTCCCCTCTCCTGTGCATGTATTTTTTTTTAATTTGGTCACATCCAGAACTAGTAGTGATGTATTGAACCTTGTATATGTCCAGACTGGTAAAACATAAAACAAAAATAAATATGTGACAAAGAAAATAATGCCAGTACAATTATTCTAAGCCATCAGGACACCACTGCAAATATGCTTCACAGCTCAGTCTTCTCAAAATTCTTCAAGGACTTATAAATCTGGATGTACTAGGATGTTGCTTCAGTTATCTTGCAAAAGTTTATTTATTGCAAACATTAATGGCATTGCTTGATGCATCAAGCCGATTAGTCCCGCAAATATCATGACAGAATGACACAACCCCAGTGTAGAGAGACACACCGCACACATAATCACGGTGGGGTGACCTTCATTATATAGCCTAATAGGCTAGGGTTACAATGTACAAGGCCAATGGGCGTACGCCCAATATGGGCTGATAATTACATTCTAACACCCTCCCTCGGTCTTAGCGGGAGTGTCACGAACACAAAGGCGGATCTAAAAGTCTGTGAACAAAATGCACGGGTAACCCTTTGGTCATGATGTTTTGCGAGCCCGATGAGATGATGGGACATGGAGCACCGGACTGTCCCAAAGCAACCCTCGCGGGACGAAGTGAATATCTATCTCAATATGCCGTGCGACGATGATGAACTGGATTGGCGGTCATGTAGACGATCGACAGCGTTGTCGAGATGAAACGGCGTCGCCGAAGAGATGGGTGCATGGAGCTCCTGAAGTAGCCGGCGAAGCCAACAAGTCGGCCCACGGCGTGCGCAACGAAGACGATACTTAGCCTCCGCTTTCGAGCGAGACCGTGTAGTCCGGCGTTTTGAGGACGAGGAGACTAGGTTGTCGCCGAGGAAGATCTGATAGCACGAGGTGGAGCGCCGAGAGTCGGACAACCCCCCAATCGGCATCGGAGTAGGCGATCAAGCCGGGTGATCTTTGCTGTGCCGATGTGAAGCCCGGTGGACGGGGTCCCCCTTGACATACCGCAAGACACGCTTGAGCATCGCAAAATGCGGCTCGCGCTGGTCGTGCATGAAGAGGCAAACTGGCCGAACCCCGGCGTAGGCGGGTCGGGGCGAGTCGGCGTGGGTCCGAGAGCAGCAGGCGGGCTGCGGTCTTGAGTGGCGCCCGCCACCGGAGCGCCGCCGGTAGCGGAGAGCTTGGCATGAGTGTCCACGGGGGGTCAGCGTAGAGCGACACTTTCGGCCATGCCGGCCTGGAGCAGATCCAATCCGCGTCTTGAGAGAGAAAGAGGCCGTCCGCCGGTCGGCGTGTGAGACCCCGAGGAAGTGATGAAGATCCCCGAGATCCGTCATGGCGAACTTCGAGTGAAGAAGCTCGGTGAGGTGACGAAGAAGGGGGTCGACGAGGTCGTCGGGATGATGTCGTCGGCGAGCGATAAGTAGGCGATGTCGGCACCGCTTTGTAGACAAAGAGGGACGTGGAGGTCGAAGCGGTGAAGCCGGACCCACCGGGGGCGGGAGAGCCGAGAACCGGTGCCGCGCCGCTTGAGTCCGTGACGGGGGACTTTTGCGGGAGGACGGACATGGTCGGAGCCGGGTCGGCGGCCAGGGCGGCTGCGGGCAATAGACCGCCTCGTTCGGATGGCCGTGGAGAAAGGCGTTCTTCACGTCCGGTGATGTATCGGCCGGGAGCGAGACGGCGATGCGAGGGCGGCCCGAATGGTGGCCGGTTTAACAACCGCCGCCGAACGTCTCGTCGTAGTCGATGCCGCTCGCTGCGAGAACCCACGAACAACCCATCCGGCTTTATGACGAGCGAGAGAGCCGTCGGCACGATACTTATGCTTGAAGACCCACTTTGGGTGATGACGTTGGCGCGAGGTGGTTGAGGAACGAGACGCCAAGTGCCATTGTCCACGAAGCGCTTTGTACTCTCGACCATGGCGTAGCGCCCGGTTGGCATCGGCGGCCTTGGCGCGGAGTTACCCGCGCGGGAATATGCATCGAGACCGCCGCGGTGAAGCCGCACCCGCTGCATTGGCGGCGTAGAGAGCCCGCCCGGGAGCGAAGTCGTCCGCCGCGGGAGGCTCGAGCTGAGCGGCGCCGCTGCCGATCTCCGGAGCCGGCTTTGGGGCGGAGGAGCTCAGGCTGCGGGCCGTGGAGCGGGGGCGGCGGGGCAGACGACGGCGTAGTGGAGGCCGTGCCACCGCCGCGACGGCCCGGGGCGCGGCGGCGGGCCCGGGCGCCTACACCGCGGGTGCGGGGAGGTACCTTTGCCGAGGTAGAGGTGGTGGCCGGCACTGTGGCGGGCGCGGTAGGCGCCGCTATGCCACAAGATGGCAGGTCCGGCCCGACCGGGTCGCCTGCCGCCCTCCGAGGGGCCGAGTGCTCGACATCCATGGTGGACGGAGCGGCCCGCGGGTAGGATGTCCTGTGAACAAAAATCCGAGAGAATCCCGGCCGAAGTCTTGGAAGCCGCAAACGGAAAGTGAGTCTCGTCGAAGACAACGTGTCGCGAGATGATGATCTTGCGATTGAGAGATCAAGACAGGTAGCCCTTCTCGGGAAGGAGGGTAACCGAGAAAGACACACGCCGCCGAGCGAGGAGACAATTTATGGGGAGTCGTGGCACTAAGGTTCGGATAGCACAGGCAACCAAAAACTCTAAGGATGGAGTAGTCCGGCATCTTGCGGTGAAGAAGATGATAGGGAATACCGTTATGTATGGACGATGAGGGCCGCCGGTTGATCGTAAAACACGGCGGTGGAGAGAGCTTCGACCCAATAGGATGGAGGCATAGCAAAGATGGATCGAAGTGTGCGAACTACATTGTTCGGTGTGCGAAGCATCCGCCAGCTTTCCCGTTCGGGCGGATGTGTAAGGGCACGAGGTGCGCCGAGGATGCCACCTGGCCGACTAGAAAGTTAGCGGTGGCTTTGTTGATGAACTCGGTGCCATTATCGCACCGAAAAAAAGCCACGGGGAAAAACTGAAGCGCGTATGAGCATAAGCAACAAACCGAACAATATGGTCATGAACTCGGATTTATGGCGAGAGGAAACGCCCAACAATAATGAGTATAATCATCGACTATCACAAGATAGAATTTATAACCGTAAATACTGAATCGAGAGGTCCGTGACATCACGGTGAACGAGTTCAAAGGGTGCCGATGTACTAGAGACCGAACTAGCAAATGGCGATCTAAGCGTGTTTGCCTAGCCGACAAGCATGACAAAGGCGGCGAGCCGTTTTTATTAATCGATACCCGATAGTTTATGTAGAGTAGTGACGACGAAAAAGGTGCAGGATGACCAAGGCGGGAGTGCCACGGCTCAGGGGAGACGACGGCGACATGGCAAAGGGGGTGGTGGACGATGTGGAATGGTGTAGAGGTCCCCGCCGCTATTGTAAATCGAAGGAGGACCGTCTTGGTCCGGAGATCCTTAACGAGAAAACCAGAGGCGTCAAACTCAATAGAACAGTTATTGTCGCGAGTAAGTCCGTCGAACAGATAACGATTACTAGTGAGTCGGGTGGAGCAACAAGAACATTATTAAGATGAAAAGGACGATCGGCTATGTGAATAAGGGAAGTGCCACGACTAAGAATAGGAATGGATTGACCGTTGCCGACCATAATGGACGATGGTGGCGGCGGGAGGGGGAGAGTAAAATACCGTCATTGGAGGACATGTGGGATGTCGCTCCTCTGTCCATGACCCAAGGTGGAGATGCTCCCCTGAACCGCCATCGGTTGAGGGCGGCAATCGATCCGATTGCATCCTACCGCTGGTGGAGGCCCGTGCAGCCAGGGGGAGCCGCGGCGGAGAGAATCTGGGGCGCGCGAGGTCGTTGTGTGTGCACGTGGAGGGGCACATGAGGCGCCGTCCCGGCTGGCCGCTTCTTTGGCTTGGCACCGCCCAAGGGTTGTAGCAAACCCAAGGGCCGGCCATTTGGGAGCCTGGCGCCCACCGGCCACCACCTTGCTGCTGTTTGCGCCACCGCCGCCCCCGCCCGCGCCTTCTTCGCTGGTTGCCACCACGCCCGCCCTTGCCCTTGCCCCCTTGCCTTTGCCACGTTGGGCGCGAAGAGGTGGTGAGCGGGACGGCGGCGTGCGGAGAGGGCGTGGAGGAGGCGTGAAGGGTCTGAAGTGAGGTCTCTTTGCCTTTCGGAACCAATCGCGGAGTTCCTTGGACGCGGAGCATGTTGGTGGCAGCCTTGAAGTCGGGAAGCGGCGACGTGTTGGCGATCATGTCCGCTGGTGGTGGCGGCGAGGGTTGAGGCCGCGCGAAGGTTGAGCACGAGCCGCGCCGGGGAGATGGTGTGGCCGACCTCCCGGAGGGCATCGGCGGCGCTTCATCTCTGGCCGGGCGGGGGCGTCGACGGATAGGTCGCCCAGGGACAAAGTTGTGGGAATTCCCGCCGAGGGCGACCGCTAGCGAGACTCCTTGTTTGCTCGAACAAAGGCCTCGATGGAGACGCGGAAGCGCGGCGATCCCGATCGGGTTCCATGGCGAGGTCGAGGACGGTGTCGTCGATGGAGCCGTACATCCGCCCGCGAATGCACGCGATCCGGCCGAGACCCACGTGGGATCACGGCGTGCAGCCTCCGTCCCGTCGATGTGGCCGAGCAGCCCGTGCCCAGGCGCAGACGGCGGTGAAGAACGCTTCCACTTGGAGTAGTTGGGGCGCCGAGGCCGAGGGCGATCGGCACCTGCCGCTTGACGTTGACGGAGGTGTAGCCCGGCGTAGAAGTGCGGAGAGCGGCGGCATCCGCGGGAGCACCGGAAGTGCCCGAGCCGAGGTCGCCGGAGGTGCCGGAGGATGACGATGAAGACGTCATGGCGGCGCGAGTGGAACGCGGCACGGGTGGTGGCGGCCTTGAGACGCCAGCGGTGGGCGGGGGCTGGCGCGGGACGCGCGGGTTAGGCCGGTTTGCGCGCAGCGTGGGGGATGCGGGCCGCCGGCCGGGCGACGCGACGCAGCGGCCGGGCGCTGGCGGCACGATTGGATGCGCATGGCCGGGCCGGGGCGGCGCGACGGGATGCGCGGCCGGGTGCGTGGCACGATCCTCACAGAGAACGTACGGGCGGAGGAGAAGAACGCGGCGGAAGGAATGGATCGGCGGAAAAACTGGATCGAGTGGAAGGAAGGGATCGGTAATTAGCCTGGATACCATTAAATTTGGATACCATGTAGAGAGACACACCGCACACATAATCACGGTGGGGTGACCTTCATTATATAGCCTAATAGGCTAGGGTTACAATGTACAAGGCCAATGGGCCGTACGCCCAATATGGGCTGACTATTACATTCTAACACCCAGCAGCAAGAAACTTGTCCTCTTAATTTGTTAAATAAAGCCAATCACAACAGCTGCTTACTCCAACATAAAACCGTTGTAAATTTGAGTTTAGTTCATCAGATCAGATCCATCTAAAGGCCAGTACTAATCTTTTCAAAACCAGAAAATCAGAAATTATAGAGGTGCAAATATGAAGTATGCAGTAGAGATTGTGAAGCACTGCTAGTCAACAATTGGTGATACCAATATCCTTGAGTACAGTGGAATATATGGTAAAAATAGGTGGTTAGTGCATTTCATTCCTAAAGTAGTGCAGATAGAACATTCCTCTCCTCCAATAGTGCTGATAAGATGCACATCCATATTAGTCATACCATAGGAGATGAGTCTATTGTGACCCCAGTCATAGAAGAAGATCAAATCAGCCTCCGGATGAAATGCAACTACATGGTAGAACGGCTCCCACTGCCCCATTCTTGGTCCAAAAAGGTCAACCTTGCTGATGTTGTGCTTGAAAGTCCAATCTTCGCTGCCTCTATCCTCATGAACATAGACTGACAAATAATCCCCTTTGTTGTCATCAAACATGTAAAGCAAGCGCCCCTGAGTGTCCAGTGAAGCCATTTCCATGACACTCACGGAACTGCGGGAGCACACGGTTGACCCTCCATGCCTCACCCTTGGTGTCCACCGCTGCCACTGCACCAACTAGGAGAGTGAAGTGTAGGACACTATTTGAATAGGTCATGTTTCTTCCGTTTGAAAAAACATAGGAATCCTTCTCATCAAAGAAATGGCATTCACCCGCGTCCCAACCACATTCACTAAGAATCCATTTTCCAGTTTCAGATGAGTAAATCTCCACTGCTGTAACTTTATAATCAGTCTGGTACTCTGTCTCCAGTAGCTGAAAAACATAGAAATTCAAATAGATGGTTGGATCGAAGCCTAGGGCACAACCATGTTCCAGACTCTGTGTCAGCCTGTCCCAACAAGGATTTGACAAAGCTGCACTAAGGTTTCAATATTCTTCATATCTTCAGCACTAGAAGCATCAACCTTAAAATGGTTTAGCTGACGCTCTAATGCAATCATTTCTTGTTGATTGAAATCCATTGGGTAGTACTTCTCAACCGATTTGCATATCTCCTTTGCTTGGAAAGATAGAAATCCATTTTTTGGTATGAGTGTGGCACTGATGGTCAAAAGATCCATCACCTTCTCATTGAACTTCAGATTTAATTCAGCCATTTGAGTGTCGATTGTTTGCGGAATATCTCCACTCGGAAGTAACGCCCCTAGTGAAGTGTTCAGGTTGACGACGAGCGCGACCACCACGCAAAATGTAGGTCCCCTCCATGTCTGGAACATCAATGCCATGATCCAAGCAAAACTCAACAACCGTGCAAAAAAAGGTTTCCCATCCATCATCAGATCTCATTTCCTCAAGTAGAATTTTTGTGGTGTGCACAAGGCGAACAGCATTTACTATGTCTTGTGATTTCTTCTGTAATGCTTGACCAAGTTGTTCAGTTGTTTCCAATATTTCCCTCATCATACATAGGATAAACACAAACTCAAACGATGTCAAATACTTGAAGGCAGTATCTCCATCAGCACGGTTTGAACCAGCTGTTGAATCGGCGGCTAAATTTTGTAGAACTGAACTTACTGGATTGAACATGTCCATAAGACTAGAAACAGAACCTAAGTGAGACCCCCACCTAGTATCTCCAGGACGCTTTAATGAGCGGATTTGATTTGCTCCTGAACCAGTTTCGAGCTCATCAATTGCTAGCAAATGTGCCAATTCAACCATTTGGGCATCATGAAGTTCGTCATGACGCTTTGATGATGAGTCAACCGTGTTTATAATAAAGAGAAGATGCTGAAAAAACTGGGTAACAGGAACCACATCCTTGGCTGCAGCAACAAGAGCAAGTTGCAAGTTTATGTGCATAGCAATGAACATAATATGCATATGGACATTCTCTGAGAAAAAGTGCCTGCAGTCCATTTAACTCCCCTTTCATATTGCTCGCACCATCGCACCCTTGGCCACGAAGGTTCTGGATATCAAATCCATACTTGGATAGTACAGAACACAATTCATCCTTTAGTGTGAGTGCTTTGGTGTTCTTTACATGTATCAAGTCAAAGAACCGTTCTTGCAAAACACCATCTTTGTCAACAAATCTGAAAACAAGTGCCATTTGCTCTCTTTTTTGCCACATCACATGTTTCGTCCACAAGAATAGAGAACTTAGCATTGCCAATTTCATCACGGATTTGCTTCCTGACTTTTGTTGCAAAAATACTCAGAATCTCCTTCTGGATCTCTGGGGACGTGTACTTGCAATACCTTGGAGCATTCTCTAAAACAACACTTGCAATTTCAGGATTAAACTCTGCAAGAAGTTTAATCATTTCAAAAAAGTTACCTCTGTTTCTTGAATGAGGTGTCTCATCATGCCCTCTGAAAGCACAAGACTGCAATGTTAGCCATTTAACAGCTGCAATTGATGTTCTTAGACGTAGACGGTTTCTTTCCTTCTCCTTGTCACTTGTCACTTCAATAATATTAGCTATATGGTTTGGCTGATTTAGTATAGCTTGACATTCTCTCACTGCATTGTTGTGCTGTGAACAAGGTGTAGATCCTACATGAACTAAGAATGAACACTTTTTCCCATCATTAACTTTCTTGTAGCTATCAAAACCTTGAGCTGTAAAGACATCAAAGCCACCTCTCTTCTTTATATTTTTGCTGCATAGAAAGCAGAAAAAAACAGTATGCACGACCACTCGTCACAGAATACTCTAACCAAGACGGAAATTGGCTGAACCAAATATAATTGAAACGGCGGCGATTTCCAGGGGGTCCAAAAGGCTTGTAGTTCTTCAATAATGGTTGCATAGGACCTAACTGCAGGTATGCTCGTCGCACTTCATCTCCCTGATCAACTGGATATTGCCAAATTTGTGGACGCAATGCAGGATCTCGCTCCAAAAATTCAATGCCTCGAAATATGACAGGTTCATTTGTTTGATTTTCTTCCAAATCATCTGCTACTGGTGGTTCTGCTTGTGCTCCTTCTGGTACTTCACCTTCATCTTCATCTAACTGATTTGCAACTTCTTGTTGTTCTGCATCTTCTTGCCTTTCGGGCTCTACTTCATCTAACTGAGGTGCTGCTGCTCCTTGTTCTGGCCTCTGCTGTCCCAAATCACCTATCTGAAGTATTGGAGGAGCATCAAATTGATCTTCCCCTTCTATTTCCCCTTCGTCTCTTTTTCTTTTGTAAAAGGAATGGAGATTTTTTTAGACGCACCATGACTACCTAATTAACAAATGATTTGGGATTAAGCTGCCTAGGAAAAATTAGGGTAGGGAAAGAAAAGAGATTTGGGATCGAACTAACCTGTAGCAACTAGCAATCCAGTAAAGAGTAAGATGCAGCGCCGAATGCTCCTACATCTCCAAGGGTCAAGGGAGCGGACGAAGGCCGCTATCGCCGGACGGGATCTCGCCGTCTCGCTGCTCGAGCAAACGTCCAGGTCCAGGAGGTGGAGTGCGAGCCAGCCGCCAGAAGATGCGAGCGGAGTACGCCGTGCGGCCGTGACGCGGAGTCGCCGCTTCGTCCCTCTTCCTGCCTAGCACGGGAGTACCTAAAATGGGCTGGTGGCCATTGGGCCTTAAGAACATGATGCGAGGCAAGGGGGGCGGGAGCCCAGTTTCGCCTCCACAGAGCTCCGCCCGTGCTACCGTGGTAGCCATCTCTCTCGAAGAGTCGAATGCAGTCTGCAGGCACAAGTTGGCACAGGTCTCACTGAGCCTGCGAATTGTGGAAGCACAAGGAAACAAGGTGAGTTTTTCCCCCTCCAATTATATGGTCTGAAATAACTGTTTTGTCTAAATATAGTGAAGATATGAGTTCTGGATGCAAACTCTGTTGCTTCCAAATTATTTGGAACAAAATAATCTGCTGAATGTACAAAATCCCAAGAAAGATGTGCTAGCATTTCATTCTTCCCATCTAGTTGTTCCATCAAAAGAAAAATTATGGCAAGAATATTGTAGGTCTCAGGCATGACAGGTTCCATGTAAAAGTTACAGAATTCCAATGCATCATACACATATTTCAGCTATTTTGTTATATATTTCATCCAAGCCATCTATGCTGGAAGTCAATAAATTTTCGTAGCCGTTGCATCACGTAAATTTCACGATATGTTCTATAAAAAGTGCTGGGATATAATCAGGGAAATTTTATTTTTTGAACTGCATGACCATTCTTCCATTAGTGCTTCAGTCATTACCTTAGATGTATAATCACATCAAATGATTTCAGGCCAACTTCTTTGGCCGATTTTGCAACCAAATACTGAAAAATCTTTATTAGCCAACAAAATTGCAGAATATTACATGTATAATCTATGACCTAGATTCATTGAACAAGGACAGTTCATCTACCAATAGGAAATAAGAAGGGAATGAAACAATGCAGAAAACATAAATAGTCAAAAAGCCGCTGCGTTACTCAATATAGTAACACTCCACACAAAAGAATTGCTTTTCTTTTCTTACCACCCTGTTCAAAGTTGGTTGATGCTTGGAATGTTGGGCTGCCAGCTAGTGGAACATAAACTAGCACAAGACCATAATATACTCCATCCCTTTGCAAGGCGGCAAGTCCAAGACAAAGGGAAACAGGCTTCGAAACTCCTCTAGCTTCATTGTTAAAAAACAGGGTCCTGAAATATACGTGCATTTGATTTGTTGGTAGAAAACAAGGTCCTAAAATATACCTGCATCTGCAAGGGTCAGGCTTAGAGAAACATACAACCTTGGTGCTTTTCTCAGACTCTCCATTGGGGCAAGGCAATCCACGTCCCCATGAATGATATACAATACTCAAAATCAAAATTAAATTATACTTTTGCATCCCCCACCCCCCCCCCCACCCCCAGTGGAATGCAGTAAATTCAATCAATCAAACAATGTTTAAATTCTGCATAACAAGGTGGAAAATAAGAAGAAAAAAATTTGTCCATAGTAATTGCTCTGTAACTTCATCAGATCCAGAACTACCTGTAACATGTGAGGCTTGAATCGTTCCATGCATGCAGAAAACTATTCTCTCTTAATTGTTAAGGCAATATAATAAATCTCATATCAAAATACATGACGAGCTGAATTTCAAAGGCAATTAGTGCTCCTCATCACATTGATCTCTGTTTATCAAAATCCTTCAGAATCCAACTCATGAAAATACTGCTTCGATCATGAGCAGTCAATGCACACATCTTTAAGACATTGCTTGATGCAGCTAACTGACCGAAATAAGTTACAGGCACATAAAAGCCAGATGACAGAGGAACAAAAGCACCCAATTCTAGTTCCAATAAGTCTGGAAAAGAAGTCGAACACAAGAATTGAAGGTTCTTCAAACTTCAGGTTACATGAGCTTCATGTCTATGAAACATGGTCGCAAAGAGAAAATTAAGGAAATTTTTCACTCATCCAGACGACACTAGTTGCATTTCAAACTGAAACTAATAGCACGCAAATGTGAAAATTGTATATGATGGAAACCATGAAACACATCTCAAACCATCATTTAGTGCTATATGATGGGCAATGAGTACAATGGAACATATGGCAATGGAAAATGGTCGATGGGCACACAATACGTCTCTAAGAGTATAGATAACATGCACAACCCCATGAGTCATATCATAGGACATGAGTCTTTCCCGTGGCCAGTCGTAGAAGTAAATCAAGTCGCCATCTGGATGAAGTGCTGCTATGCCAAAATACGGTCCACGTGGTGACTTTCTTGGTGGAATCAGATCCAGTCTTCTGACGCTGTGTTTGAAGGTCCATTCCCAACTGTCATGGTCCTCAAGAACATAGATTGAGATGGAATCATCATTCAGGTTGGCATCCACGTAAAGCAAACGCCCCTGAGAGTGGCCAACAAAGCCACGGCCACGGTCATCATGCTCGTCACGCTGCCGCACATGGGTGACTCTCCATGTCTGTCCCTTGGTATCCACAGAGGCAACTGCATCGTCGATGATGGTTAAATGTAGGAAGCCATTAAGGTAGGTCATCTGAAGATTGCAGAGTACTATGTATTCATCCTTACTCCACCCACTTTCCCTCATAATCCATTTTCCAGTTTCCGAGGAGTAGATCTCCACCGCCACCACAATATCCACACACTGGTCCTCCTTCTCCACCAACTGAAACACACAGAAATGTGAGGAGGTTGCCGGATCAAAGCCCAGCGCAGCGGTGCGGGTGTTCTTGTTTGCCATCATTTCGTCATCATAGCACATCTTCCCCTGGGTCGAGGCTCGGCTGCGGCAAGGTAACCCAGTGCCCGGTGGCCGGATTGCACACGACGTAGAAGCGGTGACAAGGCGACCACGGACTGCGCAGCAGGAGGAGCCCGTTGCAGGAGTCGAGCAGCTCCATCTTCGCACAGCTCGGCGGCAAGAAGGAGAGAGCCGTGTCGACTCCAGGAGGCGGAGGCACGCGCAAGCCGGCAAAGCACGGGGGACGGGCGGCATAGACACAGCGTCGGTGATAGAAGAGCCCCGACAAGGTCTGCGCGAACCTGTGGCGGTGGGCGGGGTCGGAGATGAGGCCGCGCCAGGTCCGGGAGACACACTTGAAGCGGCAGAGAGGCTTGGCCGGCAGCCGCGCAAGGATCTCGATGACGACGTCGTCGGGAGGTAGGCCGAGGCCGCCTCCATCCCCGTTCCGGCGAGGCGGCGAGGGGCGATGAAATCTGCGATTTGTGCGGGCGGCGGCGCCTGAGTTACGGATTGGGGATCCATCGCCAATTATTGAAGGCGAAGGATTGCGGCGGCAGGGGCCACCCTGGGCTGGAAACAGGCCCAATGGCCCAGTCCTCATATTTGGCATTTTTCCAGCGTTGATTATTATATATACAAAATCATATCATGCCAGCCAAATGTTAATCCAATAAGACCGAGCACTGTGGTTGACAGCAATAAATCTTGGCACATCAAAATAAATAAAATAAAAAACATATTTGCATTGCCACAACTATAGTTACAAGGTCATTCCTACCAGGTGTCCCATGTCCATTCAGCACTACTGCATAAAAAACAACAAAGGCTGACACAAATGACAAAATTCAAGACTTGTTCACTCACAGAGTCACAGGTAACCTGCTTTTGAAATTCATTATCCAAAATTACCAGTAACACTAGAAAGTTATCCTTCTGGGACAGTACAATTATCAGCCAAAAATATATTGCCAGCATGATTCAAAGGCATCAAAGCCTCCACCACTGCAACGCTGATCTCAAAACAGTACTTGATATTACAGTCTTCACTTTCAAAAGATTTTAGAAACACATGCCTGCCTAAGGATCATAATTGATATTGTCTGAAGCAGGAGATAATTGCTTCTCATAAGTCAGAACAATCGTAGATAGCAGATTTACATTTCCAACTGATAACGGCACAAATATCACTTGATCGGTAAACCAAGAAAATCACAACCACCAATGGTTCCTCCAACGCAAAATTAAGTTAATCAATCAATCTAAGTGACATGGTCAGAACTCTTAAGATAAAAATATTAGTCAATCCTACATGTTCTTCATATCTAAGCAACATGGTCTGAAGACAAAATTAGGTAGCATTTATCTACTGATCAGCACAAAGCCGGATGGAAACTCAATTCAGTTCACAAGCTCCTTCAAAAGAAACCAATAACAATGCGTCTTGTACTGAAGGATGTCCAACAATCCTATTTGGCATTAGTCCTCCTAGTTGTTCAAAGAGTACTCAGAATAGTTACTAAAACAGGAATTACATAGCATTGAATAACAAAGGCAGATAAACAAAGAAACTTAAAACTCTTAACAGGTAGCCTGCTTTCTAAACCATTACATCCAGAATTACTAGCAACTTCTAAAACCTGTACCCTTCCAACATATAGTAAATAAATATATAAGCTAGGATATATTGCCAGCACACAGGTGAAGGCAACGAAGGCCCCTTCTGCCATGCTGCTCAAAACGATGCTTGAAATTTCAGCCCACTCCTCAAGAAGCTTCAGAAGCACATATATATGCAGATAATGCATCCATCACAGATATTGCCCTGATGTAGCCAGCTAATTGACCAAAGCCTTTTAGCAGTTCCCAAAAACTTGCAGATGGCAGATAGCAAAAACACATTTCCAGCTCAACAGCATCGAAATCCTCACGAATCACCAAAAATGCCAATCACAATAATTTAGTTTACCAGCGCCTTCTAAAGAAATCACTGCCAAGTTTGAGCCTCGTATTGAAGGTTGTGAAGCATTTTAGTTGAGACAGAATGAAGGTAATGCCCCTGTGTAGAATGGAACATATGGGAAAAATTTGCAATACATGTTCCTGAATATTCGAAACTCAAAAAAGGGCACTTCTAGAGTACATATAACATGCACATCCCTGTGTTTCATATTGTATGACACCAGTCTTTTCTGAGAGCAATCATAGAAGAAAATCAAATCAGTGTCTGGATGAAACACAACTATGTAGTAGTCCCATCTCCTTTGTGGTATTCTTGGTCCAAATAGATCTGGCTTGTTGATGGTCTGCTTGAAGACCCATGTCCATTCCTCACTGTCAAGATCCTCAAGAACATAGATTGACATGACATCAGTGGAACGGTCATTGTTGTCAACAAAAATTAAGCGTCCCTGAGAATGACATATAGAAAAATCAGGGCAATAACCGTCATGCCGGTGCCGCAATTGGGAGATCTTCCAGGTCTTGCCCTCAGTGTGCACTGAGACAACTACATTGGACATCATGCAGAGATGCAGGAAGCCTTTGAAATAGGCCATTTGTCCTGTGAAGTGGGTGCTGTTGTAGTCGCCCTGGTCTGACATCTCACCCTGTAACTCGAGTTCACTGAGAATCCATGTGCGAGTTTGAGATGAGTATATCTCCACTGCCCGGACTAAGAAACCGAACACCAGCACCAGCTGGAAAACATGGAAATGCGGGGACATGGATGGATCGAAGCCTAGTGCTGCTGTGCTGGTGTCTATGGGTAGCTTTGCACCGTCAGAACAGTTAACAAGACCCGGGACGTGGCTTGGTTGGGGTAAGGTAACCCACTCCCCGGTGGCTGGATTGCACACGACGTAGAAGGGTGGTGGTGAAGGCCGTTCCCTTGAGTCCACGCACCGCAAGAGGAGCAACCCGTTGCAAGAGTCGAGCAGCACCATCTCCCCACAGGTGGGGGGCAGGAAGGAGAGAGCCGTATCGACCCCGGGAGGCGGAGGCAAAACCGAAGACATGGACAAGCCGACGAAGTCCCAGGTCTGGCGGCCGCTGCCGTAGCCGTAGGGACGAGATGAGAAGAGGCCCGACAGCGTCTGCGCAAACCTGCAGCGGTTGGTCGGATCGGCGATGAAGCCGCGCCAGGCCCGCGAGACGCACTTGCAGAGGCAGAGCGATTTCGTCGGTAGCCGCGCGAGGATCTCGACGATGAGCTCGTCCGGGACCGGGAGGACGGCCGAAGCCGCTGCCGCCCGGCGGCTCCCTCCATCCATCCCGACGAGTGACGCGCGGTGAGACCTGCGATTATGCGGGCAAATGGCGCTTGGTTATGGTCGGGACACGAAGGAATCAACTGCCGTCAGGGATCTCAGGGTATTGGGAGTCCAACTCGATTGGTTACCTGCTGCGCCGTCCGGACTCCGGAACCTCCAGCGCCGCCGCAGCCGTGTCCCAATCGACCGCCTCCGCAGCCCAGGTGCGTTGGTCGCCGGCCGGCCAGCCGCAGCTTGGCCGATGGGTTGTGATGGGGACTGGCCGACTGGGGATTGCGGGTTGGGGCTTTTTTCGAAGGGGAAAAGAACAAAATGTGTGAGTTTGTGTCGATTATTATTTTCTTTTCCACTATTCTACTCTACTGGTACTAATCCTTTTCATCAGTTCACCATATTATGTTCAAACAATTCATCCACATGAGTATAACTTTTTTTTAAATAAAAAAAAGGCAGCTATATATTAATTTAACCAATCACCCCATTACAAAGGATACCCCTATGAGCATGGGCATCCGGCAGATTGGAGATTTATAAACGTCGCTACCACTTAATGCATAACGCCGGTAAAAATCCTTGGGAAAGCACCAAGGATTGGAACCCCTGGTGGGTGTATATTTGGACCGACTACCATTGGACTACAAGCCAATTCGCAATAAAAAAGGCAGCTATATATTAATTTAACCGATCATTACAAAGGATAGCCCAGCATTTAGTTCTACTATTATAAACTCTGAATGCATATGGGCCATAAAGATTCTCATTAACTAAGACCGGCTATATTAGGGCACTCACAATGCAGACTCTACCATAGAGTCTAAGCACATTTATTACCTTCATATTTATTGTAATTTACTGATGTGGTGCTGATGTGGCAGTATATCTATGGAAGAGAGATGAGAAAAAATAAGACTCCAAGTCTTATTTAGACTCCAAGTCCACAATATTCGAGATAATAAATAGTCTTAGACTCTATGATAGAGTCTGCATTGTGAGTGCCCTTACTGTACAGGTTGCCGGGACTTCAAGTGATAAAAAAATAGCTATCTGTCTTTACCAATTTCCATGTTTTAGGTTTCAACCCAAACAGGACAAACAATTCAAGAACAACCTGAAGCATCGATTCAAATAGTTTTGGTTGCGGTTTTACAAACTATATGCTCCGCTGTATAAATTGGAAGTTGTATAATTTTAGTCTAAATTTGGAAGGTGTATAAGTTCTCTCTGGTCCTAATTGAACACAAAATTTTGTTCTATCCAAGTGAGTTCATAATTTAGAACTTTTCACTATCTGACAAAGAGTATACAAATAAGCATCACACAAACCACTGAATAATTGGCGAACTCAAGTGGGTTATACCAAAACCTTTTATTCTATATTTGTAGCAGAGCAGCACAATCCCTAACTCCTGACCAGAAAATCAATTCACCACGTTAGCAGCAGAGTGACAGGAGACTAAAATGCTTTGCAAGAAAAGCAGACTGCAGAGCGTGCAATCCAACAAAATCAAAAGAAATAAACAAGAAAACACCTCGATCCACCTATGTGTTAGGAATGCCCCGACAGTTCCAGCCGCCACGCGCGCGCGTGCCGCTACCGCCGCCGTCGTTGCACCCGGTAGCCCGGTGGCTACCTTGCACGGCCACGTTGAGGTTGGAGCGACCTGAGCCCTCAGCCGTACCGAAGGCCTCCACGTGTAGGGTGCCTCTTTGCCGGATCCGCCAAGGGAGAGTGGACCGAAAAATACATGGCCTATGTAGTGTTAGTCCCTAGAGGCCTGGGTGGGATATATCTATATCGTTGTTGCTCCCCGTGTCCCCGTCAGATAACAGTACGCCTCCCCACCGCCAAAACGAAAATACCTTCCTTTGCCTCCCCATCGCCAAAACAGAAACTGCCCTAATCTGCAATTCGTTCGCCACCTTCGTCGACTCCGTGATTCGTTCCTCCGCCGTCGTCATCGACTCCAGTGCAAGCTGATGGCGTTATCCACCACCACAGCCACCACAACGCCGCTGCCGCGCATTACCTTCACCGCCCAGCCGCCGAAGGCGCGCCAACACGACGAGGTAAGTCCTGCCACATCTCCACCTCATCTCTCCCACTCCCGCCACCTCCCTGCCATCCATCACCTCCTCTGCTCGTGCCATGATCGTCCCGCCGTCCATCGCCTCTCCTACTCCCGCCACCATGGTTTTGCCGTCGTCCTCCAAGAATCACAAATATGTACCTCCCAATCGTCGTGTGAACTGCTTCACCGTCGATATGCTACCTCGAACCCATCACCTCACTCCCACCTCCCCCGCTTCTCCCCTAGCTCCTGCCTCCCATGCTTTGTCTCCGTATGTCCCACCGAATTGCCGTGTCAACCCGTCGATCCCTTCCCTCCCATCACCCACCACTTCGTCCGCTTTGTCGGTCGGTAAATCCGGTAAATTCATTGCCTCTCCCGCTCCTGTCTTGCCTGCTCTATATATTACGCCTTATATCCCACCTCATCGCCGCCTTAGCTCCTCAACCGGTGACCAAACCGCCTTAACTCCTCTGCTCCCGTCTCACTCAAGCCAACCACATATGCTTTGCGGGGCTGTGAATCAGTCAGCTCCCCTGCTCCTGCCTCACTCAAGATTGCATACATATCCTTGGAGTTTGCACAAAGAGAACTTCAGCATAGTGCTTACTCTAATGAGAGGATTTCGGTGGAGAGTACAAGCTGTTACGAGATCTCTAACAACCTTTCTGGCACTATTTCTAGCAGCACACTATTTATTGACACTAGCAATGTTTCTAGCACCACATACATCATCTTCTCAAACTTTGGTAAATAGGGACTCCACCATACAGTGCTCGATGTTCAGTATTCTTGGGTCGGTTCCAGTTTGTACGAAGAGGACCACCCGACCTGTGGACAGAGCCTACAAAAGGAGCTCATTGTTTTCGGTTGATGATCAAGGTAAGAAGCCCAAGTATGAGTTTGAAATTGTTGGAACATCGGTTCTAAACAGGATAGGAGAGGTGAAGGCTCCTGGAGAAGGCCAACAGAAGAAGGCTCTAACACATGAGAGGGGAGAGTAAGGCGACGACCAATGTTTACAGAAAGAATAGTGAGAGAGGAGAGCGATCCTGCCTTGCCCTCATGCACTCGGTATTTATATAGGCAAGTGGCAGTCTACAAGTGACCCTCCCCATGGGGGCTAAATTTACAAGTCACTTCACTAACACTAGTTGGGCCTTTTCTAGAGACTCGGTCCATATGAATATGGCATGTTTCAATAGTAGCCCGTCATGGACTAGGTTATGGTCGGTACTACAATGACCTAGTAGACATACTAGAAGCCCCATGGGGGCTAAATTTACAAGTCACTTCACGACACTAGTTGGGCCTCTTCTAGAGACTCGGTCCATATGAATATGGCATGTTTCAATAGTAGCCCGTCATGGACTAGGTTATGGTCGGTACTACAATAACCTAGTAGATGCACATACTAGAAGAGGCGCAATAGAACTCGGACCTTGGTTGCGAGGAATGTCCTTCGCAAACACACGTGCATGCCTCGCTAAAAACTCCATCCGAAAAACTCTATAGGGAAAAGGGCATGGAGAAAAGAGTGTGTGCACGACTCTAACCTATACATGTTTTAAGTCCCGAGGCTTCTAGCTCCAAGTGCCTTCGTCTTGTGGATGTCTTCATCTTCGACCTTCGACTCCTTTTGCTCGACACGCAGGTCTTAATCTCTTAGACGTTCTCGATGCGCGGTTCTTCAACCCTATCTTCTCAGGGTGTGTGTGGGTCTTCGCCTCCACGGCCTTCGCCTCTAGTGCCATCTCGGTGCGCAAGTTTTCGCCCCCAAGGCCTCCGCCTCTGGTGTCATCTTGGTGTGCCGGTCTTCGCCTTGAAGGCCTCTGCCTCTGGTGTCATCTTGGCGCACAGGTCTTCGCCTCCAAGGCCTCTACCTCTAGTGTCATCTCATTCTCGGCACACAGGTCTTCGCCTCCAAGGCCTCCGCCTCTGGTACCATCTCAAGTTGTCGTGGTTGGGCAACTGATGTAGTCGAAGTAGTTGTGCACGAAGGTTGTCCTGAGGTCTCCAAATTTTTGCACACGAGCGTCAGATAAAAAAACTTCATGCTTCGGAGTGGTTAATCCTCCGGTGAGCTCCCTTAGCCACTCTTGGCTAGTGCTCGTGTCCAAATCCTTAGCCAATGCTTGGTGTAGTTGACGTAGTTGAAAGGTCCTAAATGGGAGATTTGGATTAGCAAAATTTTATCTTTTCTGGAGATAAAGACCGTGAGTTATTAAAGGTGCCAACACCTCAACACTTTCGCCTCTCCACCCACACCTGAACTCAAGATGCTTGCCACGGCTCAAGTGCACTCTGCACATCGCCTTTTCAAAAGCCGTTCGACGAGGCCTTTGACCGGCCGCATGGTATCCTGTGTGGGTGGCCTCGCCTGGTGCCCTGCCCAGTAGTTCGTCTGGGAGAGGGGAAGGGGAAGACCGTGCACATTAAACTGAGAGCGAGTGCGCACGGTGGCGACGGTGGTAGGGTGACCATAGGGGCACAGTGGATGCCAACCCAGACGAATAACAAGAATGACGCGATATGGGCATGCATGACGAAGGGCGGTTTCCTTTCGTATTAGGGGGATCCCATGGTGATGACGATTTCCTTTTTGAACCGTGTGGGATCACACGGGATGAGCGATGAGGTGAGGCGAAATTTTACTGCATCAAAACCGTGTCTCCTCTTTAGTGTTTTTAGTTGTGTGTGTGGGAGATTTGGACTAGCAAAATTTGGTCCTATGGGCACCCCTCGTAGCCCAAGACAAGGCATCCCCACTGGCCCAAAAAAGGCAAGAAGCCCATGTTTGTGCCATTCCTTTCAAGCCAAAGCATCGCAGGTAACGACTGCTCGAGTCGATCATGGCTTTCCTTCCGCGCAACGCTTCGCCTGCTTTGTTCGGGTGCGATTCCGCCGAGCCGCCGCGGATGCCGGTCACACCGCGCCACACGCCCCAGCGGCCTACCGTCCCGGCATCGCCGTCCGCACCGAGCCTCCGAGCGCCATGGGAAGACGATCAAGGTTAGCAACTAGCTAGCACCAGCCGGCCATATTCACCTCGAAAACTATGTGAGTGCTTGTGCTTCCAAAGTGTTTGCTAAAACACCGCACAGCCAGCTGTATGGCAAGCTAGCATTCCTCTCTTCCTCTGTGATTTCTATGGTTACTTTCATTTTAGAATAAACAACTAGTTATTCTGATGAGAAAATACTTGAATATAGAAACCGGTAGAAGCATAGGCAGTAAAATGTCTTGCTTTTGTTAGCAACGGTTGAATGTCTTGCTTGTTTCCTGTATCAACATGAGCAACATGAGATGAGCTCATCTTTATGCTAGTAAAAATTTGTATTCACCTTTTCTAGAGCGTTTTTATTCAGCGCCCCCTATATATATTTTTGCTGGATCTGTCACTGGGTTGGATCACATATTTTGCTATACGGGACATCTTCTGTTCATTGTTTTGGCATTCTTTCAGATTGTCTCCAACAACGCAATGCAAACCTGCATATCTTAAGGGTGCGTGGCGGAAGACGACGTCCTTAAGATATTGCTTGATGTAGCCATCTGGCCAAAACAAATTACAGGCACATAAAGGCCCAGCTTACAGAGGTACAAAAGCTAGTTCCATTAAATCGGAAAATGAAGTCAATCACAAGAATGGTTCTTCGGTTCTTCCAACAAGATACTGAGTACACTGCATGAAATTTCAGGTTACATGAGCTTCATGTCTAAGAAACCAGGTCACAAAAGAAAAAATCAAGGCATTTATCTAACGATCGACGACAGGCACTAGTTGCATTTCAAACAGAAACCAATTGCACCCAAATGTGACAATTGTAGATGATGGAAACCATGAAACACATCTAGTTAGCACTTGACGGCACTAAAAGCCCTGAGTACAATGGAACATATGGTAGAAATGGGCGATGGGCGTGTGACACTTCTCTGAGTGTGCAGATAACATGCACAACCCATGAGTTTTCCTCGTGGCCAGTGCTGCTATGTCGAAATATGGTCCACCTGGGCTGGAAACAGGCCCAATGGCCCATTCCTCAAATTTTGCATTTTTTTCAGCGTTGATTTCTTTATATAGAGATATACAAAATGATATAATACCAGCCAATTGTTAATGCAATAAAACCAACAGCTGGTCAAGCACTGGCACTAGCAGGAAAAATCACCTGATAGTAACCTGTACCCACTCTTTCAAGTGAAAATGCAGGCACGAATATGCTGATTATCACAAGGAATGGAACTAGTATGTTCGCCCTCACTCATTGCACACATGATATTTCACTGTGTAACACAATCATACACATCTAAATCCATTGATGTCATTTGAAATAGCCAAGCACTGTGGTTCACAGCAATAAATCTGTGCACATCAAAATTTTTTTAAAAAAAACATATTTGCATTGTCACAAATATAGTTACAAGGTCAGTCCTACTAGATTTTCCATGTCCATTCATCAGAGTAGTTACTTAGAAATTATTCAGCACTACTGCATAAAAATCAACATAGAAAGGCTGACACAAATGACAAAATTCAAGACTTGTTCACTCATAGAGTCACAGGTAACCTGCTCTTGAAATTCATTATCCAAAATTACCAGTAACACTAAAAAGTTATCCTTATGGGACCTAGAAGGAATTACACCGCACTGAATAACAAAGGCAGCACTACTGGTAATTATTCAGGACTCACAATTATCAGCCAAAAATATATGGCCAGCATGTACTTTTTGGCTGGAGGACTCATAAAATATATGGCTCACAATTAACTAGCCAAAAATATATCCTACACCGCACTGATTTTTGGCTGATAATTGTAACTAGCACTACTGGTAATTATTCAGGACTGACCTAGAAGTGCTGAATAATTGTAGCACTAAAACAGGAATTACACCGCACTGAATAACAAAGGCAGAGTCTTAACAGGTAGCCTGCTTTCTAAACCATTACATCCAGAATTACTAGTAACTTCTAAAACTTGTACCCTTCAACACATAGTAAATAAAAATATATAAGCTAGGATATATAACCAGCACAGTTAAAAGTCACGAAGGCCCCTTCTGCCATACTGCTCAAAACGATGCTTGAAATTTCAGCCCAATTCTCAAGAAGCTTCAGAAGCACATATATGTGCAGATAATGCATCCATTACTGATATTGCCTGATGTAGCTAGCTAATTGACCAAAGCCTTTTAGCAGTTCATGAAAACTTGTAGATGGCAGATAGCAAAAAACACATTTCCATCTCAACAACATTGAAAGCCTCCAAAAAATGCCAATCAGAATAATTTACTTTACCAGCTCCTTCTGAAGAAATCACTGCCAAATTTGAGCCTCGTATTGAAGGTTGTGAAGCATTTCTAGTTGAGACGGGATGATGGTAATGCTCCTGAGTACAATGGAACATATGGTAAAAATTTGTCTAGAAAATCAAAATAGGGCCCTTGTAGAGTACATATAACATGCACTTCCCTGTGTTTCATATGGTAGGACACCAGTCTTTTCTTTAGACAATCATAGAAGAAGATCAAATCACTGTCTGGATGAAATGCAGCTGTGTGGTAGAACAGTATCTTTCCTGGCATTCTTGGTCCAAATAGATCTGCCTTGTTGATGTTTTGCTTGAAGACCCACGTCCATTCCTCACTGTCAAGATCCTCAAGAACATAGATTGACATGACATCACTCCACACATCATTGCTGTCAACAAAAAGTAAGTGTCCCTGAGAATGACATAAAGAGAAACCAGGGCCATAAATCTCATGTTGCCGGTGCCGCAATTGGGAGATCTTCCTTGTCTTGCCCTCTGTGTGCACTGAGACAACTGCATTGGACCTCATGCAAAAATGCAGGAAGCCTTTGAAATAGGTCATTATGCCTGTGAAGTACATGTCGCTCTCATCTGCCATCTCACCATGTAACTCGACTTCACTGAGATTCCATCTGCCAGTTTGGGATGAGTATATCTCCACTGCCCAGACGATGAATTGGTAAGAGTCCCGCTCCTCCTGCACTAGCTGAAAAACAAAGAAATGTGGAGAGATGGATGGATCGAAGCCTAGTGCTGCTGTGCTGGTGTCTATGTGTAGATTGACATCGTCAGAACAGTCAACAAGACCCGGGACGTGGCTTGGTTGGGGTAAGGTAACCCACTCCCCAGTGGCTGGATTGCACACTACGTAGAAGGGTGGTGGTGAAGGCCGTTCCCTTGAGTCCTCGCAACGCAAGAGGAGCAACCCGTTGCAAGAGTCCAGCAGCACCATATCCCCACAGGTGGGGGGCAGGAAGGAGAGAGCCGTATCAACCCCAGGAGGCGGAGGCAAAACCGAAGACATGGACAAGCCAACGAAGTCCCAGGTCTGGCGGCCGCTGCCATAGGGACGGCAGAAGAGGCCCGACAGCGTATGCGCGAACCTGCGGCGGTTGGCCGGATCGGAGATGAAGGCGCGCCAGGCCCGCGAGACGCACTTGCAGAGGCAGAGCGACTTGGCTGGCAGCCTCGCCAGGATCTCGACGATGAGCTCGTCCGGGACCGGGAGGACGGCTGAAGCCGAAGCCGCTGCCGAATGGCAGCTCCCTCCCTCCATCTCGACGGAAGAGGTGCAGCAGAACCTGCAATTCATGCGGCGTCGCCTGGTTATCATCGGGATCCGAATGGATTCACTTTCGCTGGGATTTGGGGGGCAGTGAGGGTTTGAGAGTCGACTGCTTGCTCACCTCTTGTGCGGTCCGGAAGGGGAATAGCCCCGCCGCGGCGGACTCGGTGCTGCGGGATCCCAATCAACTGTCGCCGGAGAAGATGACAGGTCGGAGGGGCGGCGAGGAAAGGAGCCGCCGCCGGCGAACAAGCCAGCCCGGGTGGTGAGGAGGCATCAGGCGTCCACTGAAACGAGGGGCCACCGTTTTGTTGGGTCCACCTGTCAGGTTCTCCATGGATGGAGTCCCCGTGGGAGTAGAACTGTTTGCGACGGTGGAAGCATTTTAACCAAGGGGTGAAAATACATTTCTAAATATCCGAATTACTCAAATTCATATCCACTAACTTTTTAAAAACATTTCCAAAATCCGAATTACTCAAATCCATATCCACTATCTTTTTTTTTTTTGAAAACATATCCACTAACTTTTAATAATTCAGTTTTCATATTGACATACTAAATAAATATATTTGTAATTGTTTTGGGTTGATTTTTACGTTTCTAAAACATATTCACTAACTGCTTTGCGAAAATATATCTGAGATTGCTTTGGGGTTTTTTTTTTTTTGTGTTTCTAGCATCTGAATTTGTTTTGCAAAGACATATCCACTAACTTTTTTTACATTTCTAAAATCCCAATTACTCAAATTCATATCCACTAACTTTTTTTTTTTTTTTTTGCAAAAACATATCCATTAACTTTTAGGCTGCGTTTGGAAGTAGATATTGAGAGGTTTGGCATTGAATTGAGTTCAATACCAAACTTCGGCCATGGTATTGAAATGTGCCACAATTCAAATGTTATTGTTTGGATGGCTATTGCATTCCCTTTTGGAATCATAACAAGCAATCAAATCCATCATTCTCGGTTTGGATGTACACAAGCATGGAATTGAAATCAACAACTTACATATTGGGTCAAATATGGGCCCATGGGTCACATTGTGGGTAGTCGCGTAAAAAAGAGGCATGCATATCGTTTAGTTGGCTGTCCTAGTGGTGAAGAAATCGCTAAGTCTAAGCCTCTGCTAGGTCCAAGGCTCCTCCTTAAGCCTAAGATTGTCCAACAAGTAGACTCAAACCCAAAAATACATCGCTGCTAAGCCTATCAAAAATTCCTCCAATAGATGACGAAAGGCATGACCCATTTTGCAATTCTCAGTCGGTTGGCTTGCTTGCCTCCCGCCCACCACGCCTTCACGGCCATGAGGAAGACAAGGACGCCGCGAGGAAGAGTACTAGAGGAGGAGGGGCCCCAGTGCTAGCTGTGGGGAGGAAGAGAGAGGAGCAGTCACGACATTGAGAGGGCACTCGCCGGCTGGGGGAGAGGGTGGCGCTCGTGCCCTCCACCAAGCAGCCCGGCCTTGCCTTCATGATTTGAGGACACCATCGGCAGGGGCGTCACGCCCGGCCATGAGGACGGTGGTGGGTCGCGGACGAGGAAGGGGGGTGGCGGTGTGGAGCTATTGGGGCAAGGAAGTCATCTCGGGGAGAGGAATCCTTTTGACGTATAGGAAGGAAGTCGATTCGATTCAAATCAGTTCCACTATGGGCTTCATGTTTATCGGGACTACGCTAGGTGAAGCCAATGCCGTGCGGAAATGAGCATGGTTTCCGGGCTTCAATGCCGTTTAGCCATCCAAACATTACAATTGGAATCTGCTACCTCCAATTCCAATGCCATGGCCTCAATGTCCCGTTTTTGGTGATCTTTAAGACATCCAAACGGAGCCTTAACAATTCATTTATCATCATATTGGCTAAATGGCATTCTACATAAAATCCTAATTACACCAAACTTATTTCATGCAAGTCAAGAACAACAAAGCATGTTGTGGAAGAGTTTTGGTAGGGCTAGTTGCCACGAGGAGACAACCAAGCAACATAAATAACCATTGTTTTCTTCTCTCTGTTCCACGCCAACTATATACCCATCACTATTGAAAACATTCTAAGAGGCTAAGGGCTATGTTTTGTTGATGTTGTTGAAATCGACAACTTACATAGATGGGTCATATATGGACCCATGGGTCACATTGCGTTGGTAGTCGCTCAAGGGATCAAAAAACCAAAGATGCATGTGCGTTTAGTTGGTTCTGGTTCTAGTGGTGAAGAAATTGCTAAGTCTAAGCCTCCCCTGCTAGGTCCAAGGCTCCTCCCAAGCCTAAGACTTCTCCAACAAGGAGACTCAAACCCAAAAATGCATCCCGAATAGTGCTAAGCCTATCAAAAAAGTCCTCCAATAGGTGACTCAAAGGCATGACCCATTTTGCCTACGTTATGAATTCTCGGTCGGTGGAAGAATTTGCTCCCCGCCCTGTTGTTTACGCGCCTTCACCTCCTGCCCGCACACGCCTCCGCGTCATGAGGTGACCTCGCCGGGGCCGCCGTAGCTATTCATTATTTTCGGGAGGAAGCCCCATGGGTTTTTTGGGTAGATATTGGGCGGAGGAAGAGAGAGGCTATTCAAGAACGGACATTGAGGTTGCACTCGTTCGTGGGGACAGGGTGGCGCCGTGCCCTCCCGCCAACCATCTGGGACTGCTTTTTGTTAGGTTTGTTTATTTTTCGCATTGAGAGAGCATTGGCATTCAGGTGTCCCTTCGATGATGAGCGGCCACATTGGCATCCGATGGGACCACGACGGGTCACGCGGGCAAGGCGTGCCTTCGCGAACGGGGAGTAGCGGTCGACGTGGCTTGCCCGAGAACGACAACAACGAAGGAAGGAGGGGAGGAACACGACATGGAGGGAGGCCGTGCTCGGGGGGAGAGAAGTGAGGGCAGCATTCAGGCTCTTTTGCGTTTTGATGTTGGAGATCGTCAATTTTGGGTGTTGTCCGTCTGCGGATCCAAACGGTGAATTAGGTCTCGTGTTTGGGTCGGCTCGTTGGAGACCTGTCTAATAAGTTGTTGACGTGCATGTTGGAGACGCCCCAAGCGCCAACATGAATCAGTGCATTTTGCTCACAAACAAATGGTATAGCTTGTTTCTAGATGTGTCTACTTACAAAGAGGCAATTCAGCGGTAAAAATTCACATCAAGAGAAATATTGCCGTCATTATTCAGAGGCAACCAAAAACTCGTGGAAAACAAAATGCAGGCATTATGGGAAATTGTTTCATGATGCTTCAACACAATCATTTTTGAATCGATTAATAACAGGTCAAATACATGGGTTCCATAATTCCATTAAGATCCCTGTAGTAACCACTCTTCAAAACGTTGGTCTCACATTGTCTCCACAATTTCCACTATTGTTTCCTATGACAAAAAGGACGAGCGTTCATCCACCGTGTTAGCACAAAGAATTGATTTATGCTCACACAGCTCAACCTTAACCAGAGTTCACTCGAACTCCATAAATTCACCACACTTGATGCAGCCAGCTGATTACCAAAAAAGTTGATCTTTCAGATGTCAACACATCATTCAATGGTTAATTAGAGAAAATCATACAAGTTGTCTCCTCAATACGATCACCTGAAGTAGCCACACTTTCAGATGCCAGCAATCCTCACATGGCCAAAGCTGTTTGCTAAAGCCAAAATGCTGACAAGAATCAGCTGGTTATCAGTGCACAGAATTATGCTCGCATGATTCACTCATTGCAGAACCAGATAATTCACTGTTACATCTTCAAGTATTGCATTTCTAACTTGGCCACCCAGAACAAGCCATGTAATTTGAACCATCTATAAATCCATCAATGTCATTTCAAACAGCTAAGTAATTTGACCAAAATTTGCGGTTATCAACCAGAAATGCATCTACATCGTAATAAAACCATATATTACATTGCCACAAATATAGTAACAAGATTATACTAGTTGTTTCAAGGGCACTCAGCATAGTTACTAAAATAGGAATTATACATCATCAAAAATCAAAGGGAGTTAAACAAGAAAACTTAAGACTCTAAATCGAAGGGAGATAAACAAGAAAACCTAAGACTCTTAACAAGTAGCCAGTTTTCTCTTCATTACACCCAGGATTTCTAGTGACTTCTAAAACTTGTCCCTTCCAACACAGTAAACATATGACATTTTAAAAGTAATATTTGGTGTGAAAGAAACCGTTGGCGCGGGCATCCACGCCATCAGTTTTTCCCCTGGGCCGTCTGATTCGTGATGAGCGGTTCGGTGGTATGCAAAACACCCCCAGTCACCTACCAATATATACAGCTCCTGCCGTAAAAAAAAAAAAAAAAAAAAAAAAAAATCACGCCTCCACCTCGTCTCCGTGTTCCTCCCGTGGCTCTTGCAACCGCCGCCGCCGCCTCCGCCTCCGCGCGTGCCTCCCCCTCCCCACTCCTCTACTCTCTCCTTCCTCTCCCACTGTCCTCTTCCTCCGCCCTCCCTCGCCTGCCTCCCACCTCGTCACCGGCGCGGTCTCAACCCTAGCCCTAACCATGGTTTCTTCTCTTGCCCAACGCGAGCAGGGCGGCGATGATGGTGCGCGCGGCGTGGTGCCTGCGGCCACCCCTCCTCTTCCTCCTCCTGCTTCGCGTCGTCTCGGCGGGCCGCGCGACGCGATCTGCTCCTGGCTGCTCCGTTGTTCCCTAACTCGGTTTCGTCCCTTCCCCCTGTTCCTTCTAACCTCTCCTGGGATGGCTACTAATCTTGAGGCGATTTGTCCCTAGATTTATTGTTCTCCTGTTTAGTCCCTTGGTATGAGATTTGTTTGATTTTTTTAGTACACTGCACTGTTTAGTTGTATCTGTTTCCTTTGTTGGTGCATGCCTACTAAATTCATATGCCTGGCTGCTACATAATTTATGGTCAAAAAAATTATGGTAAAAAATACAGATGCCTAGCTGGTAAGTAATTTATGTTGATTATTTGCTAAAAGAGCTTTGCCCTACATGTGAGGACATACAAAATCAGCGATGCTCAGCTTATCTTGCTTCTCAAGTTTATTTCAATTTTGAGAAGACAGCTTTGGTTTATCTTCCAATTTTATGTCTTCCAGTTTATCTTGCATCTGAAAGAGTACCTACCTCTCAAGTTTATTTAAATTTTGGTCAGATACATGCTAATAAAAGGTCTACAACCTGCCCCTGCCATGCTTATATTTGCAGTTGCTACCATTGTGGTTAGCATTCCTATATTCATGGCAGCTAACACTATACATTTAGATTTGGGTGGCTGCTGAGTTTATCAAATAACCATGCTACTGACTGGTCATACATCACTATTATCTTGTACTGTTGAGTTGGCTGATGGATGAACCTGTTTCATTGTTGAAAATAAAATTCACACCTCAAGTTTTGGTAGTCTGTTATCTCAGCAACCTTTGCCTTCATTTTGGTTTGTGGGATTCAAATGTTAACATTTCGAGCTCACGTGTCTTTGGCCTACGATTGGGGTGACACACCTCGGATCAAAAGTTCTAGGCCAGCGTGGTTGGAAAATCTGGTAGCACTTTGAGCTTACCACTATCGTTTGACATTCTTTTGTTCTCTCTTCCTTGATTAGCTTGTTCTGAATGAGTTTACTTTAAAGTTTTTCCGGATTGATGTTATTAAAGACCAAGAGGCTGTAGAAGGTGGTTAATTTGACATCTTCAGTTTTATGATTCCAAAGAGCACTGTTGCATCGCATACCCTCTCACGAAATCTATCTTCATGGATCATCGATGCTATTTACAGTGATATGTGATAGCCTGGCACATTTAGTGTTGTCAATCAGATTCTAGGGCATCGAACACGCCTGATGAAAGGATCCAACATATCCTAGCCACATTAAAGGTGCTAACTTTTGTATTGTTTCTGCTATCAAGATCCGGTGCTTGTGTGACAGGGGTGGCCTTTGCGTTAAGGCATGTCTGGGAAGCTTGGCCTTACCAGTAATATTGCCATGTTTGAATATGTTCTGGTATTGATATACTGCCATTCCTTTCAGGTTTTACCATGCCTATGACAACTACATGACTTATGCATTCCCTGTATGTTAGCAGCCACTTTACTTTTGTTCAATTGGTCATTGACTAGCACGAGCTAATGTTCTTTATTGATACCTTTCTTGAGTTAAAAGTATTCATTCTTTTATGAGCTTTATTTCTATGCCCATCAGACAACTATGTGTGATTAGTAAAGCTCTACAATCTACATAGCATGCATCTCCAGTTTCCAGTTGGGCACGCAAAGGTTCATGAGTAAGATTATCACTGTAAAATTTGTTTCATGTGTTCCTTTCTCTTACCTGTACTTTGTCTACTATTACAGCTTTGGGATGTTAAGATGGATTTCGGTCCAGTTGCAACATTCTAGGTTCATGGGTATCTAAGGCCTAAGGTAATTTCTTCCATCTTAAGATAAATATTTAATGATTCTTTGTGGACAATGGATAGCACAAATTTTCGCTGGAGCCAAACTGATCCACGTGTTACTTCAAACTGTAGTTAATGTCCTCTTATAATAATGACGCTGCAGTGAAGCCTGGTTATTCTATAAGCAATGGGGAGAATACGGCTGTAGTTTTTTTGTCGTAAAACAGCGGGCCTAGCAATAATAGTACGTGCTTAGTAAAATCCAGTACAATTTAGGATCTGATGGTCTTTGAGCTACCGCCCCTAACTGAGTAAGGTGACACCATTGTGTTCATGGCTGAAGCTCATCTATTTGATGAACTCTTCATTTGAGAAGCTACTATGAAGATGTGTGTTTCAAATAGAGTCAACCATTCTAAATTGCTCCTATGGTTGCCTCCAGTCTCAAGCTATGTAACAAACTCCTTACAAGAGAGCTATTTAAAACATATCAAAATAGATGTTATTTAGCCTGTGCAAATAACACTAACAGACATGTTGTAAAGCTACTTCCAATTGCAAAACTGTAGATGAAGAGCTGTAGGAAATATAGAATTTCCTCCGTACATGTTCTATATATTCTTCGATCTTTGAGTAACGAAAGTGTAGTCGTTATTATAGCTGTAGGTTGTGAAGGAAGCTGCTACACGATAACTATCTGTTCCACTTAACTCTTGTTTCTAGAATTTTGTGCCATCAACATACGTGTGATTCCTTAGATTTGTGTCAGTATGTATGGTATCCTTGTGTACAACCACATTATGTTTGTCAACTGAAGTTTTTCTTCTCCCATATCAGGTTAATGTTCTTGGCATTTTTATCATAAAAAAGTTTGTCATTATCTGACTTTGATTTGTTAGGCTATGACTACCTTGCATGGTTAAATATATTTCTTTTGTATTTGTTTTCATACTACACATTGGATTTCAAATTCTCTGACGTGCCTACTACTGCCTGTTCAAACTTAGGTTCATAACTATTCACATGCCATCTGCTTCTTTCTTGGCCTCATGATTCATGTGTGCAAGGCTCTGGTTCCATAATCATGAGGGTTTATGCTTCTAAATTGCTTATGTTAACTAATATACAGATTGGTGCATGAATTCTAAGGCGCATATAAAAAATAGGGGCCAAAGCATTGGTATTTGTTGCTTTAAAAAATCTTCCATATCATTACGGTGTGTTTGCAGCCATTGTTTTTTTAAAGAATGTATATTGCTCTGGCCAATCCCTAGGATGATTACAACTAAAAAAATCTTTCAAATTATGTCCAGTGCCTATTTCAGGTCTGAACTAATGTTTCTTGACTTTGACTAGGTGCTTGCTGATGCCCATGGGCCACCTGCAGAAAAAAATCAGCATTAAACATAGCTGCATTCTTTGAGTGAGTACAGACAAAAACATGTTCTCTTTTGGAATGAGTGTAGAATTGCCAGAGATACATTGTCCACTGCCGATAGTCTCTTAGCTGCATTCTTTGATGTTTGATATAGTGTCAGGTCCTCTGCCCTGTTGTCAATTGTGTCTATTTTATTTCAATACTTAGCTGCGTTCTTTGATGTTTGATATAATGTCAGGTCCTCTGCCCTGTTGTCAATTATGTCTATTTTATTTCAATGCCAAAAAAATCAGTTCAGTTGCCTGTCAGATCTACAACTGACAAAAAGCATTTGTCTTCTGTATTTCAGGTTCACCAATCTGTTTTCCAACAGGTTCTCATGGCCAAACAGTTGCCCAGCCTCAACTATACACATTGACTTAGCTTGGAAGGTACAGATGGATTAAAATTATCTCATCACCCTATTCTATGCCTCTCCCCTACTTAAAAGTGTATGGGCATATCTTAAGCGGTCTCACAGTTAACTTCTCGAATCTCAAATCCCCATTTTTTTCGTCTCTACAGCTTATGCTGATGCTTTTATCAAGGATAGAGCTTCATTCTCAAGAAATGAATAATGAAAAGCTTCAGAAAGTTAAAGACATTGGTATGGAAAGCTTCCCTGTCCGTTAAGGTCTTACACTAATGTGATGCCGAACAAGTTCAGAGTTATATTCTTGTTATCAAGTACTGCCACTATTCTGTAAACTATATTACCAAGCATGATGGACTTTATGTCTTACTCAACTTCGGATCAGCGTGAGCTTGATTTCCAATAGGATCAGCTTAGTGTTTGCTCTTTGGTGGCCTATTATATCACATCTTGCTTAGTTTCATGATTGTGGCCTAAGATTTATGTGTCGCTTTTACTTTTGAATATGATAATAAAAATTGCAGATGTATCTTTGTTTGAATCTGCCTGTAGGCCACTGCCTTTGCCCCTGTTTTTCAGCTAAAAGGAAGTACCATGGATTTGAAACGGAAAAGAGTAACAAATTAATGTGCCATGCCAAAACAAAGATGGTAATATGCTTGTACAGATGTATTTCTTTCCACTGTATGTCTTTTCACAGATGGTAATAGCTACCGGTTTGGGCTTTAGATCCGCCACCACCATGGATGCCCCAACCATCACTGGAGCTTTGTGGGTTCGTGGCCCTGAATTGTCTCCTCCGGTAAGGTGGGTGACTGACATTCTTCAACGAGCAAGGTGGCGTCCGGATTCCTCCTTAGACTCCTTAAACAAGTGGAGCGTGGATGCTTCATATGATTTGGGGAAACAGAGCGGATCGTAAGCCGAGAGAAAAACTGGTACGTGACCTCCTACTTCTGGTCTAATATTGTTTTGTTCAGGTGCAGAGAGGCGTTGCCTTACTGACGAGTTATTGTGTTCTTGAAGAAAGAGTAGAGAAGGAAGACTTGATGTTTGCTGCTTGTTTGATGTTTTGGTAAAAAGGAAGTGGTTTCTAGGACTATTTTAATCAATTGCTTCCATCAATTCAGATGGTAAAAGATTAGTAGAAAATTGCTTACTGAAAAGTCTGAAAACTCACACACATGAATATTGGACATCCTGTCAGTTTCTTGCAGTGTCTTAAGAGTTGACATGTGTTGTTTAGTTCTATTTCTATCAATCAAAGATGCAATTTCTTGGAACAGGTATATCAAGTTGTGAACAGCGCCCACTCAAGTGTCACTTTGGGTGCTGAAACCTGAAACTGAGATCTGAGACTGAAGTTTTTTTTTTTATCAATCTCATATTCCTGTAACCTGAAACTGAGAACTCAATTTACTTTGGTTTGGTGCTTGTCTTGTAAGAAATCTGCACCATGATCAAGGGTTTTTATATTGGCCAATTTATTTCTACTAAAAAGCGTTGTCGAGCTTCTATTCTTCTGCATAATATAATTCTACACACAAGATTTGTTTTCCTGAACTACAGAATCAGCTATAAAATTGAATTAAAACTTAGACTAATGCTATGATTTGTATATGCTTCTTTAGACACATGACAAGAATAGAGATAAATGTACATAACTGAGGTGGCATTGGTGCATTGGCAGAATCAGGGTGGTGAACAAGGAAACCTGTGAACTATGTCTTTATTCACATGTTTGAGTACTAGATAGAAAAAGATCTACATTCATTAGCACATAGAAGTCATTAATTGCCTGAAATAAATTAACATTCTGATCAGCAAAAGCATTGCAATTCTCAGTAATTTAGATTACCAAAAAAATTACACCATAGTTCCTATGCTGTTCCTATGCTCAACGTGTTTAGGTACTCAACGAACAATGATTGTCCAACTATGATGCATGTAAGTCGTTCCTTTCATATATAAGAACATGTGAAATATAGTACCGTGAAGCAACACATGGGCATGTACCTAGTGATGTGATGAAATCTCAGTTCCTTAGTGAGTTCCCCTAATTTGTTCGGTCTCGCATTTGATATGTTGGTGGATTGTAATCACCGGATTTATCGGAGGAGCTGCCATTGCTATTGGACTAGCATTTGAATGGCCTACTCAGGCTTATTCATCGCGACGAAAGCAAAGATGTGTCATCATCGCTGCCATCGTTGTATATCGGCATCTTGTGCTTTTCCTTCGTGAACGTAACATAAATTGTGTCTTTAATAGAAATTTGCAATGACAATTATTAAGAATGGTGTACCATCTTGTACAATATGCTTTGTTATCTTTTGTAAGAAGGGCTTATTTCTCCTCGACAAAGCATGTCATATTCATTCTTTGGTAAAATTATTTCATTTTCCAAATATGATGGCCTATCACGTACAATCTAAAGACTATTGTATTGTGTATATATTGTTGCCACACTGTGTGTAGGAGTGGAACGAAGTACTCTGTCGTTTCCAGATTGTGTTTTTATACATTTATCCAAAACACACGTGGCCAATACACACCGGCGCGCATGGGCGCGCGCCAAATCACTAGTTTAAAAGAGAAAATTGGGTGTAGAAGAGCTCCTCGGCCGGGGCATCCACGCCATCGTTTTTCGCCCGGCGGCTGGATTTCGCGCGACGACGGTTTCGCCGCCTCCTCCCATGCCCAATATATACCGGCGAGAACCCTAGCTCTCTCTCGCGGCCGCATCCGGGCGCCTCCTCCCCTCCCCTGCGGTCGCGACGGGCGGGCGCCGGCCGCCTCGCCGCTCCTCGGCTTGGCTGGCAAAGGGGGCCGGCCTCCTCTCGAACCGGCCCCCTCTCTCTCTTGGCGGTGGCAAGGGCCGCCCGGCCGGCCCGCGAGAGCGCCGCAGCCCGGGCGGGGGTCACCCCCGGCCCGGGTCGGCTGCGCGGGCGGCGCATCATTCAAAGGTTAATTGGAAAATCATGCTCGACGGGTGCGAGATGCGGCAAGTTGTCTCCTCAATACGATCACCTAAGTACTCGGCCCGGTGTGGGAGGCCCAGCACGGCGAGGGAGATGTTGCTTGCCGGGACCCTAGCCGCGCGCCCGTCGCGGCGGACACTTCGGCGCCCAAAGAGGGGAGGCCTCCAAATCCTCACATGGCCAAAGCGCCGTGCGGTCCAGTCGTCCCCGCCGGAGGTGAGGTCTCGTGTTCTTCCCAAAGCGCTCCCCTTTCCAAAGATGTCTTGTGGGGCTGTCCCCTCTCGACAAACTGGAGCTAGCGATTCAGGTGGAGTGATTTCTAATCTTCGAGGATGATGCATCTTGTTTCTTGAATTCTAGGTGCATTTGTGCTTGTCTTCTTTATCTACCTATGAATGTGTTGCTTGAGTTCTCGGCCGATCAAAGATATGAGAAATCTCGTGGGGAGCAGGTTAACGGATGCGGCGTGCAGTGAGCCTTCGATTGAGGTTGAGTTCCCTAGATTAATAGATTTAATTGTGTTGTCCCGATTACGTTAAAAGCCTTGTGTCACTATCTTTGGTGAGCTTTTCTTGCTTCTTCTATATATTGTTTGTGCAGGTGGAATTGGTTTGCTTCTTCCGCAATAGATATTAATTAGTGCACATTGATTTGATTCGTTTTTAGTTTCCTTCTCGAGTTTGAGTGAATATAGTAGATCACTTATATATGTTTAAAAACTCAGTCCAAATGCATGCTTCCATGTGCATAGAAAGATGGAAGAGAGGATAAAAAAAAAGAAACCATTGGAAAAACAGGGTTGGGTCGAGAGTACATATAACAAGTTGTTTCAGTCCATATCTTAGTGGCCCGGACTGTGCTGCCCAAATTTAGATATTTATTAAGGTGCTACATATTTTTCCCATCAAATTATCTATTTCCTTTTCTCATCTACCGTTCCTTGTGTCGACCAAATAGTTTTGTGCAAAGCATTTCTTGAAAATGAAGATTTTTTAGTGTGCCATAGAGTTTTTTCAACAATAAATTTATAGCTATACATATAAACAGATCTAAAATTAGAAAAGAACAGTTCGTTGAATAAGAGCTGTAGCCAGTAGAACTACAAAATGTTTTATATTTTGTCCCCAAAATGGGTGTTGATGGATTTGCACTAAGATGGTATATGAATTCTTGTCTCACTTTGCAGGTTTGGGTTCCTAGGTCTTTGAAGAATGGAGAGGGCTTCGACAGAGATAGCATTTTGGTATGCTTTTTGTGACTCTGTGCTTGCTTATTTGCAACCGTAACGTTTTCTTCCATGGTGATGTGGGATTGTAGTTCCGGTTTAGCTAAAATAATTGTTTTGTTATTTCCTCTCTATTTTTCTTATGAGTGATTACCATGGCTGCATGTGATCGCTAATACCTTAACCAAATCGGCTCATTGTTTTGCATAAATAGTGACTTCTGTTGTCTTAGAAATTCTTCTTCTAGAGAGGCCTGGTTAGTGTTCCTTTAACCTATTCTTTGAAATTTAGAACATCAAGGAAAAAGAGATTTGAATTAAGGGGTTATCTAACTGCTCCCTATTAGTCATGTCATCAAGTTGTGGTTTAATCTGACTCCTTACACCCAAAGCTTCAAATCTGAGTGGTGAGCCAGAGCTTCAAATACTGATGTTGTTTCCTTAAGATTGTATAGATAGTGATGCCAAACACATGGCTTTCCATTATTGAATTTCGAATACTGATGCCTCCATGAAGGTGAGCTCAGAAACTTTCGAAGTTTCTTCCAATTGCTTGCATTGATTACCTGATCCCAACAACACTGAAAGTTACAGAATAAGACCATTTCAGACCTTTATTTCGAGTTTCATGTTTGTTTTGCACAACGTTACATTTGGAAGTGGAAAAATATTGTTATCTTCGGTTCTCTTGTGCTTTGTGCTTTGTTATCTTCGGAGTATTTAAGAGAGTTGAGACAAATGAAAATGAACTTTCATGAAAGTAGAGTGAAGATTTCCAGCTTTACATAGTTAAAAAAACAACTATTGTCATGTTTGGCTATGCTAACGAGAACAGGAGAGTCGTTCTTGATTATATGACTGTATTTTCATAATATAGGATAGGCAATGCATATGCTCATATAGTTATATCTATGTAATCTTTTTCGTAACATTTTGCTAATAATAGTCCGATTTCTTGATGGTCCTGCCTCATGTAAGTGCAATTGCCAAGCAATCATGTGTAGAAGAGTGTTGAGGTGGTTGATCCGAAACCAATGAACTACGCCTACGAGAATACTGACAACACCTAGGGATCTCGCCGTATCGGTTGAACAGAAGGATGACCTCTTTTGTTTGATTTTTGTTTGATGAAAAGCGGCATTTGTCTTCCATCACTGTGTTTTTTTGACTTATTGGCCTTAGCTTTTATTGACTTATTGGCCTAAGCTTTTTCTTGACTTATAGTCATTCTATCTTTGGATTATTGCAACTTATCTTGTGCTTTATGCTGATTATGAAAAACAAGGGACAAAATATCAATGGCACATTGTTATTCTCGGGGATATTGCCGAGGCGAATGAAATTATCTTTTTTGTATTAAGATACGATTCGATTTCTGTAAAAAAACAAATCAAGTGAGGTGATCACATTTCAAGTATATTTGTCTTGGAGGATAAATTAAACATATATTATCGGTTCTCGTATTACGAGACATTTTGTGGTAAATTTTTCTCGGCTTGTGTTTTCCTTTCTGTGCTCTTTTATTTTATGATTTTTGGTTAAACTATGATTTTTCATGTCAAATTTTGTACTATATCGGTCATCTAGCGTCCGGCTGTGGGACTGCATTTCATGTAAGATGGATACTATTTGGACACCCTCTGTCTCATATAATGTAGTGTAGTGTATGGATATCTTGCAAATTTGTTTCAGAAATTCAGATTGAGATTCGTCACACGTGTTGCCGTGTTGTTGTCCTAACTGTGGTAGGTTCAGTTCAGTATCAGCATTATTCCGTTTCGGATAGAACCAGTTATATTATTCCGTTTTCGGATAGAACCGGTTATATTCCTTCTTTGTCGACGTTTTCATTCCCCCGATAGAGCTCGGCCATGACTCAGGCCAAGCAATCAAGAAATCACTAGTTGGATATATTGCCAGTATGGTTAAAAGCCACGGAGGCCCCTTCTGCCATGCTGCTCAAAACATTGCTTGAAAGTCCAGCCTTCTTCTCAAGAAGCTTGAGAAGCACATGTATGTGCAGATAATGCATGCATCACTGATAATGCATGTTGTTTACTCCATTGTTTTACTTAAATAATTTAGTTTACCAACTCCTTCTGTAGGAATTGCTAACAAATTTTTGGCCTTGTATTGAAGGCTGTGAAGCATTACTAGTTGAGAGCAGATGATGGTAATGCCCCTGAGTATGGTAGGACACCAGCCTTTATGAGACCAATCATACAAGAAGATGAAATGCAGCTGTATAGTATTCTCATCACCGACCTAACATTCTTGGTCCAAAAAGATCTGGCTTGTTGACGATGCTTTGCTTCAAGATCTACATCCACTCCTCACTGTCCTGATCCTCAAGGACATAGATTGACGGGACATCACTCGGCCACACATTGCTATCAGCATAAACTAAGCGTCCCTGGCACAGAATAACCATGGCCACAAACCCTCATGTTGCCAGTGCCACAATCCGCAGACCATCAGTGTCCACCGAGACAACTACATCAGACATCATGCAGAAATGCAAGGACACCTTTGAAATAGGTCATTTTGATCATGAAGTGGATGAAGTCCCTCTCCTGTGCATGTATTGCATTTCTAACTTGGTCACATCCAGAATTAGTAGTGATGTATTGAACCTTGTATATGTCCAGACTGGTAAAACATAAAACAAAAAGAAATATGTGCCAGCACAATTCTTCTAAGCCATAAGGACACCACTACAAATATGCTTCACAGCTCAGTCTTCTCATAATTCTTCAAGAACTTATAATTCTGGATGTACTAGGATGTTGCTTCAGTTATCTTGCAAAAGTTTATTTATTGCAAACATTACTGGCATTGCTTGATGCATCAAGCCGATTTGTCCCACAAATATCATATGACAGAATCACACAACCCCAGCAGCAAGAAACTTGTCCTCTTAATTTGTTAAATAAAGCCAATCACAACAGCTGCTTACTCCCACATAAAACCATTGTTGTAAATTTGAGTTTAGTTCATCAGATCAGATCCATCTAAAGGCCAGTACTAATCTTTTCAAAACCAGAAAACAGAAATTATAGAGGTGCAGATATGAAGTATGCAGTAGAGATTGTGAAGCACTGCTAGTCAACAATTGGTGATACCAATATCCTTGAGTATAGTGGAATATATGGTAAAAGCAGGTGGTCAGTGCATTCCATTCCTAAAGTAGTGCAGATAGAACATTCCTCTCCTCCAATAGTGCCTATAAGATGCACATCCATATTAGCCATACCATAGGAGATGAGTCTATTGCGTTTCCAGTCATAGAAGAAGATCATATCAGCTTCTGGATGAAATGCAACTACATCGTAATTCGGCCCCCAGTGCAACTTTCTTGGTCCAAAAAGATCAACCTTGCTGATGTCGTGCTTGAAAGTCCACTCTTCGCTGCCTCTATCCTTATAAACATAGACCGACAAAAAATCCCCTTCGTCGTCATCAAACATATAAAGCAACTGCCCCTGAGAGTGTCCAGTGAAGCCATTTCCAAGACACTCACGGAATTGTGGCCGCACACGGTTGACCCTCCATGCCTCTCCCTTGGTGTCCACCGCTGCGACTGCACCATTTAGGAGAGTGAAGTGTAGGACACTATTTGAATAGGTCATGTTTCTTCTGTTTGAAAAAACATAGGAATTGTTCCCATCAAAGAAATGGCAGTCATCCACGTCCCAACCACATTCACTAAGAATCCATTTTCCAGTTTCAGATGAGTAAATCTCCACTGCCGTAACTTTATAATCAGTCTTGTACTCCATCTCCAATAGCTGAAAAACAAAGAAATTCAAGGAGATGGTCGGACCGAAGCCTAGCGCAGCACAGCGAGTCCGCTTGTTCTCTCCCATTGTATCACCATCCTGCCCAGGGGCCTCACTCGGTGGGGGCAAAACAAGCCACTGCCTGGTTGCAGGATTGCAGACAACATAGAACGGATGCACAGGCAGTGGTGGAACGTCCCAACAGAGCAGGAGAAGGAGCCCGTTGCAAGAGTCGAGCAACTCTATCTGCCCACAGATTGGGGGCAGGAATGAGAGCGCGGTATCGACCAGAGGTGGACCATCATTTCCTCCGAGAGGAGACAAGCCGACAAAGTGGCAGGGCTGACGTGCGTCTCGGCGGCCACGGGGAAGACGAAGAAGCCTGACAGGGTCTGCGCGCGAGCTTGGCACGGTGAGCGGGGTCGCAGATGAGGCGGTGCCAGGACCGGGAGACGCACTTGAAGCGGCAGAGCGACTTGGCCGGCAGCCGCGCGAGGATCTCGACGACCAGCTCGTCCGGGAGGTGGGCCACCGCTCGTGCTCGGCCCTCCATGCCAATGAACAGTGGTGAAGTCTGCAATTTTGGTTAGGGTTAGGCACCATCAGTCTGAAATCGAACAAATCCTATAAACCTTACAAATCCGACCAGGAATGATTGAATTAGACATAACTACAACTACTCTAGATGCGAGGGCACACATGAGGCACTGAAATTGGAACCCTAATACCCGCACCTAAGCCTATAGATCCGAGCACTCGAATGAACTCGTAAGCGTAGGTTACTAAGGCAAGTCGTAAGCATACCTGAAGAACCGGGTAGCTCTTCTGAAGCGTACGAGCACCTTGTCTTCCGCCGCGGCACCCTTGATGGCTCGAGTACGCGGCAGCCGCCACCGGCGTCGCGCGCCGCCGATGTGTGGTCGGCGCAGTCCGCCGCCGCTCTCTGAACACCGATCAAGAAGAAGAGAGTAGAGATGAGACGTTGAACTGCTGCATCTCTACTTGTAATGCTGGTTACTGGGCCTGTGCTGGCCCAGGATCAAAGGCTTGATGCAGCCCACTAGTCTTGACAAAATCAGATTACTTTTAAATAATTGCATAATTGCTAGATGATTATTATATTAGATTAATACACCTTTTGTGATTGCATTCGAATGATAATGCGAACTGTTAGCATGCTGAGATGTCCCAAACTGAGATTTGATATACATGCCATGAAGTAGAACAGAAGCACTAAGAATGATGCACAACACTGCAATCATGATTTTCTATAGCACTGTAAATCAGCCAGATGCAGAAGAACAGAAACTTGAACACTGTAAATCAGTCATAATTTTCGTAACATATCCATCACACTGTAAATTTCAAAACAACTCAAAAATGACACCATTTCATCTATGCATATTACATTTTACACTACCCGTACAACCAACTCTTACAAAGCAAGTTCAAAATAAAGTCGTTGTCCTTTGCAAACCTTGTGACAAAACCATCAAAATTTCAACCTGTACGACATATCCATCCAAAACTGATACATGGCTGTGCACATCACCAGTGCTAAAAATCAGGTCAATGTGTTATATACAGTGCTAGCTAATTCATGCTCATGTTTTGAAATTGTTGATGGGTCACCAGTTGAGACAGTGATGCTTCTTCTAATTGCTGTGCATAGGCTTCACAGGCTCCTACCTGCCATCAAAATCTCAAGACTTTAGCAGTTCCAGAATAAGCTTGAACTAAGGAAGACATCGATCTTGTAAATCAGATTGTCCTTGTCAACAATCTCATTCATCTACAACTTCAAGTACCCTGCAACACAACAGGCAGCAGTCACATTGTATATATAATGATCAGTACTCTCACGAAGTGCCAAATTACTGTCCATGTTTCTTACAGTGATATCAACAGGCCACTGAATATTTGCCGCTAGCAGTTATAGGTGATGACCTACATTAGTAATGGTTTCACTTTCACAAATGCCTAGAATAGATTCAGGAGAGTCTGAGCTCCAGCAGTAGTAGTAGTACCTCTAGCTAGCACAAGGCCATAATAAACTCCATCTCTTTGCCAGGCAGCAAGTCCAAGGATGACGGGAAATAGGCTTGGCAAACTCCCGTAGCTCCGCTGGTAGAAAACGAGGTCCTGAAATATATGTGCATTTTTGCTCTGTTGGTAGAAAACGAGGTCCAAAATATACCTGCATTTGCAAGGGTCAGGCTTGAGAAACGTATAACCCTGGTGTGTGGACTGTCCATTGGGGCAAAGCAACCCACTCCATGGTGGCTGGATGTGACATAATCATATATCAAAAATGTAAATTATACTTTTGCATTCCCACACAAATGCAGTTACATGGTTCCCAATGGAATCAGGCTGGCTGGTTATTAAAATTGAAATCAATCAACATTGATTAAATGCTGCATAATAAGGTGGAAAATAAGAAGAAAAAGTTGTCCATAGCAATTGCTTTGTAACTTCATGAGATCCAGAACTATTGTATATGATGGAAACCATGAAACACATCTAACCATCATTTGGCGATACTAAAGGTCTTGAGTACAATAGAACATATGGCAGAAATGGTCGATGGGCGTGTGTCCTACCTGCCATCAAAATCTCCAGAGTTTAGCAGCTCCAGAATATGCTTGAAATAAGGAAGACATCGATCTTGTATATCAGATTGCCCTTGTCAACAATCTCATTCATCTACAAGTACCCTGCAGCACAACAGGCAGCAATCACATTGTATACATAAATGATCAGTACCCCCACAAAGTGCCAAATTACTGTCCATGTTTCTTACAGTGACATCAACGGGCCACTGAATATTTGCTGCTAGCAGTTACTGGTGATGAAATAAATTAGTAATGGCTTCACTTTCACAAATGCCAAGAATAGATTCAGTAGAGATATGATCTCCAGTAAGTAGTTTGGATAATGATTGAATTAGTAGTAGCAGTATAGATAGGTGCACCAACCAAATGGAAATTGTGTGGTTGATTACCAAAATAGCTCATAAACCCATTGGGTGGACGTGTGTCCTTATCCCTGCAGCAAACATACACAATTTACCAAAATAGCTCATAAAAATTGCGACGACATTAAGGTTAAGAAAAAATAAGGAACAAGGCATTACCCAGAACCATTTCTGTGCAGATTTAAGATGCATTTCAAAAACCACAGTGTGTGCTATCTGAGTTAACAAGTGTGCAATTGAATAATTCCTTACCCAAAAAAAAAATAACTGGGCAATTTTTCCCCACTTCTATTGACCACTGCAGCCTGAACTTTAAGTAACCTACACACTTCTTTCTTTGGAAATGATATGCATAGGTCCTACGTACTTCAGTGCAGGACGTCACTAGGACTATCAGCCTGTTACTTTACAGTTCAAAGTGATTCCATTATACAGTCCAAAATCAACAGACTAACCACCCTTCAGCGAAATTTGGAGTGTTATGTGAATTCCTAATTCAATCATTATCCAAACTATGAGCCCCACCTAAATATCATATAATTTCAGACAAAGTATGTTCCTGCACTGGCCGCTGCAGAATTCCTTGCAACAGAAACTTGATACTAAAATAATTAATCTACAGCGTGCAGAGAGAACAGGGCATTATCCGATCAAGTGATTTTACCTATATGGATCCCAATGTGGTGAAATCGAATCAGTGCTGGCCGAATCCCACCAAGCAGTAGCAGATGGAGAAGGGGGAAATGGAAAACTGCTCGACGATGGAGCTGTCGCCGTGCCGGGGAACACACCTCCACCAGATCCTGCATGGAGGATGGAGCCGTCGCCCCACCATTGCCGAGAGCACTCGAGCTGGGGTGGAGGGCCACTGCCGTCGATCCTCTTCCGTAACCTAGGGTTCGACCCGCCGCCGACGCTGCTGACGTAGCACCCGTGCTCTTCTTGTTTGCAGTAACCTTGCTCTTCCTAAGCCGAGGCACTCAACATCGCAGCGATTGAAGGATTGAAATGCCGGCGACGAAGACGAACAGTGACGGAGCTGGCGACAAAATAAAAAGGGGCCAAACTCTACTAAAAAAAAAAAAAAAAAAAGGGGCCAAACAAATATTTGCATTTCCCGCAAAATTTTCATTGTCTTTACAACCATAATACACTAGCTATCATGATTGTAGTTGTAGTAATTAAGAGCAATTCAATGGTTTGACAAATGAGTTTGACATTCTTAATTTTTTTGTCAAAAAAAACTCTAAAATGATTCTTCAATAGGTTGGCAAATGGGTTTGGTATTTTAGTGAGTTTGGCAAAACCAGCACCCTCCTTTAGCATTTTAGTGAGCGTTAGGAGCTTTGGCAAACGCGGTCTCCCCCTCGGTGGTTTCCCTCCCCCGCGCGGACTCTTCTCTCCACGCGTTTCTTCTTCTCCCCGGGCGGCGTGGGCGGCCATGAGAAGCCAAGCGCCGGATCTTGCGGCTCGGTCGCGGGAGGAGGCGCACCGGCGGCACCGACACACGAAGGCGCAGACGGCGACAAACTTGGCGCGGTTGGCGAGGGGCGCGCGTGTCCATCAACCTCGGGACAACGAGATCTCCACGAACGGACCCTTTTGCGGCGGCGCTAGTGGCAACAGGTAGCAGGCATCGTCGCCAGGTCAGTGGCCTCAGCAGCGGAGCGTGGAAGAGGTGCTGCGGGAGGCCGGGATGCGGCCGCTGTGGGAGCTAGCGTTGTGGCTGGGCATGCACTACTTGTCTCCCATCGGGGTGCCTCCATCCTGTGCCCCCGGCGGCTTCCCGGCCACATCCGGCGGTGGCACTCAAGACATGGCGACGACGTGCTCCTCCACACGACTGAAGCTGTGTTCCGTGCCTAATTGCCAAACCAGTTTTTACCAAACTATTGGAGTTGCTCTAACTATGCAATAAAAATACACAAAAACAAATAGTTAATCTCACTTTTTGCAAATCACCCCCGGGTCCTTGGCATTTGGGCTCCAGGTCCTAGGGGGTGATTGGCGAAAAGTAAGATTAGGATGGAGGAGTGGGAGGGTTTAAGTGCTAAACTAATCGACCTTTACCTGTAGCCATTAGATTAGAATCTTGCGGTTGTGATTTGAGTTTCTATAGTTTGCATAGGAAGATGGTTTCTATAGCATACACTCCCAATTTGCAAAAGTGGTCAAAATACCTAACCAAACGTCGCCCTTTCTACGAGACTCGTAGACTACGATCCGTCGCAGAAGTCAAAATACCTAACCAAACGTCGCCCTTTCTACGAGACTCGTAGACTACGATCCGTCGCAGAAGGAAATTTGCTTACTTGCGACGTCTGCCATCTATGGGCCAAGGCTGAAGGCCCAAAAATATTACATGGTCCTATTTTTTTTGTTGGGGATGGTCGTGGCCCCCGCCGGCCACCCCCAACTCCGCCACTGAAGATGAATGGAACTGGACGGGATACTCGGAGATGAATTTGGCGCCACTGCTCTCTCCCGCGCGCGCCAAAACTCCAGCCCGCGTGAGCACCCGGGATCCGCGGTCGTCGAGATGGGGCGATGGCTCGCATGGCCCCGCTTGGGATCTTTGGCGTCGCCGCCGCGAGAACGGGTGCTCCGTCTCCGGCCTTGACTAGGGGGCTTTTTGAAAGAAAAACACGTGAATGGGTCTTTTTGAAAGAAAAACAGGAGAAGGGGTCTTTTTAAAGAAAAACACGGGGTAAAGCGTCCGCGCGGATTACCACGGGCGGGGGTCATATTATATACTAATAAATAGTAAGATAAGTTAATGAGATCTCTAAGCTAATACTCCTGCCGCCAAAACCTGTATGTTACTCTGCCTCCCCTCCGCCAAAACATGTCTGATTTGTATCTCGCCGGATTGGTTCTGCTACGCTTGTCGACTCGGTGAGGTTCATGGCGCCACCACCCCTGGCCGGTTGCTCGCCCGCTCGTGCCTTCGCCGCCCACTTCTCGCCCGCACTTTCGGCGAGGTGCGTTCCGCCACATCTTCGCCTCATCTCTCCCGCTCTCGTTTCGTCCCCGCCGTCCATCGCCTCCTCTTTCGCCCCATGATCGCCCCGTCGTTCATCGTCTCCTCTGCTCGCCCCACGATCGCCCCGTTGTCCATCGCCTCCTCTACTTGCCTCACGATCGCCCCCCCCCACCTTGGTTTCAACCCCTCCATCCAAGAATCAGAAATACATTCCTCCCAATCGTCGCGTGAAACTTCCCCTCCATTGCTTCACCGCCGATAAGCCACCTTGAACCTATCTCCCCACTGAATTGCCATGTCAACTCGTCGACCCCTTCCCTCCCATCACCCCTCTCATCACCCACCACTTCGTCCGCTTTGCCATCACGGTAAGTTCGTTGCCTCGCCCGCTCCCGCGTCGCCCTCGCCTGCAAGCTATGAATTGGTCGGCTCCTCTGCTCCCGGCGACCAAAGCGGCTCTACTGCTCCCGCTGCCTCACCAGCCCAGTATATCCCGCCTCATCGTCGCCTCAGCTCCTCAACTGCGGGCTATGAATCAGTTAGCTATTGTGTTCCCACCTCACTCTGTGAATCAGTCGTCTCTCCTGCTCGTGTCTCTTAAGATTGCATGCATTTTCTTGGAGCTTACTCTAGTGAGGGGATTTCGGTGGAGAATACAAGTTGTTACAATATCTCTAACAACCTTTCTGGCACTATTTCTAGCAGCACACTATCTGCTGACACTAACAATGTTTCTGAGCCATACAGTACTCGATGTTCATACACTTGGTCCGGTTCCAGTTTGCACCGAGAGGACCGGCCTACCTGTGGACAGGCTACAAACGGAGCTCGTTGTTTTTGGCTAATGATCAAGGTAAGAAGCTCAGTTATGAGTTTTGTAGGATCTGATGGAAGCCTAGAGGGGGGTGAATAGGCCGACCCCTAAAAATCGACTGTTAAAACTTTAACACACCTTGTCACTCTGAGGGAGGCGCGACCGCGCCAGCGTATAGGCACGAGACCGCCGCGTGATGGCGATGGCGAGGCAGAGACCGAGACAGAGAAAGGAGTTCTCTCGGGCAGGGATGCGTGGCACTGCCGCGTACACGAGCGGCACTGCCGCAGGTCACTTCACAGAGGTGACCTCGAAGTGAATCTGAGAGCTGTATCCTTAGAGATGGTGATTCACCTTTGTTCCTGCACACAAGTACTTCACAGGGAACTAACCAAATATGACAGAAACGCTGCAACAAAGTAGATCGGGACGAACCCTAGCTCACAAGATAAAATATGCAAGAATGTAAAGAACACAAGTGACACAAGGATTTATCCCGTGGTTCGCCGTCGCCACACAGGCTGGGTTACCTCCACGTTGTTGAGGTTGCCACACAAGGCTTAGCTTGCCCACCGGCTTGCTTTTTCCCTCGTTCACAAGTCTAGGGAGTTAACCCTAGAGATGTGGGGTAATGTATTGATGATTGTGTGAGGTTACAAACCTCCCAAGGCTGCCACACGAAGGGGGCAAGCTCTAGGGCGACGCCTACCCGTCTAGGAGCAAGCTCCAAGAGTAAAGAACCCTAGGGTTCCGGCCAAACGTGAACCAAATGCTCTTTTGAGTGGGGAAGTAGTAGATCCGGTCTCCAATCGAAGTTTTTGCCTTTTCCCTCAAAAATCCCCACGGTGGGAAGTGAGAGATTGAGTGGGGAGCTCAAGGTGCTTCAATGGAGGGGAGAGAGAGAACAAGAGGTGAGTTACTGGCTTTCTACTCGAGGTAGGAGATGAAGTGAACCAGGTGACCGTTGTGGGAGGGTAGGATAGGTATTTATACCCCACGGACCCAACGGTCGGAGTTAAGTGTGGCACTTTGCCGCATTTTAACACGCGGCAACTACCGCACCATATCTTATGCTTTGCATCGCCCTTGACTGACAATGCAGAGAGGTAAAACAAGATTTGTGTTGGTTGGTCGGGGCTTGGAGTTGTGTTTTGTGGTGATTTGAAGATTAGAGCACTTGGTCCACAGTGCCGAGAATCCTAGGATCCCTCTTGATAGTACGACGTTTCCTAAACTCAAGATTCAAAATATGAATTAATTTAAACGCCTTGATCCAGAAACACCACCATCTAGCTCATTGGATACCTTTGGACACGTACATCAACTCCTCATCTTATTTCTCGCATGTCATCTTCGTAAATCTCATTAGTCCCCTAATTCGGTGGTCATCAACGCCAAAACCCACTTAGAGCTTGATTGCACTTACAAGTTTCCCTCCTCCTCTTTTGTTAGAGAACTATCGTTCTAAATATGATTACGAGATGGAATTCTATGTAGGGCTAACATTTCTAAGCGCCGTCCCCACCGCTAGTGCACTCCCGATTCCATGGTTTGCTAGGGTTGATTAGTATTTTTTCCTCTTTGGCTCATAGTTTTAAAAGTTTTAGATTCTCGCATTAGTGTTACAATAGAACTTATATACTATATGATTTTGCTATTTGCTAGTTTGAAATGATAATATATACTTTTAGTTATGTATGCTCACTATTTTGCTTTGAAGTATTTGTTTTTGTTTTGTTGAAATTACATTCCTAAGAACTCACATTTCAAAAAAAAAAAAAAACCCAAAAAACTTATAGCTTGTAGCTCATAATTCTTAAAATTTTCTCTTTTTGCAACTCGTAATTCTTGAAATTTTAAAACTTGTATCATATTGCTATAGATGTTTGATGTGCTAGTTTCAAATTGTTGGAACATTGGTTTTGAAAACAGGATGCGAGAGGTGAAGACTCTGGAGGAGGCCAACGGGAGAAGGCTCCAACACACGAGAGGAGAGAGTAAAGGCGATAACTAATGTTTATAGAAAAATAGTGAGAGAGAGGAGATAGAGCCCCTTACCCTCATGCACTTAGTATTTATATAGGCAAGTGATAGCTTACAAGCGACCCCCTACCCCGTGGGGGCTGAATTTACAAGTCACTCCACTACCACTAGTTGGTCCTTTTCTAGGGACTTGGTCCATATGAATATGACATGTCCCAATAGTAGCCCGTTATGGACTAGGTTATGATCGGTACTACAATGACCTAGTAGATGCACATACTAGAAGAGGCGCAATCGAACTATGACCTTGGTTGCGAGGATTGACCTTCGCAAAACACACGTGCACACCTCACTAAAAACTCCATCCAAAAAACCCCGTGGGGAGGGCATGGAGAAAAGAGTGTGTGCACAACTCTAGCTTATACATGTTTTTAAGTCCCGAGGCTTCTAGCTCTAGGTGCCTTCGTCTTGTGGATGTCTTCATCTTCGAGCCGACTCCTTCCCGTCGACACGTAGGTCTTGATCTCTTAAATCTTCTTGATGCGTGGCGTCTTCATCCCTATCTTCTCGGGGTGCATGCGGGTCTCGCCTCCACGGCCTCCGCCTCTAGTGCCATCTCGATCTTGAGGTCTTCGCCTCAAGGCCTCCGCCTTTGGTATCATCTCGGTCTTGCCGGTCTTCGCCTCGAAGGCCTCTACCTATGGTGTCATCTTGGTGCATAGGTCTTTGCCTCCAAGGCCTCCGCCTCTAGTGTCATCTTGGCGCGCAGGTCTCCGCCTCCAAGGCCTTCGCCTCTGGTACCATCTCGAGTTGTCGTGGTTGGGCAATCGATGTAGTTGAAGTAGTTGTGGGTGAAGGTTGTCCTAAGGTCTCCAAATTTTTCCACAAGGCGTCGGATAAAAAAACTTCATGCTCAGGCGGTTAATCCTCCGGTGAGCTCCTTTAGCCACTCTTGGCCGGTGCTCGTGTCCAAATCCTTAGCCAATGCTTAGTGTAGTTGACGTAGTTGAAAGGTCCTAAATGGAAGATTTGGATTAGCAAAATTTTAACTTTTCTAGAGCTAAAGACCGTGAGTTATTAAAGGTGCCAACACCTCAAGACTTTAGCCTCTCCACCCACACCTGAACTCAAGATGCTTGTCGTGGATCAAGAGCACTCCGCGACGCCGCCTTTTTGGAAAGCCGCCGACGAGGCCTATGACCGGGGGCATGGCGTCTTGTGCAGGTGGCCTCGCCCCGTGCCATGCCCCGGGTTCGCCGGGAGAGGGGATGGGAAGACCGTGCGCATTAAACTGCAAGCGAGTGTGCACGGTGGCGGTGGTGGTAGGGTGACCATAGGGGCACAGTGGATGCCAAAACCAGACGAATAACGCGAAGGGTGCGATATGGGCATGCATGATGAAGGGCGGTTTCCTTTTCGTATCGGGGGATCCCATGGTGATGATGATTTCCTTTTTGAACCGGATCACACAGGATGAGCAATGAGGTGAGGCGAAATTTTACTGCACCAAAACTGTGTCTCCTCTTTAGTGTTTTTAGTTGTGTGTGAGAGAGAGATTTGGACTAACAAAATTGGGTCCTATGGGCACCCCTCGTGGCCCAAGACGAGGCATCCCCACTAGCCCAAAAAGGCAAGAAGCCCATGTCCGTGCCATTCCTTCCAAGCCAAAGCATCGTAGGTAACGACTGCTCGAGTCCGTCGTGGCTTTCCTTCCGCGCAACGCTTCGCGTGCTTCGTTCGAGTCCGACTCCGCCGAGCCGCCGCGGATGCCGGTCACACCGCGCCACACGCCCATGCGGCCTACCGTCCCGTCTTCGCGTCGGCACCGAGCCTCCGAGCGCCAAGGGAAGGCGGTCAAGTTTAGCAACTAGCTAGCATCAGACGACCAGATTTAGCTTGCAAACTATGTGAGTGCTCTGCTTCCAAAGTGTTTGTTAGAACGCTGCACAACCGCCTGAAAGGCAACCGCATGTCAAGGGGCTCACGGCGCAATGACAAAGGTCATTGGTTGGGGGGCTCCCACCCAAAGTTCAAATCTTGGGTGCGACACTTTATCCTGGATTTATTTTAGGATTTTACGGCGCTATGCATTAAGTGGTAGGCGACGTCCCCATCGACAATGAGGCGTCTGTGGTGACTTCGTGAACTTCAAGATTTGCCGGCTCAGTCCTTTGAAGGTGCTCATAGGGGTAGGGTTTGCGTACATGCGTCCATAAGGGTGAGTGTGCGTGTGTGTTGAGCGTTTGTGTTGTACTGTTGAAAGGTCCCTTTGGTTTTTGGTAATTGAGTGACAACATTAGGTGAACTAATAATGTGTGATTGAGATAATACACGGTGAGATTAGTTCACATGGGTTGATGCAATGAAGGAGCTTATTGCATATGAGACATGACATGGAGTCATGTGACCAAGGTGGTGAAGATCAAGACAAGGCTTGGCTTGATGGACCGGTTGCAAGTGTGAAGGGCAAGTCGAGGCAGTGAAGCGATGGACCGCGAGGCGGTGAAGCTTGGGCAAGACTTGGCGCCGACGGACCGACGCAACGGTGAAGAGCAAGTGAGGTCAAGATCGATGGACCAATAGTGTCACGTGATGATATGAAGTGGATCATATCATTTGGTGATCGTGTTGGTGCATGTGTTGCATCGGCACTTGGAAGATGGAGCGGAATGAAAATGCGCAAGGCAAAGGTATAACCTATAGGGCATTTCATTTCGCCGGTCATTGGTGCTTAGAGAAGTTTATGACCGGGTTTAGGATAGATGGCCCGTACTATCAAGAGGGGCAAACTTGTTTGCATATCGGTCATCTAGTGCCACTTGAGCGATCTAACTTTGCGATGTGTTAGGATCGAGTGGCGTGGTAAGAGCAAGAGAAAATTCTTTGAAAAATGATTGTGAAAATGCTAACACACATGCACATAGTGATGTACACTTGGTGGTGTTGGCACATTTGCAAAGGCGGCGGTGATTGCAGGATTGAGTTGGGTTTGAGAACCGCTCATCCTCCCGCCGAGCTTGTGAGGCGGGATTCGGCGCTTTCGAGAAAATGAGTTGCATATTTTCTATTGCGCCGGATGCATCGTGGTGGTGAAAACATGCTATTCCTCGTGCTCAAGTTGGTATACTTGTTGGATAGCATGTCGAAGCAAAAGGTGTCGGTGTTTCGGTGAAGTTTTATTTGGAAAATGGTGGCCGGACGGACCGACCGAAGCACGTGCCTTGTGACCGGACGCTTTCCGGTCGGTCGCGTCCGCGAGAGCTTGTTTCGGCCCGTTTTGACCAGAGCGGGCACGGATACTTCCGGTGGTGACCGGAAGCTGTGGGCCGGACGATGCTTCCGAAAGTGTCATTTGTGGGGCGGGGACTACGTCGCTGTGACCGGACCTTCGCCGAGGTGACCGGGCTGGATCGGACTCACCGGGTGAGTCCGGTCGATGCGTCCGGTCAACTCGCTTAAAGTGTGGTTTAAAGCACCAACGGCTCTATTTTGGATGAAGCCTATTTATACTTGCCTTGGTCGGCCATGGCAGGTTGCCGAAGCACACTTGGGCCTTGGCGGCTTGTGTTGTGGTGCTTGAGAGCCCTCCCACTCACTTGTGATTGATAGAGTTCATCCAAATCAAAGTGAGGAGTGATTCTAGTGCATTCGCGTTGAGAGATCGCATTCGTGGCACTAGGTGATCGTGTTGCAAGCCGGTGTGCTTGTTTCTCTTGGAGGTTGCCACCTCCTAGACGGCTTGGTGGCAAGAGACTTCGTGAAGCACGCAAGGAAGCTTGTGCGGTGCTCCGAAGGAGGATTTGTCAGAGGTTCGTGCTCACCTCGTGGGGATCGCGGAGAGCGACACTACTAGAGCGTGTCGGTGAGTACCTCCCTTGTGCGTGTGGTGTCTAGCGGTGCCTTGAGAGGCTCACTTGAGAGTGGTGTCTTGCGGTGCCTTGCGGGCGTGCCTTGAGGGGCAAGTGATCGGAGAGTCACAATCGAAGAACCATCTAGGTGAAACACCAAAGGAACCACCCAAGGTGTTGGTCGACACAACGAGGAGTAGGGGGAAGTTGGCAAGCTTCCCGATACCTCGGTAAAAAATCACCGGTGTCAACTTGTCTACTCTTCTCGGTGGTTTGCATTCTCCAAATCACAAGCTTTGTATTTACATTCATATATACCTTGTGCTTGTGTTTATGGTGTAGCTCTTGCAATTACTAGCTTGTGTAGCTTGTTAGTTGCTTTGCTTAGTTTGTGTAGCTAAGTAATTTGAGCCTTTGGGTTAGGCGTGTGTCGCCTTGTCCTTAGTGCATCTAGTGAGCTTAGGTTTGGCTTTGTGCTTTTGCTCATTAGAATTGTGTAGGAGCTCACCCTTGTTCGAAGTACTAGTGCATAGGTTTGTGTGACCTTGCAATAGAAACGGTTAGGAGCTCAAGCTAGGCATATCACCTCATTTGCTTTGTGTAGGATCTTTTGTGAGGTGATTTAGAGTCGTAGCTAGAGGGGTGAAGTCTTGGCTAAACGAATAGTTTTAATTCCGCATCATATTTGTTTAGCCGGGCGCAATTAGTTTTAGAAAGGACTATTCACCCCCCTCTAGTCCCCATCTCGACCCTACAACCTGTGTAATCTCAAAAAAGAAAAGGCAAGCGCATTCCTCTCTCTCATTTCTCGGGTTACTTTCGTCTTAGAATAAATATCTAGTGATTCCGATTAGAAAATACTTGAATATAGAAACCGGTAGAAGCATAGACAGTAAAATGCCTTGCTTCTTGTTAGTAACGGTTGAATGTCTTGCTTGTTGTGAAAGAGTCTCGGCCGTGGTTAGAGCACCTTAGTAGCACTCGGCAGACACGGATCCTCCCATGAGAATGAATTTAAACAGTTTTGCATTATTAAAAAAAATAAAAAATAGGTTGAAGTTTCCTTGCTGACTTCAGTAAAAAAAAAACTGTCTTGCTCGTTGCATCTACATGAGATGAGTTCATGTTTCTGCTAGCAAAAGTTGTATTTACCTTTCCTAGAGCGTTTTATTCGGCGCTCCCTATATATGTTTTTGTTGGATCTACCACTGGGTTGGATCACATATTTTGTTATACGGGGCATCTTTTGTTCATTGTTTTGGAATTCTTTCCGTCACTAAACTAAAGTGATCAATGCTGTCTTTACTAGTATTTTGTTATAAATGGTGATTGTTATTTTTTTTTAATAAAGTATACTGTATTAATTAAGGGAAAAGCAATACAAGTACACCGTATAAGGATACGTATGACAGCTACCCCGCCTATAATCTACAAGGACCCCGACAAATAAAAAAATTACAAACTAGTCCTTAGACCCTTTCAGAGCGGACACCGCCGCGAACCGCCGTCGAAGAACGCGGCCAACGCGCCACCGCCGCTATCAAACCCGAAGCACCAAAAGCCGGAGGAAACCCCGTCGTTGAGGTGGACTGCAGAAGACGCTCGATCTCGCAAAGGCGAAGAAGTCGTTGAACGCCCATCCGTCAGGATCACTATCCGAGTTGAAACGACGATGGTGGAGCCGACGATAGCATCCTCCGTCGCGGTGAAGCCGAATCCGGTCGAACCACCAATCTTCCTGAAGACCCGCAGCCACCACCGCATCTACGAAAGTAGGGGCGGGAGCCTCCACGCACCAAGGCGCGAAGACCTCGCCAACCAAACACTCCTAAACAAGATCCAAGAACGGACCTTACCTCCACACCCTCGTCAAGGCCGAGACGAACGCCGCCGAGAGGGGAAGAGAGCGAGAGGACATTATTCCCCGACGCGCCGCCGTCGCCGCCGCCTCAACGCCATCGTCGAAACCCTAACATAGACCTAACCCTAACCCTAGCTCGAGGGACACACCACCTACTCGAAAAAACACCGCCACGACCATCGCCCGGACGTGGAGGCCCGGCTCCCTCACCCACCGGCGTCGGACGAGGGACCGACGGGGAGGGGATTGTTATTTCCTTTGCCCCTACCAGTTTGTTTATGTTTTGACAAAAACACATTGCCATTATGGAAAGTTGAATTTTGATGTTTAAATTACTTAATTACTTATGCTATTTGTTTAAACACTATGGCGGTTGAAAAGCAGCAATTTTCGTTTGTTTATGATAATAATTATTATCTTATCACTAAGTAGGCTTAAAAATTTGTCTCATAAAGTATAGTTGTTTCATGCACGAGGTAAAAGATACCATGTATGATGTAATGGAAAATCTTGTACGATTTGGCCATTGGTTGGGAGGCTCCCACCCGGGGTTCAAAACCCGGATGCGACACTTTATCCCTGGATTTATTTCGGGATTTTCGGTCAGCGTGCATTAAGTGGTAGAGCGACGCCCCGTCGATAAGGCGCCGATGGTGACTTCGAACTTCAAGAAATCCTTCGAAGATTTTCATAGGGGTAGGGTTTGCGTGACGTGTATTCAGGGGTGATTGCGTGCGTGTTGGCGTCTACGCTCACGCGTACTGTGTAATCTAAAAAAAAATCGTATTCGAAATTTTGGATATAAACAGTCACTCTGTTCATGCTGAACTTGTGCAAGCTTCGCCTCTGGCCACCGCCGCCCTCGTGCACGGCAGCAACCGCTGTGGCAGAGGAGTAGCAGATGGCGCCGCTCGTGCCGATATCGCAGCCATGGGTGGAGAAATAGTAAGCCCACACCCCTCCGTCTCTTCCCCCACGATTCCCCTGGAATTTGGAATGGAGCACTAGCGGTTCTCTCTAATCGCGCCTGTTCTTGCTGGGGTTGCAGCCGGCCGAGGCAGGTCAAGGATGTCGCTCACCAGGAGGAGGTGATTCGTGTGCTCACCAACACCCTCCAGACCGCCGACGTGAGCAAGCGCTAAACCCTAACCCCTCTTCCGCCCCCACAAAATATCTTCTTCTTTTTATCCGCGGAATCCCTTTGAGATTTTTTTTTTTATTTGCTGTTTGATCACTTGCAGCTGCCGCACATGCTGTTCTACGGCCCGCCGGGGACGGGAAAGACGACCACCGCACTCGCCATCGCCTACCAGCTCTATGGGTATACCTTCGTGCTGGACCCTTTCTTTTAGTGTACGCTTTCGTAACTTGGTTGTGCTAGTATGATTTGTGTGCTATGTGATCCTGGATTGCCTGTGACTTGCCAGTTGCTTCTGTGATGGAGCAATTGATGGTGAGTGCAGCTTGGTATAGTTGATCTGATGATTATATGCCCTTCAATGACAAACAAAATACTATTTTTTTCTTTTAAAATGGTAAAAAAAAAAAAAAAAAGCAACCGTATCCATAATTTACTTGCATTTTTAGCGCATTCTAAGGTTCCATAGGCATTTTTTAGCTTGAATGGTTTAAATTTGTTGGAGGTCCTGTTAGAGGCTCCACCATCAAAATATTCAAAAATTTTAATATTGTTTTTCTTGGCTCTAACCCATTTATATGTTGGTGTTTATCACTGAGTGGAATGATACATAGTCAGGTTATTTTTTTACACAACTGAACAGCAGCAAAATAAAACTATGTGTTTTAAAATAGCCATTTAAAATAAACTCTGACTAATACAAAAGTAGCAGAGTATGACTTTCTCTTCAACTCACATTTTTTAAAATTTATTTAGATGATTGTCAGACAATAAGTGTTCTCTGTTATCTGTTTTATGCATGTGATGGTTAATTTCTCAAAGTTTATTCTTGAAATTTGTACTCATGCCAGTGATTAGAAATGACATAGAAACTGTTTCGTTTTGAAAAAAAAAAAAAACACTACACTGCTGTCAGATGGTTTGACGAGTCAGTTTTCTTCAATTCTTTCCCTCTTTGGATAATCCAGTCCAGAGCTGTATAAGTCAAGAGTTTTGGAGCTCAATGCTAGTGATGATCGTGGAATTAATGTTGTGAGGACAAAAATCAAGGACTTTTGCTGCTGTTGCTGTTGGTACTGCACGGAAAGCGTAAGCTCATCAAATTAGAAAGCTTTTCATTCTCATCTGTTTTTTGTATTCCTTACTAGTTTTCTTGTTGTGATGGACTTCAGTGGTTATCCCTGCCCACCTTACAAGATTATTATACTTGATGAAGCAGATTCGATGACAGAAGATGCCCAGGTATATTGCCACACAAAATTCTTCTATATATAATAAATGCTTCAGACCTAATACACATGGTAAGTTGATATTTTATATCCTTCTGTAGAATGCTTTGAGGCGTACCATGGAGACTTACTCCAAAGTGACCAGATTCTTTTTTATATGCAACTATATCAGCAGGTATTTTGTCAACCTGATCTTATTATTTTTCTCTGTTACAAGTAGTGAATTTTTATGATTATTATTGTTAATGTTACAGGATAATAGAACCACTTGCATCGAGATGTGCAAAGTTTAGGTTCAAGCCTCTTTCAGAAGAAGTGATGAGCAGCCGCATCATGCATATATGCAATGAAGAAGGGCTCAATCTTGATGCTCAGGTATTTAAATTAGCCTTATTCGTGATAAGCCAGGTGTCATGCATTATTAGGATAAAATCTGGTCAATTGTTTCGAGCATTCTTCGTTTAATAATTACTTAGGTTGAGATGCTTTGAATTCTCTAATTAGGCACTGTCCACACTGAGTGCTATTTCTCAAGGTGATCTTCGCCGTGCTATAACCTATCTTCAGGTATGAATTTTCTCCAAATCTACTCTTCCGCATTAAAGCTTTTCAGTTGATTGTAGTTCCATATACTTTCGGTTTGTTGCAGAGTGCAGCTCGCTTATTTGGATCTTCTATCTCTTCCAGTGACTTGATCAGTGTTTCGGGGGTACGACACCATCCACTTTCTCCTGTTTTGTTTGCGAATAGGTTAATTTATCCCATACTACGAATTTACTAGTTCCTGTATAGTGTGACGATGAATTCATGATTCCCATTTGAGACAGTAATGTAATGTTATTTTTGCTTGATGCTTGAGGTTATAAAAGGTTCGATCATGCTTCATTTCGATCATGTTATTATTTGTGTATGCTGAAAGGAATTTTATTGTGCTTTTCCATGGAAAAATATCTTATATCACGTCATGACAAATTTTACCATGCAAGTTATTGGTGACCTGAACAAAGGAAAATCAAACTCATTCATTCATCATTATCTCCCTATGTTAGGTTATCCCTGAAGATGTTGTCAAGTCACTGCTTGCAGCTTGCAGATCTGGTGAATTTGACGCCGCAAAACAAGGAAGTTAGCAACATTATAGCAGATGGATATCCAGTCTCACAGCTGATCGCACAGGTCATCTATTTATTTTGTTCTAGATGTCATATTCTAGTTAATTACTATTCCTGATGATTTCATATGTCACTGCTGCTAACTGGAAGTACTTGTGCAGTTTCTAGATGTCATTGTTGGCGCAGATGATATTCCAGATGATCAAAAGGCAAGGATATGTAAAAAACTTGGGGAAACTGACAAGGTTTGTCCGATCGTGATCGTGTTCGTCCGTTTCTTGTTTCCCGTGACTTGTACTCTTCTAAAAAAACCAAGAACCTTTTTCTTCCACATGACTAGTTCAGAAATAATAAGATGTTGAATCCTGACATTTTAGAGTTGCATGTTTTATCTTGCAGCAAGTCTCGAAACTGTATCCACACATGTATCACATACTGAAACATAGTATCTGTAATGTTACATTTCTCACCTTTCCCCTTTTGGATGATTTCGCAGTGCTTGGTTGATGGTGCAGATGAGTATCTACAGCTGTTGGATGTCGCCAGCGAGACTATTCGTGCTCTTTTCAACATGCCACAAACGCTGGTCTTCTAAATTCATAGAGGAACGGTGGTTCTGATCCCCGCGTAAAAAAACTTTTCCTGCCTCTTAGATGTTGCCCAAGGCTCTGCGTCACCATGCTGTTTCAATGTTGGTAGATTTGTGATGGGTTGAAAAAGTGATGAACTCGCCCCTAAAATCCTGCTGAACTGTGTGCCTGTGGATCTTAACATGTCAATGAACATTTCTCAACTCTACATCTTGAGTGCTATATTTCCTCTTCTACTCCCATGTGATGCTATGATGGCAGAGAGCAGGTTAGCACTTACAGGGTGCAGCTGTTGACAGCATTGCATTGCAGTCAGATTTTGTTAGGTTGTGCTTTTGTAACTTCGTTATGACACAAGTTCTATAACAAAGCAACTTTTTTTGGGTGGAAAATACAAAAGGGGTAAATGGGTAAGATTAACCGTAAGCAATGCCATTTCTAGAATGGAACTTTGTGAACGAAAACATGTTAGGTCTTGTTTGGAGAATTTGCATCAATCAACATTTGTTGAATGTAGTTTAGTTCAAATTCTACTCCATTCTACCCAAACACGTGGATTGATGTGAATACAATAACGTCCAAACAAAGCCTTAATGTATAACTAACCAAAAGCCCGTCTCCTTATTATGAAGGATTCTCTTGTGATCTGCTCAATTGGAATCTCGAATCCCATGTGGAATTTTACTGCTACCGTAAGCACCCGTGAAACATGTTGATATGTTGACTAACATGGAGCGTTTGGGAAGCCCTTGGAAAAGCACAATAGTAGCAGTTAGGTCAACATGTCTCATAGGTGCTTACGGTAGCCAACTCGCACACACAAGCAAATACTGCAGAGTGAATTTGATGAATGTGATGAGACTACGAGAGTATAGTGGCCTGGAGCTGCTACATGCATGCTTTTTTTGCTCTGCAGGAGGAGCAGGACAATTAATGGAAGTATAGAACCATATGTAAAATCATGCATGCATGGATAGGTGATAGTTATTTTTTTTTTCTTGTAAACGTGGAGCCTAACTTTAGTATGGGGCTAATGCTTTGATGTTTTGCTTGTCTCTTTTCATGCTGGATTGATGAAACATGGACATTTTGTGAATATAAGGCATAAGATGGTATCTTTCAGTAAATTTCCCATGTCTAACAATATTAGTCATCATGTATCAAATGCATGCAGGAAACTTTTATAGTTAAAGGGAATTTCTAAAATTCGGTGTTTGAATTTTAGTTTTTTTTGAATTTTAGTCTATTTTTTAGAGCAAGTACAATAAAGAAGATGGTTATTTTGCAAAGATTCTATTTAAAACTGTAGCTTTAGTTCATTTTAATTTATATAGACACAATATGCATTATTTTCTTAGTTCATTTTAAGAATATAAAATGCAATTTTCAATTCCAAGAATAAAAAGTTAGACAAAGGCACAAACCCGACAAAATTTGTCTTGTGTTGGCAAAAAAGACAAAAATTTGATATGTTAGGACACATAGAGAAATAACAAATCATTAAAATAATAATTTACTTGTACTAGTTGGTGATAGAAAAGTATTATATGAAATCATTTTAAAATCCAGTCACTTGGAATATAGGAAAAGTGATTTTTTAAAAAAAAAAAAAAACTACCGATCCACAATATTATCAGCCTAACTTGAACTTATGACTTATGGTACAATGTTTTTCTCACAACAAAATAACTTTTATTAGCTGTAGAAACATCTTTAATATTAAGTAGATGAGATATATGAAGTCTAGCATAAAAAAAAAAAAGGATGTGCTAGTGTACAATCAACAAGTTTTATTTTTTTTCATCTACCTTATATTATTATTACTTTCAATGGACTGCTAATGCTACAATTCTTAATCATTACCGGTTTTAGCCAACAATAATTCACTCCTAATCGATGGAGTATCATTCATGGCCAATGACACCATGGCCAGCTCACATTTGTTGACATCTTCCCTTTTATACTATGTCTCATTGTATTTGCAAGTCCAGCTGTGCCACCATATTTGGCTCCAATTCTGTTGAATTTGAATTTTATGCTGACAATTTGAATCCTCTCCAAAAAAAAAAAAAAAAAATCCATTTCATTTCAAACCCAAAGGGAACAGCCTCAATCAAATCGGAATTTGAAGGAAGGAGCTTCAGCCTCGGTCGGCTCGGCTCACTGGCATCCATCGCACGTGCCGTGCCTCCGGACCACCCGCCAGTGGTCCCCTCACTCGTGGACACACACTCCGGGCGCCCCACCACCTCCTCCGCCTCTTCCGCCGCCGCGCGTGCTGCGCCGGCGACGATGCCGCGCAAGGCCTCCTCCAACTCAGGTACGCGCGCCGCGCCAGAACCCTTCCCTCCCTTCGCGCCTCGCGATTTCCGCACTCCCAAAACCCTAACGCTCCCCCTCCCTCCCTCCCTCAACTCCCGCGTCGTCCAGATGCGCGGGCCAAGTGGCGGAAGCGGAAGCGCGCCGCCGCCAGCGCCTCCCCGTCCAAGCAGGCGGCCGACCACTCGGACGACTCCGACACCGCCAACGGCGACGACGAGGCGTCCCGCGCCGCCTCCGCCAACGGGGGCAGAGGAACCCCAGCCGCCGGCGGCGGCGATGACGACCCTGTGCTCGACCTTCGTGCGCCGGAGGTGCTCTCCTCCTCCGCCGAGCCCGTTTCCGCCTTCCCCGCCGCCGTCCGCCGCGCCGTGGGCCGGCCTCACCCTTCGGTGCTGGCTATCATCGCCGCCGAGCGTGCGGCGGCCAGTTCCGACGGTGCTCCGGCCACCCCAGTGGCCCCGGTACCCGTTCTCGAGAACATTTCGAACGGGCAAGTCCAGGTGATCTCGGCGATGCTGCCCGACCATCCGTCCCTGTCCTACGACCCTGACAAGCCGTCCACTTATGTCTGCACCCCACCTCCACTGATGGAGGGATGCGGGGTGCACAAACAGTTCTATGGCAAACTTCACATCGTGCCCAGGCACTCAGGTTTCTTCTTGCCACATACAAACACACACACTTAAAATCATTGATTTCCACTGACCACTACCTGGCACTAGGACAAAGTGATAATTTAAATTGTGTTTATTTTGTTGATTCGTACAATTGTAGATTGGTTTGTGCCAACGACGGTGCACAGGTTGGAGAGGCAGGTTGTGCCACAGTACTTCTCTGGGAAATCCCAGGGGCAGACACCAGAGAAGTACATGATGTTGAGGAATAAGGTGATTGGGAAATATTTGGAGCGACCTGGGAAAAGACTTGTGTTTGCTGAGTGCCAGGGGCTTGTCACAAGCACACCTGAACTGTATGACCTGAGTAGGATAGTTAGGTTCTTGGAATCTTGGGGGATCATTAATTACCAAGCAACAGGGTCATTGCACCGTGGCCTGAGGATGGCAGCATCCCTAATCAAGGAAGAGACGACAGGGGAGCTTCAGCTGGTTTCTGCACCAATGAAATCAATTGATGGTTTGATTTTGTTTGATCGGCCCAAATGCAGTATCCGGACAGATGATATATCTTCGTCGGTGTCAACTTCATCTGCTCCAATTGTGGCTAATGGTGATGCTGATTCAGCAAGTTTGGACGAGAAGATCTGGGAGCGCTTATCAGAGAGTTCTTGTAGTTTCTGCTCACAACCTTTACCCAGCTTGCACTATGAGTCACAAAAGGAGGTGTGCACAATCATAATTGCTAATTGGTTATATTTTATTCTTTATATTTGCATGCTCCTTTGCATCTTCTGGACTGTTGATTATGCAATGCACTTCACACTTCTGACCTTATACTGGTCTTTTATTCATAATTTACAAGTTGTAGAATGAGAATGTTATTGATCACTAATCTATTGATTATATTACATCCAAAACCATTAGTTTATCACACGACTCACTATTCCAGAAGGAACTGATTAGGACAACAATATATTATGCTTGAGGTGATATTGTTGTTTCCTATGATCTGATTCTGAACTTATTGGTACAAGATTATACACAAATAGCAATGATTAGGAAATCAGAGATCATTATATAATTTTGCTGAGGAATTTACAAACAATTTTGTATCTTACACTTCAAACTATCAAGGTATAGTAATGGTATTTTTAATTATTAAACCTGTGATTCGAAGTACCAAGAGCCCATGAGATTGAAATGATGGTTTGGTTAAAAGCATTGTAGAGTTAGGATATCACCCTATATAACTGAATGTTACTACAGGGTAAGTCTCATCTAGATACCCAAATGCAAATAGGCTTGAGTAAAGTTAAGTTGCTTATGTTTCAGTTTTTAAACATGCTTGAAAAGTTTAACTGCCCCCCTTCATTTGCTGCCTGTATGTACCTAATTTTCTGAGAGGGCTTTTAATATTATTGGTCTTGAGTTAGGAAAATTGAAAAGTCTATTTTCAAACGTGTCTTCCACTTCAAAATACTTTGTCCACCTTACTGGAATGTTTTATTTTTAAAAAATAGTTTGACATAATAATCAACAACATTTATCTGTGACTGGAGAGAGTTTGTGGCACGCTATGAAGCTTTATTTATATACTACTACCGTTTGGTTTTCGTAATAACTGGTCTGGATTGATTTTGTATTTGATTTCAGTGTGTTATATACTTCATGTTCATGATGATTTGCCTTGTACATGTCCTCTGTTTTGATATGCCATGTTTTAATAGTGATTCATTTTAGTGCAGTCACTTTCTGTTTAGGTGGATCTTAGTTGATTTTTTTTCTTCTGTAAATTAGCCCTCTTTATCAAAGAAGCATATAAATGATATTAACAATCTATCTTATTTTAACTGATGGAGCAGGCAGACATTGCTCTTTGTTCAGAATGCTTCCACAGTGCAAAATTTGTTACTGGGCATTCAAGCTTAGATTTTCAGAGAGTGGATGGGATGCAAGATGGATCAGGCACTGATGGGGACAGATGGACTGATCAGGAAACTTTGCTGTTGTTGGAGGGCATAGAGAAATTCAATGATAACTGGAATCATATAGCAGGTCATGTTGGGACAAAATCAAAAGCACAATGTATTCACCATTTTATTAGTCTCCCGGTGGAAGATGGTTTGTTAGAGAACATTGAAGTGCCAGAAGTATCCCTTCCATCCAGAATGCAAAGCAATGGATTTTTGCATTCAGATTCCAATGGCAGTACTTCAGGTGTGTTTTCTATTTGTTCAACTAGAAAACTTCTCAGTTTTGTTATGCTTCAGTATTCATGATTGCAAAATGTATCAGGATTCTATATTTTGACTGATGATTTTTTTTCCCTTTGCTTTCCTCAAGGTAGCCAACCTGGAAACCAGATTCCATTCATTAATTCTGCTAATCCAGTGATGTCACTGGTGAGTCATTGTACATTATATTCAAATTTGGATACCAAAATGTCTGAAAGAATTTACAGCTGTAATTATCTTCACTATTTGTTTATATGACCATCAGTGATGCATACGTTGTCGAATTTTTTCAATCAGGCCCTTACTATCTCAATTCTCAAACAAAAAATTTACCATTTACATGTTGCTAACCTTGACTCTGGGGTTCCATTTCCTATGCCGTGTAACTTTAGAAATTGACTCAGTTTGGGACTAGACAGCTTATTGCAGTTCCTTTAATTGATCAGTAGCTGTTTAAAAAATAATTCTGGGTGGAAGGCTGTATGCTTGTACCACATTTAGCTATTATTAATTGGCTGTCTGAACTCACAAATATCTGGCTAGGGCACTGGTGGCATAATCATATGAGCTATTCCAGTGATAATTGTAAATCCATGAGTGTACACTTATTGGGGGAATATGTAGTGCATAACCATATTTCAGTGTGAAGATTGTTAACTCTGAAATGGGGGCCATTGGGTGGGAATGGGAAACATTATATTAAAGTGAACAAAAGGAACAAATAGGTTCACAAGTTCTGTTAGTAAACCCTCGCAAGTTGAGGGTCGCAGATGCATACCATTACCATGCAGTTTTGTGTCATTATAATTTATACATGTCAATGGCCAGTCTGTGTAAAGAACCAAAGATCTATTTATATCTCTGGTCTTACTATTCTGGCAGGTTGCATTTTTGGCTTCTGAAGTAGGACCAAGAGTTGCTGCATCTTGTGCAAGTGCAGCATTATCGGTTTTGACAAGGGATGATTCCAGGTGAGCTGCCTGTGCAATAAGTGATGTCCAGTGACTTGATTAATGAACATTTGCTGATTTTTGATATGCCATGTTTTATAACTGGAATGCAGTAACTCTTTTATTATTTAGTAGTACCTGATTTGTTTTGGTTTTTGGGGTCTCACCCACATGGTATTTTTCCATTCTGTTAAGGATGCATGCAGAAGGCAATGATGTTATGGGTCACGCTACTCATCTGAACTATGGTAAGTGCTTTGTTCCCCCTCCCTTTGTTTCAATCTTATTGTGCAAGAGGTTATTGTAAAATACAGCCAATGTTCTTGTGAACCAGGACCCTCATCATCCATTTCTTCTGAAACTGTGAAAAATGCTGCAATCTGTGGCTTGTCAGCAGCAGCAACAAAGTCCAAGCTTTTTGCAGACCAGGAGGAGCGTGAAATTCAGAGATTATCTGCCACCATCATAAATCATCAGGTCTGTCGCAATAAAAAAAGTTTATGGATTCTGCAATTTAGTTATTTTGGTGTCTGACCATCTTATTTTCATGGTATAGTTTTGCATTTGTTGTCTGGCTACTTTATCAGTGCTTAACATGTTTATCTTCACAAGAAAAAAAAGAAACCTCAACTATGTTAGTTGTAGCTCTGGAAGAATATTTTTTTCTTTGTTGTTAAAAAAATAATCTCAAGCATACTTGACATGATGTCTTTTCCTTGTGTTTTGATATGTTACTTCATGTGATGGTTGTGTTTTATAAAAAAATGACCTAACGCTGAGTAGAGGAGGTTTTAAGCATGAAAGAGCCACCGAGGGAAAAGAAAAAAAACAAATTCACACTTGTCAAAGTTTGGCATTTACCATAATTGGATCTTATTTCTTGGCCGATCACGCTAATTCTCAGTAGTTTTGTAGGTTGACAGAAAACAATTCCTGCCATAGTATTATAGATATAACTTACTGGTAAAAGCATCTTTTACTACAAACTTGAGGGGGGCAGTTGTTTTGGTAAAAACTCGTACCTGGGTTGGGGATATTTAGGGCGCCCTATCTGCTGATTTCTTCACTGAATATCTCACATTTTGGGATCTCATCTCAAAGCCTGTTTTCGTGGTACCGTAATTTTGAGTCCTTATGATAGGATTTGGGAAACTTGGGTGCCCAGCAAATGCTGTTTTTTTTCATATTGCTAGTGGCCCATGAGAGGTGTTGGACAGCTGATCGGTTAGCACAAAGAGGTGCTGCCCCTTTCTGTAACCAAGAGGAAGAAAAAATTAATTGCTTGGTGTTGACCTGCTTCTTCACACGAGAATTTTGGTTCTTCTGTCTGCACTGGGCTGGCTTTCACTCCCCTAGCAGATGAGATTTCCTTTGACATCTCAGGGGCCTGGACATTGTGGAATCTTTGTATCGCTGTGTTTTTTGGCAAACCTTGCAACCTAGCTAGAGCACTGTTGCTTGCTAGTGAGGAGCTTCATTTCTGGGGTTTTGCTAGGGCACGAGGTGGACTGAATGGGTTTTAAAGGGCACATCTGTTTGCTTAAGATTCTGGTGTTTTGTCTGTGTGTGGTGTAAGGGTTCCTGCCCCATTTTTCTCAATAATATAATGGTACAGCCCTGCATGTCTGAGATTATTTATTTATTTATTTATTTGACAAAAATGTATAGCTCACTGCTTAAAACCACCCTTTATTAACTATCATGAAAATTCAACCAAGCTCAAACAGGTTTCGTTTCGAAGTACTCTGAACCACTTAGATAAGTCTTTGAGTTACATACTTGTAATTTCTGGATAAAAGGCAAATGATATAACTTTCAGCTTGTTATTAATTCTTATGGCCTATGCAGTTGAAGAGACTGGAGTTGAAATTGAAGCAGTTTGCGGAGGTTGAAACAATGCTGTTGAAGGAAAGTGAGCGGTTAGAGATGATGAGGCAGCAGCTGGTAACTCAGCGTGTCCGGCTGTTATCAACCCGGTTCACTTCCACAGGTGGTACAATACCTGGAGGCAGCAGCAGTATGGTTTCCAACCCAATGAATCAGGCCATGAGTCAGGCCACTGGCCTTAGACCGCTGATGATGCCAGGCTCAGTGTCCCAGTCCAGCATGTCCGCAATGTATGCAAATAACATGCAGGGGCATCCCCAGATGGCTCTGCTGCAACAGCGGCAACAGATGCTCTCATTTGGACCTCGCTTGCCTCTATCGGCCATCAACCCTGGCTCGTCCTCATCGGCACCCAACATAATGTTCAACCCTGGCATGCCCAACTCGGCAGCTCCTAATTATCACACTTCGTTGAGATCACCCTCAGGGAACAATTCAAATGTAGGTTAGTGGGATGAGGTTCTTTTGTGGCTTAGATTCCTGAGTTGTAGCCTCTGATTCGTGGTCAATTAACCATTGTAATTCAATTGCACAATCACATATAGAGGTAGTTGTTACCAGCGATAGGTTCTCTTTTCTCTAGGCTGTGAACCGTGTGGTGTGTTTCGGCAAGACTGGTGTTGCTAGTGGCTTAGGTGATGCATAGAGGATGTAGAGTTCCACCCTGATTAATTTTTATTACTGCCCCATCTTAGAATGATGTCGAAAATGATTCTGCAAGGATGCCCCCATTCTTCATCTTTGGTTTGCATCCAGAATCATGATATTGCCAAAATGGTTTACGTTTGGAATTTGTTGGATGCTAATGAGTTTTAAATTTTGATTTTGTGCTGTCTCCAGGGGTGGGCAAAATTACCGAAACTGGTTCCGAACTAAACTGGATTAACCGAAAAAGTTGTTTAACAGAGTTTTTTCTAACTAGGCTTAGAGGGTGTTTGGATAAGTTGGATACATGCATAGCAAAATGTATATACTTAAAATTTGGAGGAATAGAGGGAGTACATATTTACGACATTTGTGAGGTTGGCATCACCTTTAAGATCTTCTATGCACAAGTCCATTGGATTCTTTTGGTTGGCCTTGTAAATAAGGTCACGACTACGAGAAATGAACACTAGCAAAATGCTAGGTTGAGCACCTTGTAAATAAGGTCACGACTACGAGAAATGAACACTACCAAGATGAACAAGATCCAAATAACTCTAGGTTGAGCACCAATAAATATATTATAATTTTAGAAAATGAACACTACCAAGATGAACAAGATCCAAAAAAAGATCCAAATGAATACTAATTGATTTTTTTTTTTTTGTTATGATGTTTTAGAAATTTCATTTCACAATATTTTTATTATGACCAACGTTTTAATAGTTCAAAGCCGGCGATTGTTGAATGGCAAAAGTTGATTTGTTCCTTTCAACTTAAGATGTCTGGCTGGCCGGGTTACAGGTAGCACCCAAAGAATCGCTGTGCGCATATAAACTTTATTAGAGGATTTGTTTATATGGGCTTGATCTAGAAGACTATTGAGTCAAACTATCAGTGGGTCACCCGACAGATAGAGGAACAAGAGCCAATTGCCAGACAGCACCAGGTCAGTCGCCCGTACCACTTGGACAATGACGTGAAACTGCGTATGGATAGCTGCACGGTGCACCACTTGGACATTGATCGGTATCATTGCTCGGTGTAGCTCTTTCCAACTGCTTTTGATACCACAAGAATCTTAGAGCCTACTATCTAGCAAGAAGCAGGAGCTATCAAAGCCTACCAAAGAAGCCCCCGCTCTCAAAAAGAAATAAAAATTTCGTATGTGAGAAGTCAAACAATTCTAAGTTGGATCAAACATTACGTTCAAATATTTTGCTACCCCTCTTCAAAATGTTTCATTTTTTTTCTAGATATTTTTGGGCCAAATTTTCGTTTCAACTTATCAACATAACTTATCTACCATGACATAGTGTTTTTCTTTCATAATAAAACAACATTAGCCGTCTTATCAGCCGAACAACCTGATACTAAATGGCATGTAATTTAGATTGGCTGGAGTTCTATCATTTTTCTACCGTTCACACCCTAGTTTATTTAGATGAACTCTAAGGTCTATAGTACCAGACTACTAGTCACGGAACATTCCCAGGAGACGAGAGAGGTGTTGCAACAACCTAAATACGCTAATAATAGCATCTAAAGTGGATGATTTGTAATTTCACATTATCTGGTCCTGTTGATAGCATCATATTGTCTAAAATTTTAGCCATTGAACTTGGACCAATTTAATTAATCCCTAAGGCTCCAAAATTAGTGTACTAAAGTATTGTTTAAAATTTAGATCCTTATTAAATCAAATGGTTTGCTCAGTAAAGCCAATCTACTGCTCTGGTAGACTGGCACACTAGATAGAACATCCAAGCTTCACACTGTAAAATATCCAATGCCTCAATCTGGTAGGTACCACTCTCACTTGCAGCTCTGAACGGTAAGCATTGACACGTGCCTACACCTTCCTTCACATGCACCACTGCACGTACACACACCCCTTAAACAACGATGCCAAAGCTCAACACAACAGCTAGGCAATACCTTCCTTTTCTTTCCTGGAACAATCAAAAAATTCAGAGCACCAAACAGCCACTCTTCCTTGACCCACACTCCTCCCTTTCCATTCCATTCATGCATTCAGAGGTAACCTTTTCCTTCACCTAGTACTCCTACTTACGCGATTGATTGAACCAAGCTGAAAAAGACCGCATCAGAAACATCTCTGAAAAAAAGAAACATCTCTGAAAAGAAAGGGAGCATATCAAAAGTTCACTGAAAAAAGCCTTCTCCTTCCTTTCCTTGCGTTTGCAATTTCTGCATCTTCTTTTTGTTCCTTGCTGCTGCACCTGAACTGCAACAAAAACCAAGAAACAGGGAAGGCTTTCTCCTCCCCCCACGAGGAAACTCCCAATCCACAACACCACATCTTCTTCTTCTTCTTCTTCCTCCAGCTCCAGTCCTCTTCTTCTCCCTATAAAACCCCTCGCTCGCCTCCCCACCCTCCCCTCCCACAGGCCCACCACACGTCATCACCAAGAAAAATAAATTCAGAGAAAGAAAGGAGGGGAAGCAGACAAGTAGTAGCTAGCTGCTGCATCGATCTGCGTCTGCCTCCTGCTCCCAGACGGACTCTGCCGCCTGTCCTGCCCCCATGGCTTCGAGGTGGGCCCCGCCCGCTGGCCTCGTGCTTGTGGCCCAGCTGCTGCTGCTGGTGGTGGTGGTGGCGCCGGCGGCGGTGCGTGGGGACAAGCCGATGAGGGGTGGGGGACATCCAGCTCGATCGCCGCCGGGGTGGAGACGGAGCCGTCCTCCGCCGTCTTCCCGCTCTACGGCGACGTCTACCCGCACGGGTGCGTGCGTTGCCCTCCCCCCCCCCTTCCTTCCTCCCCTCCCTCATTCCCCTTCGCTGACTCAACAGCCAGCCAAGCCACGATGAGCCAATCAACTGATTGCCACTTTTTGGCTGGTTCCATTCGGTGGATGGATTTCCGTGCGCACGCATTGCTCTGTTCTTCTTCTTGGACCATCAGAATAATTGTTTACTCCTCCAGTGATGGATTGGATGGTGAGGGAGAAAAGAAAAACTTTTTTTTTGATTAACGAAATCGAATTTCTTTCTTTCGCAGCTTGTACTATGTGGCCATGAACATCGGCAACCCGCCCAAGCCATACTTTCTGGACGTCGACACCGGCAGCGACCTCACCTGGCTGCAGTGCGACGCGCCCTGCAGGAGCTGCAACAAGGTGCCGTTCCTTCCTTCCTTCCTTGGCCATCTATTCCGTGGCTCTCTGTTTTTTTTTTTTTTTTTTGATTCAAGGATCATTGTTCGATTTGATCTTGGGATTGTTTTGGCCCCCAAAAGTCACTGTTTTTCTTGTTTATTAAGGATCACTTTCAGGAAAATCAGTAACTGCTGACTTGTTGATTACTATGCTAGTTCCGCTACAAATATCATGGTTCGTTCGGGTATTATGTAGGCACAGTATATTCTGTTAGTTAGTTAGTTGGTGTTTCTTTTCAAACGAAAAGTCACTTCTGTCGGAAAAAGAGAAGGATAAAGTTAGTTTGGTGTAGTCCACAAATGACAGTCACGAATCACTTCAGTTCAGGTCTTTAGGAATTGGCAGTTTCTTCCTGATGTCCTATTCGAACCTGCTTTCCATTTCGAGATCTGTCGCCTGTCTTTTGTTAGTCTTGCATTACATCACCTGTGTGTGGAGCATTCTATTTCTCTCTAGCCTCAATTTTTTAATTAAACATTTAAACACAAGGGTGCTCAACATACTTTCTGGCATTGTCTTTTGTTGGTGCAGGTGCCACACCCTCTCTACCGGCCAACAAAGAACAAGTTGGTGCCATGTTCGGATCCATTGTGTGCTTCCCTCCACAATGGGCTAAACGTGAAGCACAGATGTGATTCACCGTATGAGCAATGTGACTATGTGATTAAGTATGCAGATCAGGGGTCATCCACTGGTGTGCTCGTCAATGACAGCTTCGCGCTCCGCCTCGCAAATGGCTCTGTTGCTCGCCCCAGTCTGGCTTTCGGGTATGCTACTTATTGCATCCTGTGAGGTGTACAGCTTTGCAAAATTAGATTCTTGAGTTGGTATTTTTTTTGGCCGCTTCCATTTGTGCAGGTGTGGTTATGACCAACAGGTCAACAGTGGTGAGATATCGCCTACTGACGGCGTGCTTGGGCTTGGGACTGGATCAGTTAGCTTACTTTCACAGTTCAAACAGCATGGAGTCACCAAGAACGTGGTTGGCCACTGCCTCAGCCTAAGAGGCGGCGGATTCCTCTTCTTTGGTGATGATCTTGTGCCTTACCAACGTGTGACATGGACTCCTATGTCTCGCAGTGCTCAACGGTGAGCATCATGGTCCTTTAGCTTAAAAAAAAACAGATGAGATCAGAATAAATTGTGGCCTTATTTTCTCCTGCTCAAATTATCATGGCATTACATCTTATGAAGTATTATTCTAGCTTGACATAGCTTGTATTTCCAGGAATTACTATTCCCCTGGCTCAGCAAGTCTATACTTTGGTGACCGGTCACTGGGTGTGAGCCTGACAGAAGTAGTCTTTGACAGTGGAAGCTCATTCACCTACTTTGCTGCACGGCCATATGAAGCACTTGTCACTGCTGTAAGTTTAAAAGTTTTTCTATTGTAATGCAAATGATTCATGAATGAATGAACATGGGGCTAACGAGGTTTTGTTTCTTGCAGCTTAAGGGTGACCTAAGCCGGACACTGAAAGAGGTATCTGACCCCTCTCTGCCTCTGTGCTGGAAAGGGAAGAAACCATTCAAATCTGTGCTTGATGTGAAAAAGGAGTTCAAGTCTTTGTTGCTGAACTTTGGCAATGGCAAGAAGGCATTCATGGAGATCCCTCCTCAGAACTACCTCATTGTTACAGTAAATATTCCATAACCCAGTGAATTATTATCAGAGGCAGTAAGTTCTTGGTGGCTAAAATCTCTTTCTCTGATTGTGCCAGAAATATGGGAATGCCTGTTTGGGTATCCTCAACGGATCAGAAGTCGGTCTCAAGGATCTGAGCATTCTTGGAGGTAGGAAGTTCAGATAAAACCAATTAACCCCATTTAAGAAGTTTATTTATGACTCGCACAATAATTGATGTTTTTGTCTCTTGCAGACATTACGATGCAGGATCAGATGGTGATATATGACAATGAGAAAGGGCAAATTGGATGGATTCGTGCACCCTGTGATAGAATCCCCAAGTTTGGATCCTCCGCCCTTCTGTGATCATTTCACACCCCTGTACAGTGAACATACACCCCCACTTAATTCATTTCTATTTATCCAAACAGCGACAATACCATTCATGGATTTGAGGAAGGTTATTGTTGGCCTCAATTCCCGGGGATCATTGGTCTTCCGAACGAAGATTGCCCAGCCTATTACCGTTCAAACAAAGAGTGATTTACCAAGGGGAGGCCACTAGAGTGACAGAAAGAACAGAAGGACGATCACCACAGGGAGGCTGGATACAGTGTTAGGATATGTATTCTTTAGGAAAGAGAGAACCAGTCACATGTAATGATGTAACCATCATAGTGTTCATATGAAATATAATGATCATCCTGTTATGAGTATAATCTTTTCAATCTTTTCTTTGTACATTCTTTACTTGGTGTTGTGTTGATGTGATATATACTCCCTAGAACGGTTCGAGGTGTCTAGCGACTGTGTGATAAGCAGGCAGCAGATTGTCTTATTCTGCAGGGGCGTTGTGTGGATAATGGCAGCTGGAAACGGTGATGTTTCAGGAAGACATCAGAAAGACTTGTGTTAGATTATGCCCTCAAAACTTGTAGTAGCTGAGTGAACTTGTACTATTGCTAGACACAAGGTATCTGTTACTGGTATCATCTTTTTTGTTTCTGAAAGTACTGAACATGTCCCAGCAGGCATTATCTTTTTTTGAAAGATCCGGTTTCCGGCTTTGGTTATAATAAGAAGAACGAGTTTACATCAACACCACGCGAAAGAAGCGCGTTCCGCCTCAGCCAGGACCGCTACGAGTGGTAAAGCGAAACCACACCCACGCTAGACAACGGAGAACGACAACCGAAAGAAGATATAAGTCCGAACAATCTAGCCTAGTCTAATTCCATAGCAACGCCTTGACAAAGGTTCTGGTTATACGGACGCCCCGCCGCCGCTAGTCCAAGAGGACCGAAGTTCTCACCCATGGAAGAACTGGGGTGCGGCGCCTCAACGGGGAGGCGGCACCCTTCGGCGTCGCCGTCGCCAACTTCGCCCAAAGGTCCCCGATTCGGGCGTCGGCTCGGATTTCGGACCTATCAAAGCGCCACGTCGTCGGCGCGGTCGATCTGCTGAAACCTCGCCCGGGGAGCCGCCGGCAGCGCCCGACCGCGCGTTGCCGCAAAGGCTGCGTCGGCCACCCCCGTATCGTGGCGACATGCCGAAAAACCAGCAAAACGCCCGCCGCCAGCGTGTCCCCGGCCGCCGCGGCAGCGCCGTGCCGTCTTCCCGTCTTGATTATGGCGCGGCCTCGCGAGCAGCTCAACCTCGGGAGCGCGAACCGGCAAGGCGGTCGCCCTCACCGAGGCAGCGGTTGCACGGCTAGGCCATCGAGGGAGGGCGGCGAGAGAAGAGAACCGCCCGCGCGCATGCGGGCCTAGCCAACGCGCCTGCACCATCGGCCCACGCCGCCGGCCACCACGAGGCAGCGAGCGCCGACGGCGCCAGCCCGGCCACCCGGGCGCGGGGCGGGCGTCGGCCCTCGGGCCTCGCCGCTGCCACCAAGAAGAGCGAGGAAGAAAGGCGGGCCGTCGTCGGCGCTGCGGATGCCGCGCCACGGCCGGGGGCCCCAAATCCATGCTTTCAGTAGAGGATTCCAGGACCCGAGGGCCCACACGCCGCACCACCATGGCGGCGGCCGGGCTGCTCCCCCGACTAGGTCGCCGGATCCGGCGCGGGCACCGGATCGGCCGCCGGCCCATGGTGAGCCGGGTAGGGGCGGTGCGCCACGAGCGGAGAGGAATGGGGGCGGCGGAGGGCGAAACCAGGCGCCGTCGCCATCGCCCCGCGCTTCGGGCCAGCGGCGCCCGCCGCGTTGGCGTCCGTGCCTCGCCGAAGCCCCACGCGGCTCGGGCGACGGATAACGCGCCCGAATCGCGCCCACCGGCGCCGCCACACCACCCGGGGAGGGCGAGCCCGCCGCCACCATCCGGGGGCCGGGCGCGGCCTTGCCGGGCGGCCGGCTCCGGCGGCGGGCGGGAGAGGAGGCGGCGGGGTTGGCGCTGGCGGGGCTAGGGTTCCACCCCGAGCCGCCAGCGGTGGGGGGCGCGGGGGGAGTCCCGTGCTATCGCCGAGAATCCCCAGCAGGCATTATCGTTCGCCATATTGTTGGTTGCTCTTATTTGTTGCAAACCTCTTTGAAATGATTTGTTATTATGGATAATCCAATGGGATGCGTTCCAATTAGAATCAGATGTAAGTATAAGTAACAAATAATAACTGTCGGTTATAAAGTTACAGTACAACTTGGAAGCTACAGAAACAAATCTGTCCTAGCCACTATTATACACAGATTACAATGAAATCATGGCAGACTTTCAGTAGCAGCTCCTACTTCATAGAAACAAGCTTCTCCGGTCCTTGCAATCTTTGAGCTCCACGCATGCAAGCATTTGTGTGCTTGCAAGGTTTAGCCACTGAATGGCCGGAAAACCTTGAACGCGCCCACGAAGCTGGCGATGGACCCTGCTGTGGCGACGACGGACACGACGAGGCACACGGCGGCGAGGGCCTTGAGGCAGATCCACTTGATGCTGCCGCGCGCCACGGCGTGCTGCTTGATGTACATCTCGACGGGGAAGTAGACGGTGAGCGGCCAGAACGTGAAGGCGCCGATGAGCCCCACCACGCTGCCGAAGAATGGCAGCGCCATGGCGACCACGGTGGCGAGGCACACGAACGCCGACCGCCACACCAGCCGGAGCAAGCTGGGCGCGAAGGGCCCCACGCGGAGCTCCTTGGACACGAACGCGCTCTCGGGCCACGCGGCGGCGGCCCGGCTCTCGACGAACGCGTAGATGGGCTGGCAGAAGACCTGGTACGCGCCGACGAGGTGCACGACGATGGCGGCGTTGGCGACGTCGACGAGCCAGAAGGGCTCGTAGAAGCCGAAGCCCGTGAGGAGGTTGTCGGGCGCGGCGTTCCCGAAGGCGGCGTACCCCATGCAGCCGCACAGCGCGTAGAACACCGTGGTCGTGGCGATGCTGAGCGCCGTGGCCTTGTTCATGACCGCCGTCTCCGACGGTGGTGGCGCCTTGATCGTGTCCTGGATCTCGATGAGCACGTTGGAGAAGGAGTAGGCGAAGGCGATGTTGCCCAGCGCCTGCATCGTGCTCCAGACCTTTTGCGCGACGGTGACGCCGCCGCCGACGGCGACGCCGGTGAGCGTGCCCATGAACCCGCCGTTGGCCACGGTCTGTGCGACGGCGAGTCCGATCCCGATGCCGGAGTAGGTGAAGGACATGACGGAGGCGACGATGGACAGCCACTCGATCTGATGGAAGTGGGGAATCTGCGAGAAGACGATCTGGGTGGCCCCGAACGCGATCATGTAGGGCAAGCTGGAGCTCTGGCACGCGTCGGCGTGGTGCCCCCGTGAGTAGAAACAGTTGGCCTTCCAGACGGCCTGCATGCTGATGGACGCGGCGATGGTGTAGCCGACGGCGACGGCGGCGAGGTTGGCGTACTGGATGACGCCGCAGAAGGTGACCTTCCAGCCGCCGAGGATGGCACGTACGGCCTCCATGTACGAGTAGTTCCGGCGGCCGACCGTGACGGCAGGGTCGGCGTTGTCGCCGCCGCCGGCTCGGTAGCACTCGGCGAGCAGCGTGGAGGTGTAGTACGTGGCGCCGCCGAAGACGAGCAGGACAGGCGGCCCCGCGGCCCAGCCGAGCTGCGCCACCGCCCGGGGGCGAGAGCACGCCGGAGCCGATCACGGACGTGACGATGTGCGCGCTGGCCGTGAGGACCGTGCCCGTGCGGCGCGGACGGCCGTCGTTGTCGAGCTCCGCCGAGTGCTCCGCCAGGTTGCCTGCCTCCAGAGAGACCTCGGTCGGTTTGATCTGCGCCATGGCGGCGAGAGCGAGACGAGGCCGGGGTGACGACGTGATCTCGTGTGCCGTTTGTTCGGCGAGGCAGAGAGGTCTGCGCGGGTATATATAAGATCGATGGATGGCTGCGTTCGGAATTCGAATTCGAATTCGAATTAGAAACGAACAGAAAGTCGGATGTTGGAAGAAACAGGGTATCGGACAGTCGGGTTTGTCTCCGGATTCCGGAAGACGGTTCGAACAAAATTGTTATGTTTTTTTTTTTTTGACAAAATGGCCCAAATGTATTTAGGTCTAGTGTGAATCATAAAGCCCATTTCAAATTTATGTTTTGGATTATTATAAGAGATTTTTTTTATTTTTTTTTTCCTTTCCTTTTTTTCTCCTGTATTTCATGGAGCTTTTTTTTTTCTTTCCTATTCAATTTTGACTTATATTTATTTCATTTTTCCTAATTAGGTTTATTTTAAAAAATATTGGTAAAAGGACGCATGCATAGTTCCTCGGAAATCTTTCGTGGTGTATTTCTTATTGTTTATATGGTATCAATCACTACCGCACACACAGGGCCTCTACCGGCGCCAGAACGTGTACCGAGAGCCTACATCCAGTTCATTAGCCAGAGAGGTTACTAGAATATTTCAGTCAAAAGAATGTTCATCTTCCTGATAAAACATTGGAAATATAATTGTATATCTTGGGAAAGGATCAATACTCATCAAAAGGGTAGCACAGTTGCAGAGCCTCAAATTGTGTTGGGTTTCACAAAGATAGAATCAGTGCCTCAAATTGTGTTGGGTTTCACAAAGATAGAATCAGTGCTTCAGGTAGCCAACTGAAGGTACAGGTGAAGAATGATACATGGGCCTTCACATGCTTGATTTCTTCTCTGATAATGATGTTAACATCAATATATTAGTGGGTCAGAAGGTTCAGAAGCACAATAATCAGCAAATTTTCTAAGGGCTTGGGAGGGGGATATGGATATCTTTGGTTGTGATGATTAATGAACAAAACCAAGGTGGTCACATACAACTGGGTCCACAGGGAAGTGCTACAACTTCTCTCTGCCACCATGGTACTACAACTCTTTACTGATAACATGTTTTGCAGGAGTAAGCTGATGGGACACATACAACTGAGTCCACAGGGTAGTGCTACAACTTCTCTTTGCCACCATGGTACTACAACTCTTTACTAGTAACAAGTTTTGCAGGAGTAAGCTAATACGATTCAGTTGGGATCCTGGTGGCCTTTACAACAGTGGCTTGGAGTCAAGCAGCATTTTTAAGTGGTGGGGCCAAATGGGCCTGTCATGGTCTAGGCTATGAAATGGATTCGAGTCAGAGGAATATGCTACTTTTTTTTTTTTTTTTTTTTTGAGATCGGGCCGTTCACCTGCTTTTCATTAAGAGGGGAGGAACATGCTGCTACAAAGGAATTAAAAAAAAAAGTGCTAGGTAAACGCCATCCAATGGAAGAGAACAAATAGCTCTATTCATCTTCCTCCTCCGTCCGAGAACTCTATCCCTATCTACCTCTAGTTGTTTTTTTTTGATGGAACAGGATTAAAAACCAAAAAGAAAGTGTACATCTTACAATTAAGAGACAAAGAAAGAAACAAAAAAAAAAAAAAAATTACACATAGAGTTGTAGCCATTGATTAATCCTAGGTAGATAGGAGGGTTTTGCCTTTAGAATAACTAAAGCAAATTCACGCTTGAAAACTTCCTTGCAACAAAGCACAGAATGTGCTAAATTCTTGAAGATGATATCATTTCGCATCATCCAGATTGCCCAAGCCATAGTAACAATGATTTCCATGAAAGGTATATTTAGCTGAAATCTGATACCTTCCAAGATTGTTGCGAGGTCATCAGAATTTGGGATTTTAATATTTAAAGAGTACCAGCAGACCATAGCAAAGGGGCATTGAAAGATTAAATGCAGCAAAGTTTCTTCCACCCGATTCATGCAAAAGACACAGTCATAGTCTTGCAGATGCATCCCTTTTCTTTTTAAGAGGCTTCTCGTGTTTAATCTGTCTTTGAGGATTAACCAGAAGAAGAATTTTCTTTTGTTTTGACAGGACGAAGAACACATCCACCTATAAGATTTGTGTGGATGATGGTGGCCAATGGAATGTCTGTAAATTCTTTTGAAGAAAAAAAAAAAAGAGCCCCAGGGATTTCTCCAACCATCTGAAGCATTAGTGAGCTGAAGGTCATCCAGACAAGTAGATAGATCTTGGAATTGTTGATAGGCTTCATTAGACATAGGGAGATGAAAAAGATTTTGTCTCGATATAACAGAATGTGGCTTGCTCAGAGATATTCTAGGATTCTTGGCATATGAAAAGAGCTCTGCATATGTATTATTAAAGGCATCTCCAGTCAAACCAGAGAAGACATGATGAGCCATCTTGTAGAAAATTTCTGTGATAGTTTTGAATTTGTCCAGCAACTTCAAAATATCTCTCCACCAGAAAGAGCTTCTGACATGAGCACCAGGAAGAGGTTGCACCCATGGTATTTGGGTTCTGTCGAAGAACTTGTGTAAATGTTTCATTAGGAGACTTTAATTTTAAATTGTAAGATCTAAAACCCCCAAGCCACCTTCAATCTTGGGTATACAGACTAAAGGCCAAGCTGTTTTTGATGGTTTTTTGCTGTTGATGTCTGAGCCCCTCCATAGCAAATGTTTTCTGTATTTATCTATTTGCTTGATGACTGTTTTTGGGAAAAGCAAGGTGGACATGGTAAATGTTGGCAAAGCAGTTAGGACTGCATTTGTCATCTGTAAGCGTCCTGCTTCTGTCAAAAAAGATGCAACTGCCACCATCTTCTCTCACATTTGGAAACAATAGGCCAAAAAAATCTGTTACCTCTAGTTGTTATTGCTATTTATCCCGATTCCTCTCAGTAGATCTTGAATTGAGTAAATCATGGTGCTATTGTTGTGTATTCTTGCCTGGATGTTAAGGTCTGTGACAATATTGTAGGCAGCTTTTGGCACCAAACTAAATACCTTGAAAGTAATCATATTTTGTCAATACGTTTGTCTCGTGATATATATGCTAATAGTTGCAAAATCGCCGTCATATTAAACTAGAAGAGACATTTTAATATACAAAATCTGCACTGACACAACCTGTGAACTAAAAACGCTTCATTTGGTGTATGAGACATAATTAGAGAGTTTTTCCCTGTATGTCTTATAAAAGTTTGGTTGGGCGGTGTGCCCCTTAAAAAAAAAATTTCTTTACTTGTGTGCCCAACTTCAATTTCGTTTTGTCCTCCCTTCCCTTCGGTTCATCTTTCGTTTGGTTTTTTCTCCGTTTGAGCTGGCCGACATGTGGGACGAGGGGGATACAAATGCCCATCATGCCCTTTCTCCCCGGCTTAAGGCCGTGTTTGGTTTTCTAGTCCCGGGACTATTTTTAGTTGGGACTAAAAAAGATTTTAGTCCCTAACTGTTTTTGGTTAGGGGGACTAAAAGTCCCTAGAAACATGTGCAGCAACAGGAAGGTTGCGGTGGCCCGCGGAGGTAGCAGCAGCAGGGGAGGTCTCGGCCGCGAGAGGCGGACGGCGACCACATGTTGCGGTGTTGGAGCTCGCGTCCGGGAGGGGAGGAGAGCCCCCGGCGGGAGAGGTGCGGTGCGGGAGGGGCTCCTCCGCCCCGGCATGTCGGGGGCCATCACTACGCTTTTCGCCGTCAGGCCGGGAGGGAGAGACACGGTGCGATTGCGGGAGACAAGGCGACCAATGCGGGGAGACAAGACAAGACAAGGCGATTGCGGCGGAGCGACGCGGGGAGAAGACGACCAATGCTAAGCTGTGCGGCCGGTGGGGGGTGCGGGAGGGAAAAAGTCTCGAAAAGATTCTCCCCCAGGGGTCTTTTCATTTTAGTCCCAAATATCAGTTTTAGTCCCAAAAAGTCCCTCTGTTTGATTTCTTAGGGATTAAAAAATATTTTTTTATTCCCGGGAGACTAAAAAGTCCCTAAACCAAACAAGGCCTAAATCCATTAACCTTTTCTCATAAAAAAATCGAAAAATCCCATCACCCCCTCCCTTCTCCCTCCCGTGATCGCGTCTCCCGTGACCGCGTGCTCGATAAAAGTCTCCGGCGGCGGAGGCCATCCGGGGTCGTCGTGGTGGCGCTTCCGCCCGGGGCGGCGGCGGCGGCTTATCCGGAGGGGGCGCGTCGGCGGCAGCGATCTCGGGGGGCGGTGTCCAGCGGCGCATCAGCGGGCGGCGGGAGAGGCCTGGGCGGAGCTCCAGCGTGGGCATGGCGGCGGGCTGGCTGGAGCGCGGCGGCTGCGGTGGACCTGTGTGGCCGTCCTCGTCCTCGACACCGGCAGCATAGCTGGCGCCGCTCGCGAGCCCCGCCGTTGGTGATATCTTTGCCACGCCGAAAAAAAGAGATTTGAGAGCATGCATGCATCAGTTAATTTGAACTGGGATATCATGATGGGACCAAGGTTTTGGGATCTGTTTTGGAAAAAAATTCGGTCCCAACCGAAATGGACGAAATTCGGGAAAATTCGGATGAAATTCGGACTCAATTCGGTGAATTTTGGAATATGATGCATATATTTCGTTTTCGGAGCTCACCGAAATGGATGAATTTCACCGAAATTCGGATTCTTTCGGTCGAATCCCAGAACCGTGGATGGGACTGGCTGCCTGCCCCAGCCCTGCATTGCATGGTCATCGATCTGCACTTGTGAACCGGGTTCGATCGAGTTGCATTCAAGAATCAAGATATTACAGGCGGCCGATTGGATGGACAAACGAAGGAAGCCATGCATCCATCTAAGCATTCGGCAGTCAATTAACCGCACGAGACATGTCCCTCGATGAGCAGAGGCCATGGACGGCATGCGCATCAGGTGGCCGCGGACCCAGTGCCCGAACCCCTCGCGGCGTCCCGAGTTCTCAGCGTCAGGGTCACGGCGAGTTCATCCCTCCGGCGAGCTCCTGCTTGGCCATGGCGCGAGGCCGAGCTGGAGATGGAAGAAGGATCTGACCTATAGGGTTCACGCATCATTGAGCGGAAGGAGCCTTGATCTGTAGGAAAAGAAGGGTATTTCAGACTTTTACCACTGCACTTTGACACCGTTAGGCATAAATTTGGACGGATGGGTAAATGAGACAAAAAAAAAAAAGTTCAAGTTGGACCCATATAAAGAAAAAAAATTTTGAGGGGCACACAAACCCAACCAAACTTTTATAAAGGCATACTGAGGGGAAAACTCTCACATAATTATCACCCCTCAGGAATAACCTTGTTCACCAAGGTATGAAAACTGAGGCAAGATGCGTCATTTATAATGGTGTTGGAGAGGATGGAGGGCACTTGATTTCTAAGTGCAGTTTAGTTAAGCAAGTCTAGGATCTTCTGAACATGAATACTGAGAGATTGGCACTTGCCAACCTCCAATGCGCACGGGCAGCAGTTGGGTACATATTGGCGATGGAGAAGGAACGGAGACTGCTGATGCCCGTGGTTGAGCAATAGAAATCACCTTTTCTTTTTAGTCGCTATCTATCTTTGACATGTGAGAAATTCGGAATAGAGGATATCTATATTTAGAGATCTCACTAAAACTTCTATTTCTATGAATGAAGAAGATATAGAAAGCCTTTAGAAGTTGCCATTAGCCATGTACAGTGGCGAGGTGCCAGTGCACAACTGGGCACTTTCAGTTGAAACCGAGTTGATAAATCAATAAATAAATGGAGAAAGGAAATACTACTACAGAAGAGCCTGCATCATTGCACGCAGCGACAAAATCATCGAGTTTCTCGGCTTAATGAAATACATGCTAATGCACGCTCTTGGAAAAAAAAACAAAATCACCGAGTTTGTGTGACTCTGCAATGTGCACATCCGACATCAAGTACAAGAAAACAGGAAATGAAAAGCACCAGACAAGAAGTCCAGCAGATGCTTGGGTCCACAGAATTAATGCCCATTTCGATCTCAATACTGTATCACAGCTGGACTGTTTGGATGATCCATAAGTTGTTTGTTGAAGTCCCTCTTGAGTTCCTCTATGTTCTTCATCTTCAAATTCTGTAGTTTCTCCTCGAGTTTGTCCAATTCTTCCAACTTTTTATTGAGTGTATCCAACTTCTCCTTGAGTGTAACCAACTTCATGTTGAGAGCTCCTGTCACCAGGTCCTTGATCTCGAAGTTTTTCTTGAGTGTTTCTAACTCCCTAAGCCTGTTGTCGCGGGAACCCAGAAGTTGGACTTCCTTGAGTTTTAGTTGAGAGTCCAAATTGGTCTGGAGTGTCTCCATATTCTTCTTGAGTGTCTCCAAGTCCTTGAGCATGTTGTTGCGGGTGCGAACAGGTCGGAAGTCCTTGAGTTCATCTTGGGAATTCATGGCCTTGAATGTTTCTGCCTTCAAGTCATTCTTGAGTGTCTCCTGATCCTTCTTGATCGTCTTGAAGCTCTCGAGTGTGTTGTCACTTGAAACCAGAACCCGGACTTCCTTGAGCTTATCTGGAGAGAGACACTTTAGGTCTTTGAACTGCAACTTCGAGTCGCTACAGCAGCCAACCACCATCACTTCAAGATTTTTCATGGCTTCCTTACCAAAAGTTACACCTAACGTGGACCTGCAGGCAATCTGGAGGACCTTGACCTTCTTATAACATGCATCCTCTGCTCCATTCAGCATGAAGCAAAAATGGAGCTTAACATCACCACCATCTTGAAGTGACCTCACACAAAGCTGTAGTGTATGTAATTCCTTCAGATCCCCAAGGACTTCATTTATATCATAGGTTGGCGATATGGTCATGTCCAATTCCAGCTTTGTGAGTTTATCAAGACCTTTGATCCATGCTGGCAACTCTTGTCCAAGACCATGTATCTTAAGGCTCTGAAGGTTCTCCGGAGGATAGGAGATGCTATCCAAGTAACAACCTTGATCACCCTTGCTGCTGCTGCTGAGCCAAAGTGACAAAGATTCCAAATGGGCGTGACATGATATGGCAGAGCAGAACTCCTTGCGGTTTCTCTTGCTAATGCCAGACAGTCCAAGCTTGCGCAAATGGGTGAGATTCTTGAGTTCCTTCAGTATGGTTTTGCCCCCTGCCCCTCCGACGTTGACAACTCCCAGCGTGTGCAACAAAGTCAATTTCCTTATCCCTGTAGGCACTTTAACACCAGGTAGTTGACGAAGTCCGAAGAGTTTGGCCAACCAGGATACTACTGTACGAGGCGTTGATGGGTCGGTGGTCCCAGCACGGATGTACTGCAGCTTCTTCAGCTTGGAGATTGATGTAGGAATGGACACTATGGAAGTGCCCCTGACATCAAGAATCTGGAGCTGCCTCAGCTCACCCAATCTTGGCAGATGGGTGACCTCTCTGCATCCTCGCAATGAGAGGAACTTGAGGCGAGGCAACAGCTCTAGTATCTTCTCGACATCATTGTTTGTCACACCTGACGCGTCCTCCAGATCAAGAACCCGAAGCACCTTCATACTTCTAGAGATGAAGAATGATTCCCACTTGCCAAAAACTGTCAGAGACCGCAGCCGTGAGAAATCAATGTTCTCCAACACAATCCTGTCTCTGTGCCAGCTTTCTTCTATGACAAGATGCCGTCCTCTGCGTTGGGAGGTTGGGTGGCAATGCCCTTTCAGTGCAAAGATCTCGAGGGCAATGGTAATATTCTCTTCCACAGGACGTGAGATGATGTATTGGCGGAAGAATTCACTCACTTGGTATGAGACCAACCTAGTGTTTGTGAGCCGCGGTGGCTGAATCATGCTCAGCTCAACGAGCTTGGAGAAGAGCTCCTCCCCATTCTCACCAGCAAGATAGCTGTCGCTATCCTTGGAGTAGCCTTCCGCAACCCATCTCATAACCAATCGCCGCCGCCGAATGGTGTAGTGGCCAGGGAAAAGTGACAGATAGGCAATACTCTGCCTGACGTCATCCGGCAAAGCACGAAAGTAGGAGTGCATCCATCCAAACAGATCATGCAACTCTTGTTTAGTCTCCAGGTAATGCATAAACTGAGCATTCATGGAACTGGCGATATTCTCCCAGTTCTCAGAATCTTCGGCCAGTAAGCCAGCTGCGGCAACTATTACTTTTGGAAGTCCGCCACACTTGGAAATAAGTTTCCGTAGCTCCCAATTGTGGCTGACATGCTTGAGATCCTTGATTTTGGATCTTTTGTTCGCCTTACGTACCTGTTGTTCAGGAAAAATATGTATGAGATACTGGAAAGTTTCTCCTGAAACATATATCGTGCATGCAAGAAATAATAAACTAAAGGATTTATCTTCTGAATATCTCACCTCTGCTTTGAGAAGAGAAAATGCCGCGTCATCTTTTAGACATTTGATGTTTAATACCAACTCTTCTGTGCCTGCGCAGTGCAAGGCTATGCTTACTTCAGATGTAATAACAATGATAATGCTTTTGGGTTTTGGTCCAGGTACCAAGGCATCTTGTATCAGGTTCCATTCTTCTTTGGAACGCAGGCCATCAATAACTATAAGGAACCTGTGATTGTCCAGAATTTTGCGACATTCTTCCATGGCATCTGCAGTGGCCTCAAGTGAATCTAAACTAAGTTCCTGAAATAAGGTCTGCCAGAAGTCCCTCACGTTGAATGGATGAGATACATCCACCCAACCATACTTTTCAAATGGTTCCGTATCGTCGCACAGTTTATCGAAGTACAAGTTTCTCACGGAGGCTGATTTCCCAACACCATTTGTCCCCCATACGGACATCACAGTCAAAGAAGTGCTGAAGGGTACATTCTTTAGATACTGCTCAAACTCTTCAATTTGCAAATCACGTCCAAAAAGGGACAAATGGCCCATTCGTGACTTTTTTCCTCTGATCGTTGCTCTATCACTGGACTCACCAGTTTCTCCGCTATTACCTTCCGAAGCCTGCAAGTCGATGAAGGTGATTTAAAAATAGTTATTTGCTTTCCCAGAAATTTCGACTAATAAAACCCTAAACTTCGAATCTAAATGACTTTACAAAGGGACCTAATAAAATAACAAATACCCCATATTCTCTAAATAATATGTCTCTAAATATAAAGACTTTTGAGTTTGTCCTAAGTCAAACTATCAAACTATCTCAGATTGACTTTATAAAAAATAATATTTATGATATAAAATGCTTGTCATTCACTTTATATTTTATTTATTCATATGACTAAGTTTCTCTATTTTTTAGATAAAGGAATTAAATTCTGGCCTTTGCAAAGAATACTGAGGCGACCTTCCGGTCTATGCACTACCACACACAACCTAATTATTACAAAAAAAAAGGAGAAACTTTAGTAAAACGAAAAAACCGTACTAATTGAGCTCACTCGTCGACATCATCAAAGTGAGCTCCATTGGATAAATAAGATAGCGATGTGTATCCCGTCAATGTTATTATATTTCTTTATATTTAATAAGGAGGAAGAAAGTAAATACTACACCTTTTGTTCTAAACTACAAAAACGTTTTTGGCTTTTTAATATATTGCTTTTAACATGTATCTAGACGTAGTGTATATCTAAGTGCATAACAAAAGATATGTATTAGAAAATGCAAAATTTCTTTTAATTTGGAATAGAGGGCGGATAAAAGGATGCATTGTCATTTATTTCTTTTTGCAAGAAACATGTAGCAGAATATGATAACGGTACAAGTCCGTTACAAAATCTTTATATATGCAATTTCCTACAATGCGTGGATTAGCAACCTATTGCATAATGACCATTTCTCAGGGTTCAATTTCAAAACCCATCTTAGACCCTATTTAGATACTTATATGGATTGAGTTGAATACATGGACAACCAAACAACAAACAAATTCTTTGTCAACATTTAATCCAAAGGAAACCTAGTATACCTAGCAATTCACATCAACTTTACATTCCTGCGTCGACATATTTCGGCAATATCCTGGTGGCACTCATCTTTCCAGTAAATATATTACAAAAGTATATATAGTAAAATGAGTTTTTTTTTTAATCAGTAACTTATTAGCTTGCATCATTTAGAATGTATTGAACACGGACATATGTTTCTGCGACACTATCACATTGTTTTTCTGGCAACAAAGAAAACAGCGTCTTAATTATATAGTTTAAAAATATTAATCATGATATATGCATCACACAATAGCCAATTGTTTCCTTCTCATTTACTCATGGCCCTCGAACAAATGCAGGTAACATTTCAAAGTTGTATCCACTGATATGTAACTCGATTTGTCAGATTAAAAATGAAAATAACACCTTTTGCACGAAAAGTACGTTCATAGTATTCCTTTTGCGCAAAAAGCACATAATCTTGAAAAATACAGTGTTTTTAGTAACTCCCTTGTCAACATGCTATCACAATAATTACCATTAATAATTAGAGGCAAGTCTTCACGTAAGTCCTTACGAGAGGAAATAATTCAGAACATCTAATGAACTTTAATTTGGTAGCTAGGCTCAAAGTTATTACTACTGAATCTATTGTTATATACAAAAATAATACTAGAGCTACCATAATTGAGCTAAGGTTTGGCCTAAATACATGTTGAATATACACGAGGTGACATGCAATGGGGATTGACAAAAACTATAGATATGAATAAAAAATATATAGATCAGATACTAATAAGGTTGTTCTTACCGCAACTAGATAGAGATTTTAGAGTATCTGCATGCTCATTGGGTTGTAAAATAAAAAATTATAGAGAACTGTGGAGTTGCTCTTACAGCAACTAGATAGAGATTATAGAGTATCTGCATGCTCATTGGGTTGTACAATAAAAAAGGAGAAAAAAAGTGTGAAATAATATAAGAAATTTGTATTAGTCGTAGGTATATATTAAACATTAACATCTAATGCTTATGTCTTCTAAGATTGTAACCTGTGCAGGAGTATGAGTCGATGAACTAATAGCAACTAAACGAGAAAGATATTTCCCAACTCATATTGTTTTGTGCTTACCGTCTTGAAGAAAACACAAGGGAGTGATCATCTTTCACCCGCTGGAGGAATGGATTTCCTGTGCCTGTGCAGAAGCTGGCAATCTCGAAATGCTCCGTGGATACTATAATGCGGCTCCCATTCCTCATGTCCGGCAAGTATGTCTTGATGCTATCCCACTCAACCATGGTTGACAGGCCGTCCACGACAATGAGGTAGGTTTGGTTGTTCAATTGCCGAGCGAACTCGTGGACCAGATGATATTCTGCCGCTGTGGCCGTCTTTATTCTATTGAGGACATCATTGCCCCTGATTGCTCCGTTCTTCTCTTTCTGACAGTAAAATTGAGACAACAAACTCTGGATGAACTCACGGGGATTGAAAGGATGCATCAGCTTCACCCAAGCACGGCACTGGAACTTTCTGCATATTTTCTGGTCATCGTACGCCTTCCTGATGATGGACGCAGTCTCAAGTTCGCGCCCTCTTGCCCACACTGAGATCACTTGAAGGCTGCTGTCGCCCTTCTCATCAGTGAGAAACCCAATGAGATCTTCCGAGCGGCGTTTCTTGTCCTTTGCTTCAGCCATCATATCTTGGACTGCTACAGAGGCAGCACTGCTGGCAGCCGGCTGCGGCTTGGGACTAGAGTCCATGATGAGGTTGTAGCGGGCACTCCTCTGGCTCACATCCTCAACCCGCGCCTTCAGCAGCTGTATGTTGGAAACTGCCTCATCCAGGGACTGTGGCCTGGCCATGCACGGAAGGATGAAGAAGAAGAACCGTCGCCAGCCGGTCGACTCCTCCGTGTCCAAATGAATGACAAACTCGATGCCATCCTCAACATCGTAGGCCAGGTCACGGACCTGTGTAACCCAGGTGCTCACCGTGTTGTTTTTGATATGCTCCTTGCTGGTGGCGTTGAGGAATGACTGCATCATCTGGAACTCTCCAGTGATGAACACCAGGTCACGCTGCGCGCTCTCACGCAGCTTTGTGTCCTCATCGATAACGGACTGGGCCTTGGTTAGCGCCCCCTCTACCAGCAACTTGGCAACCCCAAGCACTAGGTCCGCCATGGCTCTCTCTGTCTCTCCTTGTGTGTTTCTTTTGTGGTACTAGCAGCTAGCAGGGAGGATGAAGTCTTTGACGCTCTATCGTTGTTTCTCCTTATACTTGGCCAAATGGCCTGGCCATGTATACTTCTCCTTGCTATAACCCAATATTAAATAATGACGTATTATGAGGAGACCCGGATGGAGGCTGGCCGGAAAAAAATGGCGTACTCCCCCGGCGTACCCACAGATCCGTACGCCCCCTCAATAGATGTGTGACGCGTGGCCCCGGTGGGCATCGCACGGTTCGCTCTCGTGATGCTTCCCCAGCGCGAGGAGCTCGGCTCCGCTTCGCTTTGCAGTCAGCTCGTGGCCGCGAGACGCTCGGCTCCGCATCCAAAGTCCTCAGCCGTGACGCAGCTCCTCCCCCGACGCTCGGCTCCGCCACTCGATTCGCGTCTACGCGCGACGCTGCTCCAAAGCGATGCGATGCGGTCCGTGCTGTGGTGCCGCTGGCTGTGTCCTCATCCCATTGTCGAACTAGAACCGTCGCCGACGACGTTCGGCTCCGCTCGAGTTCAAGAAGAGGCCATCGCAGACCGCGACCATGACCAAGTGCTGGGGTCTAAGGTCCCCGCCGACGACGCCTGATTCCGGCAACGGCGGGGCGACTAGCCCGCCTCGTGGCCGGCATCGCGCTCGACGGCCTCAGCCTCGCCGGGGAGCTTTAAGCAAGGCACTCTCTCCGGCAGAGCGCGCTGCAATTCTCTCCCTCATCGGGAACGCCTTCTCCAGCGCAATCGGGATCCCGTCCGCGCTGCAGCGAATCCTAACCTGGCGATGACGGCGCTACGACGCGAGGAGGGAGCGGAGCCGAGCCGATCGAACACCTGGAAGATAGTGCGTCGTGAGCGGGAGCCGATCGGGATTCGCTGCAGCCCGGGAGGCGTGGAGGGAATCGCGCGCCAATCGGAAGAGGCCACGTGGGGGTGCACCGAGGCCAGCGTACTCCCGGGGCGTACCCAATTTTTCCGGCTGGCCGCCCACGTGAAGGGACAACGAAATTGGACTTAAAAACATTTACTTGACTTAATTACCATGGTCCTAGTGCTTGGCGCGATCTTAAAAACAACTAGCGCTTGGCACCATGACAAGGGAAAGCAATAAAATAGAGAATTGCTACCCAATAACCGGTTGGTTTGGTAGCTGCCAACAACCAATTTCTGGGCCTTCCGATTGGGATCAGATGGTCTCATGCAGCCGGACGGAGGACCCGCTGAGCACGCTTCGCTGGCAGCGCAGGCGGTCCCCACCGCCGAAACCAGCCACGAGCCCACGAGCACATGCAACAACCGGTGAATCCCACGGCAATTTTTGAACATGAATAAGGATAAGTATTGCGATGGTCACCGGCCTCCTACTTAACCCCTCGTATCTAAAACTCACATATAGGAGCCTCCCCACTATTCACGCTTAGGGAATTACCGGCCTATGATTGGTCCCGAAATTGATAATCGAAATTGAAAAACTGAAATCGTAGGTTTGTGCGTCGTCGCCTTCGTCTTTTCTCCGTTCGCGTGCATTTTCTCTGTCCGTCCCTTGAGCGGCAGCGCCGGAAGGACTCGGCAGCCTCCTCGCCTACCTCACGGAAGCCGGTCGGCCACCGCAATAATCACTCCATTGCATTTATAAGGCTATCCCATCCGCCGCTAGAGAACCCGAAGTGGGAGGGAGAGAGAGCCTCGTCGCCCGGCCACGCGAGCATCCGTGCGGGGGTCAAGCGCCTCGCCAAGATCGGGTCGTCTTCACTGCGTCATCCCGGGCAACGGCCGCGCCCGTCGTGCGATGCAGCCCATCCTCCGCCGCCGCCGGGAAGGGGCGGCGTCGGTCAGCCTCGCAAGCGCCCGGGAGGCCTCGCCGCGCTGCCAAAGTGCCAAGGCCGAGGGCGATCTTCCGGCCACTTTCGGTGGGTCGGGCGGCGCGCCGCGCAGGGCCGCCGCTGGCGCGCGCGAGTCGCGCCACTCGTCGTGGTCGTGGGTGCCTCGGGTCCTCGTCTTGGCCCTCGCGGTGGAGAAGTCTTCGCCAACTCCGCCGACGCCGCCTTCGTATCCGCCCCCGCCGGATGATTCGGCGGCGCCCGCCATGCTGCTCTGCGCCCGCCGCTCCTAGCCGGCCGAGATGAGCCGCCGCGGACGAGAGCGGGAGGGGCGGGTGGCGCAGCTCCAACGGTGCCTGCTGCCGCCGCGCGCTTTGCCCAACTCCACCGCCCGCCGTGGAACGCGCCGCAGGCGGCCCTCTACGCCAACGGCGCCGCGGCTGGACTCGAGGCGGTCAACGGCGCTCAACGCTCCGCGGACGGGCTGCCGTCGCTACATCCATGGACGCGTCCACCGCCGCTACATCCGAGGATGAGGCTGTCGCTGCGTCGCGAGCTGGAGGCACGAGGAGTAGGCGGCGCTGTAGGCGCGGCGCGGCGTGCCGCCATCTCGGGAGCGGCGGGTGCGGGCGACTGCATTCGTGAGCAGCAGCGCGGCGGGTCGCTGGGCGCGTTCGAGCGCTCTCCTTCGGCGCGACCGTGGCCGCTGCGTGTATGCCGCCGGCGTGCGTGGCCCCGTGCGTGGTGGAGGCAGCCGGGCTTCCGGCACGCATCGGCAGGATGTTGGAGGACTGCTCTGATCCTGTGCGTGGACCACCATACTGTACAGAAATTTGCTTGCATAGATTCCATGGCAGCCCGGTATGCATCTTGGACCTGTTTCAAACAAAGCTTTCTCCCAAATCTAGCTCAACCCTCTCATTTGATTAATTTTTGTTTATTTTATAGAAAAATATTTATCTAAGATGCATTATATATTTCGTCTGAATACCCCGAAAATAGGGTCATCTTCAAGTTTTTAAATTCGGATTATCGTAGACAAAAATTTTTCCTTTGGCTCGATTTTTGGAATTATTGGACCAATGTGCTCCTATGGGTATAAAATATATTTCAAACTATGAGAACCATAACAGAGAACCATAACACTAGCAAGGATGGGAGGTCTTGGAGCCTATGGCCCTATGGGGGTACATAGAAATACTTTCTTTTATCGCTCATGGTCTTTGCTCGAACACATTGTACCCCTTTATTATTCCTTTTACTTGATTTCTGCTGCCACATTATTTAGAATAGATGAGCTATTTCAAAATATTTACTTTAGTTCAAATACCTTCCCACTTTGGTTTAAATAAATAATTATACTCATTACCCTGGTATTTCAACTTTACATAATAAGCTCATGTCCTTATCGTCAACAGATTAAATCATGGAAAATTTACCTTATAATCATTGCATTTTTCTTAATTCCCGCAAAGAACGCGGGTGAGGTTCCCCTAGTTAGGTAAACATGGCTGCCCGGGTTACAAACATCACTTCAAAGAGGGACCCCTACTCTAGATCCCATATTTGGATAGACACCCATAATCAACCCCCCCCCTGGACCCCATTCCTGTTTGGGTCAACAGGCGAACCCCATTCGCCCGAGCACGCTCCTCCGCTTCGTCCCCCGTGCACACGGGTGAATCTTGGTATATCCACGAGCCACTCGGATCTAGGCTGGCGTGAGGGAGCCCACCTCATACCAAGGTCTCGGGTCTAACTCAATCCGAAAGACTAGTGTCATAGATAAGAGTTGTCCCGAAGTTGTCCCCGTCTTCTCATTATCAATTATCGATGTGGGACTAAATCGAATACTCTTCCCGTCACATATTAGACCCAACACTTCACATCATACAACCTCATGTGATCTCTCTAGAAGACATTTTTCAGACCTCAATTCCAAGTCCAACGCTCCATATCACATATAACCCGTGTGACCTCCGAGACGCCAAGCGGTTTGCACCGTCACATTGTGACCTTTGTAATTTTCTAGATTTTGTAATTTTCTAGATTTTCTAGACCACGTGCTTTGATAGCCACTTGTTAGAGTGCTCAACGGATCTAGACCGACTCGCTATACCCACGAGCTGGTACCTCTCCGACCTAGGTCTCGAGCACACAACATATTAAATTCCTAGGTCTAACTCACCCTAAAAAGACTAGTCGATACATAAGAGTCTCATAAAAAAAGATAGTTGTCATGTGCCATATGTTGTGCTTCCCAAACATTAATTACTGATGTGGAACTAATTAAACTTAACATGCCTGTCTGCCAGGCTTTTGACTTATATGCATGTGATTGGCAGTGTTGACGCAAAAAGTGGTCACACCAACACACTTAGGCAGGCTAGAAGGATTGAGCCTGCAGAATCGGGACGTGCCAATCAATTTGACCCCGCAATTGACAAAGAGAGGAGAGCTTATTAGTAATTACGAGCGGAAGATGCCGGGTGTTGCCGACAGTTCTAAAAGATGACTCGAGAGAGTCGAAATCATGCATTGATCGATAAAAACTCATTAAACCGGCTAAATCTATCAAAATATGTAGACATGAGCATCAAAATAGCCGATTCAAATGAGTTATGGGACAAAATCGTAATGTAATGTAAATGTTGACGGGTCCTTTGCTACAACCGGGCAAGTGTGTCTGTCTAACCGGCTTTCACAGCTTGTCACCGACATAAAAAGCAAGACCATTCTATAATATGAACTTATATAAGGAATATCCGAACAATCTTACTTCAATATAAAAGATAGAATGCATGCATGTGTTGTTCGATGCCTAGACATTGGGAATTCCCAAATCTAATCCAACCGACTGCCGAGCGCTGGCATTCATAGACCTTTGATGCGCCCAAGCTAGACAGATCCACATGCATGCAATACTTATTAAAGCGTAACCGTGTCGGCTAAAACAACCGAATCGGGGTCCATGGAGCATGAACAAACACATCTAGATATGACTAGAGCTTACATGGCTAAACAAACCGGGTAATTCAGCGGTTATCTATTAACCGTCCATCCTAATCACATCTAGATAAGTCTGAACGCACAACATGTAATGATCTAGATTGATAGACTATGGCCAATAAGCATGTGAAGACCACCATCAATGGTAGAAGTAAACAGATTAAGCATAGAGACGATCATAATCAATATAAATCTGGGGCCAAAGCTCATATCAATCTAGTTGGGCAAAAAGTGTGTTCATACGATAAACATAAATAGACCCGAGCATGAACATCAAGGTAACTTAATGAATCTACTAGACTTAGCAGATCTAATAGAGCCGATAACTCAATGCTAAGGCGTCATGACCGATAATTCGATTCCATCGACCTTAACAAAGCTACCTCACCATCGATTACAAAGTCCGACAGGCGACTAGGTAAGATATAAAAAGGTTGTCGAACTTACGAGCGGCGGAGCGGAATCACGAGAAGCTGTAGAACAACTCGATGATGACTCGACTAAAGGACTCGATAAGGTGGTCGGAGCCGATTGTTTGTTGTATTGATTGATTGAATATCCTTTACAATAGCCGGGGCTTACATATTTATAGCCTAAGGCTTAACACGAGTCCTAGTAGAACACAATTGTAACTCATATAAAAACAAACCCTAATCAAGGATAACTTGGTCTCCAATCTTTTCATTCTATTTGGAGTCCGAACGTGATTCTGTTGACCCATCGTGGCCCGAAGATTTGCACATTACTCGCACTTTGGCTCTACCAACGCGTCATTTTTCTTTTTCCCTTTGGCCAGCCTTGTCTCATCTTAGCCGACGTTCTCTTATCTCCCCTTCGGCAAACTGGACTCCTTCGACCAAAATATGGTGTCAACAGGTAGTAACTTGCAAGTCTGCTATCTGCATCATCTACTCCCTTGTCTAGGAAAACATGCAATCGTGGCACATTAACATGTTTATTAAGTATATGAGTTTGACCAATTATAGATAAAAATTATAAATATTTATGATAATACCGTGAGATCAACTACAAAATGTATTTTCATAATAAATTAATTTGGAGTTATAAATATAAATATTATTCATTAAAGCCTTGACCGGTCAAACATGAACCACGCATTCCATGGCATACATTGCCTTTTATGTATTAAACTTATTACCGCAAGATGACAATAGGGAATCCAAAGACCAAGCTCTGCACCTGCACATGATGGTTCCAGCTAGGCAGCCAATGAATACCGCAGATCTGACTCCTGTATGAAAGTTCCTGTTATCGGCTATTGAATATATCGAATGCTACCAAAACATCGATTATTTTTTGCCGGTAGGTGAAAGCTTGGCCATCGATCGGAGACGACTCAAACGTCGGTCAGTTGATGCAGGTACAGTCGCAATTGTGCGACCAAAGCGCTAGCAGACTGGACAGATGACTTTGAGTAGACAGCTTCAACCCAATCTTGGCTTCCAAGGCGGCTACCAACGAGGGCCTCTCCGAGCCATGAACTCATTACGAAATAACTCTGGTGTTCGTCTCCTTCCAGGGAAGCAAGCCAGGAGGTACATAGCGTCAGCGTGTTGAAGCCAGGGCTCAGCGTACTGCCGAGCCGCAGACTTTGGCGAAGCCACCAGTCCCCAACTCATCCTCATGCGCAGGCACCTTGGCCACTTGATCGACCGAGCGGCTCCAAGATCGATCATGTGCCAGAATAATTATTTCAACAGGCTAATTTGAAAGACGAACACACGTACCAATATATCTTTGTTCTTGAAAACATTGACTTGACTTGATATGCATGTGATTGGCAACAACTTGCAAGTCCGCATCATTGAGTAGTACTAGTAAATACCGATATTAAACCTTTTTCGAGATGACAATAGGGAATCCAAAGACCAAGCTGCACCCTGCACATGCTGATTCCAGCTAGGCAGCCAATAAGATTGCAGATCTGGCTCCTATATTAAAGTTCTTGTTATTATCGGCGATTGTCAGTATCGAATGATACCAAAACGTCACGATTTTGCCAAGCTGGTGCAAGGTTGGCTATCGCGATCGGAGGCGATTCAATTCAAACGTCGCCCTGTTTATTTGATGCAGGTAAAATTCTCCAAAAAGGTATATATATACCTATGTGCTATCCTACGTTCTAGGTGTAGAATAGGATTCTACACCCTAGCACCAAAACCACAACTGGAGCAGCAAACCAACGCACCCACCACCCACCCGTCCTGACGCAGCGCACCCATCTTCTCACACCGGACCCGCTAACCCGACGGACCTGCTACGCCGGCCGGCAATCCCGAGCGATCCAGGGCGATCAATTTTTGTCCCCGTCGTGACCCTTCTCCCGAAAGCGATCGGGGGGTGGCGGCTGCGGCGGCGGCGATTTCACGAGCGAGGCGTGGCGGGTCGTGGGAGCAACGATGCGCGGGAGCTCCGTCCTCCTCCCGCACGCACGAACGGGAGTGACGCGGAGCGACGCGGATCGGCGAAGCGCGAGCGGGTGCGGTGTCCGTCCGGGCGGCGCGCTGCGCGCTTTGGGCGAGCAACGCGGTGGCGGCAAACATGTCGCGCGGCAGCGTGTATGTCAACGGGCGAGACGTTCCCGCTGGTTTGTGGCGGCGGATCGCGTGGCGCTGGGAGGTTCCGTGAGGACGGAGCTTGCGCGGGCAAGCCGGCGAGCAGCGACTGCGTCGGCGCGTAGAGTGCGGCATGGAGCCCCACGTGATCGCGAGCTGCGGTGGCACAAGACACCCCAATCCACGCGCCCGGATCGGCCCTGGAGGTAGGCGCAGGTAGCCCAGAACGGCGGCGCTGGTCTCACCTCCGGCGGCCCTTCCATCACTATCAGCGAAGCGCGGCAAGAGCGGTGAAGATCTCTAGTTTGGTTTTGGCTAATTAGTGACATCCTAAGACTAATCTTTCTATGTAAGTGTTTTATTTAGTTGGAGATTGGTCAAGCCAAGGTTGGTGCATGGTGGTCATGGTGGATGGATTGAGGTGATCTAAATGATGATCAAGTGCGCAACTTGGAGTGGTTCGTGGATCAAAATGGGCTCAAGGCAAAGGTATATCCATAGGGCCATTTTGATTTTGCACTCAAGACACCATAGGGGGTGTGAGTGATTTAGGATCGATAAGCCGTACTATAAAGAGGGGAAAACTATCGTACATATCGGTCCTCATGTGCCTTTAGGTTCAACAATCATATGCATGCATTCTAACCTAGAGAGCTAACCCGTCCTTCTAAATTGATTGTGAAAATGCTAACACACGAGCGCATGGTGATGTACACGTGGTGGTGTTGGCACATTTGCGAAGGTGGTGTGGTTGCGGGGTTGAGATGGGTTTGGATCGCCACCCCCCGCCGAGCTTGCGAGGTGGGATTCAGCGCTTTTGAGAAAATGAAGTGCATATTTTCTATTGTGCCGGATGCATCGTGGTGGTGAAAACATGCTAAAACTCGTGCTCAAGTTGGTATCCTTGTTGGATAGCATGTCGAAGTAAAGGCGACGGAGAAACGATGACATTTCGCAGGAATCCAGTCGATCGGACGCTTGACCGGACGCTGGACCCCTGATCGGAGCGTCCGGTCAGCGATGGTCTGTCGATTCAAGAGGGTCGTTTTCGGCCGTTTTGCCGACCGGAGCGTCCCGGTCGGCGATCGGATGCTACGACCAGACGCTCGGTTTGGCTCGTCTGCGCATGGGCCGGGCCGTTTGTCTTTCCCATTTGGACCCATGCCCCGAGCGTCCGGTCCACTGACCCGACCGAGCTTCGGTCGATCGTTTGTGACAGCGTCACGGTCACCTCGCAAAATCGTGTTTTTGCCCCCAATGACTCTATTTCGTGTGGGGTGTGTATAAATAGGAGTTTGACCGCTTCGGGAGCCCTCTTGGACATTTTGAATCATTCCTAACATCTCTTGAGCTGAGCAAACTCCCTCCTCCTCTCATCTATTGCTTGCGAGCTTCATTCTTGAGAGTTGAGGAGTTCCAAGTGCATATTGCTTTGATCTTTGCATCTAGAGGCACTTGGGGATTGTTGTGAGCCGGTGGATTTCTTGTTGCTCTTGGAGAGCACCACTCCTAGCCGGCTTGGTGATTGGTGGAGGCGTTGGCAAGAGTTGGTGATTGTTATTGGCCACCTCCGGATCGATTTGTGAGAGGACCGTGCATCCTCGTCGGGACGACAAATTGCAAGTAATACATTGCTCGTATCTTGGGTACATCTCATTTGCTTTGGATGCAAGTAGCCTAAAGGCACTTGGCTAGGAGTGAGCTCCACCTTGCCCCCACACGTGAGAAGGTCAAGACAACGGAGACGTAGCTTGACGGGTGCTCAAGTGAACTTCGGGGTAAATCATTGTGTCTCTTCATTGTTATTGTTATCTCTTGGTGATTGGCTTCATATTGGTTATCTCATTATATCATCTTTGGTGATTGGATTGACTAACCTCAACATTGTGGTATATCACCTCTACACACTTGCATTACATTGATATATATACATTGTGCTTGTGTAGGTTGAGTAGCTTTACCTAGATTGATAGAGTAATTAGCTTGTTCACCTTTGAGTAAAGTAGTGACATAGCTTTTTGTGTGAATTAGAGACAATAGAAACTAAAATTGTTGATAGGAGGCTTGCCGACAAGTAGAGCTAGAGCAAACACTTTTATCGCCATTTGTTATTCTAACAAGTTTGTCTAGTGAATTTGTAGAAATTTTATTAGGCTATTCACCCCCGTCTAGACATTTAGGACCTTTCAAGTAGTATCGGAGCCGTGGTCACCGTTTGAGCAAGGATTAACACCCTTCGGTGCAAGATATGGCTAGCATTGTGTTCAACCTTGTTGGGGGAATCCTCCGGTCTTTGATGATGAGAGTTCTTTTTATCATTGGAAGAGAAAGATGACCATGTACCTTGGATCAATACATGAGAGAGTATTGGAGGTGACCGAGAATGATTATGTCATCCTTGACCCTTCCAAGCTCACTGATAATGATAGGGCAAACCGGACTTGCAATCGGATGGCACTCAACACCATATACAATGCCATCGATGCAAAGATATTTGAGGGCATCAAGTACTTGGATCGTGCAAGTGAAGTATGGACAAGGTTGAGTGAGACATATGAGGGCACCAAGGTTGTCAAGAGTGCCAAGCTATATGGCCTCAAGAGTGAGTTTGAGACTTTCAAGATGAAGGAAGGTGAAACAATCCTAGAGATGTTTCATAAGCTACAAGTGATTGTGAATGATCTCAAGACCTTAGGCTACAAGACACAAGACAAAGACTTTTGTCACAAGTTCTTGATTAGCCTACCTTCAAGATTCAAGATGTTGATTCTCATGCTACAAAGAGATGGGCTTGATACAAAGAAGCCAAATGATTTGCTTGGAGAGGTGTTGACCTTTGAAAAGTATGATCATGATGTGGATGCAAAGGAGAAGAAGGAAGACAAGAAGGTTGAGAAGAAGATGGCCGTTGCATTCATAGCATCCTCTTCCTCATGCAAGGGCAAGGCAAAAGCACAAGAAGAATAATGTGATGTATCCGGCCTAAAAGAGGTTGATGAAGCTCTTGCCTTAGTTGTCAAGAAATTTGGTACCATGCTCAAGTACAAGAGAATATTTGGGCACTACAAGAAGAAAGACACTCCCAAGGACAATGAAGAGAAGAAACTTTGTTGGAAGTGTGATAGTCCCGATCATCTCTTTGAGGAATGTCCTCATAGGAAGGACAAGAAGAACACCAAGGACCATAGAAGGGGCAAGAACAAGGCTACCTTCAAGATGGGCAAGGATGGTGCATATGTTGTGAGTTGGGATAGTGATGAGTCCGATGATGAAGAAGAAGGCAAAGCTATGATGGCTTTGATGGATGATGACAAGCCATCACTATTTGACTCATCCTCCGATTCATGCTTCATGACTAAGGCCACTAAGGTATATGATGATGATGAACCATCCTCTAATGAAGTAAAATATGATAGTGAATGTGAATATGATGAATCAAATGAACCCACTAAGGAGGAAATGTTTGAGGTAATGGAGCAAGCTAACATTGTCCTCATAGCTAAGGCTAAGGAACGTAATGCCTTGGAAAAGAGAGTTGCATCTCTTAAAAAGAGCCTTAGGGAGCAAGAAGCCCCTTATGAGTGTCTAAAGGAAGACCATGAGGAGCTTCAACTTGCTCATACTAAGCTTGAAAAAGCTCATTCCTTGCTAGTTGCTAAGAATGACAAGGTTGCTTTGGTCTCCTTGAAGGATGTTAGTTCAACATATGACATTATAGATGAACCATTCATGGTTGATGTTGAAGAACCAAGCTTACCTTCCACATCCACATCAACCCACTCTACCTCCACTAGTAGTGATGGAAAGATTTTAGATTCATCATTATTAGTTGAGAATGAGGCTCTCAAGAGAGAGGTAGATGAGCTCCACCCACGCCTTGGGTAATGCATATGGTGGGGATGCCAAGTTGCTAAAGTGCTTGGGTAGCCAAAGATTTTCCCATAACAAGGAAGGTCTAGGGTATATCTCCAAGAAGGGCAAGGCTTTTGTGACTCCAAAGCTTAGCTTTGTGAAGAGCAACGGTTCTTATTGCTATAGATGCAAGCAAGTTGGGCATCAAGAGCAAAAATATGCTAAAATGAACACCAACAAGAAAGCAAACAAAGTGCATTCTATTTGTTTTGATTCTTGCTATTTGCTTACCAAAAGGGAGAATGGTGTTAAGGCAAAAGTTCATTGGTACATCAATTGTGGGACCAAAGAAAGAAGTCCATTTGGGTGCCAAAGTCTTTGGTGACTAACCTCCAAGGACCCAAACAAAGATGGGTACCTAAATCTTATTGATTTGTTTTGTAGGTGGACTACAAGGCCGGAGGGAGGTATTGGATTCTTGATAGTGGGTGTACTCAACATATGACCGGTGATGCTAGAATGTTCAACTCTTTTGATTCAAAGTCAAGTGGTGGCAACATTACATTTGTTGATAATAGCAAAGGCAAGGTTAAAGGACTTGGTAAGATTGCAATCACAAATGATTTGAGCATATCCAATTTGGCACTTGTTGACAAGGTGAACTTCAACTTGCTCTCCGTAGCACAAATATGTGACCTTGGCTTCAAATGCATATTTGGTGTCAATGATATTGAGGTTGTTAGTATTGATGATTCAAAGTTGATATTCAAAGGCTTTAGGCATGACAATCTCTATCTAGTTGATTTTGGCACTAGTGAAGCTAAATTGAGTACATGCTTGCTCTCCAAATCAAGTATGGGTTGGCTATGGCATAGAAGGCTTGGTCATGTAGGCATGAAACAATTAAACAAGCTTGTGAAGCATAACTTAGTAAGAGGCTTGGATGGAGTTGAGTTTGAGAAGGACAAATTATGTAGTGCATGTCAAGCCGGCAAGCAAGTAGGAAACACTCATCCTAAGAAGAATTTCATGAGCACTTGCAAGCCATTTGAGTTGATGCACATGGGTCTATTTGGACCAACTACCTACATTAGCATTGGTGGCAATAAGTATGGATTTGTGATTATGGATGATTTCACTAGATATACTTGGGTATTCTTTCTCAATGACAAGAGTGACACATATTCCATCTTCAAGACATTTCTCAAGCAAGTGTGTAATGAATATGATGTTACTATCAAGAAAGTGAGAAGTGACAATGGTAGTGAGTTCAAGAATACAAGAATTGAAGAGCTATGTGATGATTATGGCATTAAGCATCACCCACATACACACCACAATCCAATGGCCTAGTTGAGAGGAAGAATAGGACTCTCATGGATATGGCAAGATCAATGCTTAGTGAATATGATGTGAGTCAATCATTTTGGGCCGAAGCAATCAACACCACTTGCTACTACATCAACTGATTGTCTTGTCATCCAATGATGGGCACATGACACCCTATGAGCTATTGAATGGAAGGAAGCCAAGCATTGCTTACTTTAGAGTCTTTGGTTGCAAATGCTACATATTGAAGAAAGGCACTAGATTGGGCAAGTTTTACAAGAAATGTGATGAATGATTCTTGCTTGGTTATTCCACTACAAGCAAGGCATATAGAGTGTGTAATATCACTAGTGGTCAACTTGAGGAAGTGCATGATATTGAGTTTGATGAAACCAATGGGTCCCAAGATGAGGAAGAAAATATAGGTGATGTTGGTGGAACTCAATTGGTAGATGCAATGAAGAACATGGACATTGGGCATATTAGGCCAACTCAAGTAATTGATGTTGAAGATGACAAAGATCAAGTGCAACCATCTCCAATAGGTCAAGCTAGTGGTTCTCAAATGCAAGATCAACAAGCTAGTACATCATCTCAAGTGCAAGCCACATCAAGTGATCAACCAAGTTCAAGCAATCAACTACCAATACTTCAAAACTCAAGTGTTGCTAGAGATCACCCAATTGATCAAATTATTGGTGACATTGCTAGTGGAGTACAAACAAGAGGAAGACTTGTGGCATTTTGTGAGCACTTTGCTTTTGTGTCACAAAAAGAGCCGGAGAAGATTGGTAATGACATGAAAGATGAAGAATGGGTCTTGGCAAAGCAAGAGGAGCTCAATAACTTTGATAGAAATGAAGTTTGGGAGTTGGTGGAAAGGCCAACCAACTACAATGTCTTTGGAACCAAGTGGGTGTTCAAGAACAAGCAAGATCAAGATGACATTATGGTTAGAAACAAAGCAAGACTAGTTGCACAAGGTTACACTCAAGTTGAGGGTCTTGACTTTGGAGAAACATATGCTCCCGTGGTAAGATTAGAGGCAATTAGAATCCTATTAGCCTATGGTTGTGCCCATGACATCAAGCTATATCAAATGAATGTGAAGAGTGCATTTCTCAATGACTATATCAATGAGCTTGTATATGTTGAGCAATCTCCCAGCTTTGAAGATTTCCACAAGCCCGATCATGTTTACAAGTTGAAGAAGGAACTATATGGATTGAAGCAAGCACCTAGAGCATGGTATGAGAGGTTGAGAGACTTCTTACTCAAGAAAGGCTTCAAGATGGAAAAGGCCGACACTACTCTTTTTTTACCAAGAAGATTGGCAATGATTTGTTCATCTTGCAAATATATGTGGATGATATCATCTTTGGATCAACAAATCAAGATTATTGTGAAGAGTTTGGGAAAATGATGGCCAAAGAGTTTGAAATGTTTATGCTTGGAGAACTCACATACTTCCTTGGACTTCAAATCAAGCAACTCAAAAGCGGTACTTTCATAAGTCAAGGCAAGTACATTAGGGACATGATCAAGAAGTTTGGCATGGAAGATGCAAAGGGCATAACTACACCAATGGGTACAAGTGGCACCTTGGATCAAGATCTCAAAGGCAATATGGTTGATCAAAAGCTATTTCGATCTTTGATTGGAAGCCACTCTATGTGACCGCATCAAGACCGGATGTCATGTTTAGTGTATGTTTGTGTGCAAGATTTCAATCCTCACCAAGAGAAAGTCATCTCAAGGCCACAAAGAGAATATTGAGGTATTTGAAGCATACACAAGATGTTGGCTTATGGTATCCTAAGGGGTCTAGCTTTGAGCTTGTTGGATATTCGGACTTCGACTATGGTGGTTGCAAGATAAATAGAAGAAGCACTAGTGGCACTTGTCAATTCCTTGAAAGATCTCTGGTGTCATGGTCCTCAAAGAAACAAACAAGTGTGACACTCTCTACTGCCGAAGCCGAATATGTTAGTGTGGGGAGTTGTTGTTGCCAACTACTTTGGATAAGGTCCACATTGAAGGTTTATGGATTTGACTTCAACAAAGTACACTTGTATTGTGACAATGAGAGTGCATGCAAGATGACTCAAAATCGGTGCAACATAGAAGAACCAAGCATATTGATATAAGACACCACTTCATTAGAGAGCATCAACAACAAGGAGATATTGCAATCCATCATATTGGTACCAAACATCAACTTGCCAATATCTTTACCAAGCCACTTGATGAGAAGAGATTTTGTAAGCTTAGAAATGAATTGAACATTCTTGACTTTTCCAATATGAGTTGAATGCATCCCACATATGTGACATGCCTCTCCACCGATCCAAAGCAAAGGTGAAATTGTTTGACATGTCATCATGATATCTAAGGACTTGTTAGAACATATAGACATACAACTTGTCCCTTAGGTTGCATTCATGGAAAAGCAATGAATTTCAAGGTATGTATGTGTCGACGGGTTACCGACGATAGCCTAGCAGGGGGGTACTGTGGATACGGGATCACCAAAGAACTCTACCGAGTTATTCGCATGGTTCTATCCTAGCCTGCGGTCACAAACAACTCACAGAAGGCAATGGAAGCATAGCTACAGTGACTTCTGTTGTAACTAGGATAGAACTCTAGTCAGATCCATGTTTAGAGTTTGGGTGTTCGAATCCTCGTCGGACAACCCTCTCACCCGACTATGATCTGTAGCGAGCTCCTTGGTTGTTGACGGTCACCAAGCGACATATTTTTCCCGTCAACTTACTACCATAAAGGGAGTAAAACTATACCTTTTATACTCATATGCATTTATCACTAATAAAATTCCACTTGTAGTGTCTATTATTTTATTTTGCAGATTTATAATAAAAGCAAGTGGAAAAATCGACCAAAGTACGCCATCCGGGAAAGCGCATTATTGCAAAACACAAGCCCGGGAGCAAATCGACCCAAAACATCAAAACTGGGCCGAGCCAAGCCCGGCCCACAACTTTTCAAGACAAGGGAAGACACCCCACCGAGGCCGGCCGTGCCGAGCCTGGGGTGTGCGCGACCACCCGGTGCGGCCGCACCCTCCCCGAGGCGGTTCCGCCCAGCCTCGGGGAGGCGGTTCGTGCACCGCCAAATGGGGATTCCCGCCGTTGGATGGTCGGTTTGCTCAAGAATATGAAGGTTTACAGTGTCGGTTTTGGTGTAATTTAGCACTTAGGCCCCTCCTCCAAGTGTATAAGTAGGCCCCTCTCTCACTCTCTCAACACACACCACTTGGAGTCCAAACAAACCAAACAATCTTCCTCTCTCTACCACCTCTACCTCTCTCTCTTCTTCTACTTCTTCTTTCTTCTTCTTCTTAGTTCTTGGTTAGCACTTGGAGTAGAAGAGCTACAAGGAGGGCTTGTCTCCTAGAAGAAAGTGCCTTGGTAATATACCTTCTCAATGGAGCATTCTTCTATTTGTAAGTCTTATATCTATGTTCTTGGCCTAACTTATGAACTAGAGTATAGTCTTGTTCATGTTCTAGTGTTGGTATATGAACTAGCATATAGTTTACATATCATAATCTTGACATGTTCATCTCAGTTCTTCATCGATCATCATATGCCTAACTTGATTAGAGGTGGGATATCGGTTCGTTGTTCCTTCGGGTTTGCTCTTGTTCTAGTCCGTCCATTCGACGAGTGGGGATCCTAGGGGACAAGAGTAGTGCTTTCGATATGCGGGCATGGTGCCCCGGTATTACGACACACGCGGATATGAGTGCATGCCACGGTTGAGGGGGTAGGCGGCTTGGTCGTGACAAGCCTTGACCGTCCCTTGAAATCCCCCCACGTTCGTGTGTCCTTGTAGGAGTTCGTAAATGCTTCCCATGGGGCCGTATGGTATCGGGGGATCTCCCTGGTATCCTAGACCTAACCATGCTTAGATCAGTTTGCATATGATCCTAACTATTCATTTGTATGGCCATGACTAGATACATTAGAATTACTCCATTAGATTATTCATTTATTCTTTATCTATTTTCTTTATCCTTTTTGCTGGTGGATTCTTAAGTGTGTGTCACACTATCCATAAACCATTATTGCTTACCCCTGTTATGAACAATTTGGTCTAAGCAAACACATGTTCCTCTATTCAGATGCCATGCTAGCTTATTAATCACATGCCTTCCTTTGGGAAAATATAAATAACGATACCCCGAATACTTAGGGTGAAATGCTACAATGATAGATCCGTGCGCTTGCGGATGAAATATCTAAGATGGCAAGATCTATCCCGTTGACAATCTCTTTTGGATCACCGACATGGTGGTTTTACTTGGGGAATGTCACGCGCGCCAAGTTATTGAGGATGGGTTTTATACCTGTTTCCTTTGCGCTAAGAAATGTCAACATTGGTCCCATGAACTATAAAAGGTGACCGAGGAGAACCTCGTAGAGGAGGAGGCAAGCTTGAACACATCAAGCATTGTAAACATCACAACCGATTCTCGGTTGGCCCCATCAATCAAAAGTAGGCTTGACTGGACGTAAAGGTCTTTACTTGATCAAGGATCGTGGGCCCGAACCGGTATAAAACCCCGCTCTCAATGTTAGGCTGCGCAACAAACCGCGGACTCCGGGTTCATCGAGGCCCAAATAAACAGCCCGTTTCACCATGTGGCGGGCTCTCGGTCCTAAAACATCGACACGGGGCGCGCCGGGTAGGGGCTCGTCGAATTTCAGCATGAGAGTCCCGGCGAACCACGACATCATGAGCTCGCCCGGCAAAGAAGACGATCATCTTCGGGACATGGGCTTGCGAGATCGACAACGGCGGCAAGACTCGAAGCTACAACATCGAGGAATCCAAGACCGAGAATCGAACTTCGCCGAGAAGCTCCGGCAACTAACGCTCACCGAAAAACGCCTCGAACACGGAGGACAAGCTCACGGCGATTGTTGATATTTCTTATACGATCCCAATTAGGAAGGTGAAAGAAATATATATGGGATATCTATCTAATCATGTTAGCTTGGATATGGGATTAACCTCATGATCCAACAAAGCGGAGTTAGGTGGTGTTAGTAGTGGAATGTAACATAGTATCATTATCCATAGTGGAGTTATTCTCACCGGGATATGTACTCAAGGTATACCACTCATTTCTAGGCATTACCTATACACTAGTCCGTCACCCTAGCAATAACGCTCAAAGAAATGCAGGGCATGGTACTCTTGATTGGCCTTGATAAAAGAATGAACATGATATCCGCAAGCGCCACGGATAGAAATACCAATTGTAGCACTTCACCCAGGGAGTAATCCGGGTATCGTATTTATATTTTACCACGAGGGAAGGGAGTCTATGGAAAGTAGAGAGAAAATGACATCTAATGATTTATATTGTGATTTAGTTATGAGATCCACCTTACGGTATTGTAATGCTGAGTAGCCATATGCATCTAACATTACTCAACGGGGATAAGTCACGGGATAAAGATAAATATATAATTGATAAATACCCAAGTCTAAGATCATCATATGCCACTAGTATCATACGAGCTATTAACATGTTATAGAAAGAATAGAATGAATATTCCTAAGATACTCCTAATCATATATGTCAATGAATACTACAATTAGTGCAATACATCTAGCTATCATGGCAAGGTTGGATTACTTCTACACATGGCAAGCATTACCAATAACAACCAAGGATGAAACTTGATCATTATCGTAATAATAAACTCGACTAGTCCTACATTCGGAGGGTGGATTCCAAAGGACTCAACAGATTTGTCACTCCCGCGATTTACCACACGGCCGGAATGTAGGGTGCAATTGCGAGATAAACGTTGTATAAACACCACGTTTACACATTGCTTATCACCCACATAGTGATCATCTATATGGATGCTATACAATTCCATGCATAAAATATAAAGCAATCTTACTAAACTAAACATATAATCATAGCAAGCATAAACACATATCAATAAGAATATAATAATTATAAAGATCAAAGCCATAACAATTGTATTCTAAATATAAGAGTACTACAGATTGAATACAAGAGAGAAGTCTCAGAAACGATGATCCTTGCTACTTCTTGACTATCAGAACTCAAGATGAATTTGATCTTCAACTAGAACTAGCTAGATAGCTAACTACTTCTAGTATGAACTAGGGCTTAGGTCTAGACTTGGCTGGACTAGATGGGTATGAGTTGATGAATGAGTATGATAATGAACTTGTTATCGACCACGGGGTCACCGTGGTCTTCTTATATAGTACTTGGTGATGAACGTCAACCCTTGGATCAAACCGACCTTCAACAACGGTGTAGATACAACCTCAAGGTCGGTGGTAAACCGACATAAAAATGTGAGGTCGATTGGTGGGACCCACCGGCGGCCGGCCTACTTAATCGGGCGCCGCTGTGGGTGTCATGCCACCTTGGCATCCCGTCTTTTTTGGTGTCCTCTGGTATCTTCTAGAATGTTTTAGTCCACTTTTCGGGTTGAGTTACTTCATGGTTAAGTCTTGTCATCATATGTCTTGTATATTCGGAACTTTCTCCATTCTTCTCTCGCAATTATCTATCAAGTCCCTGGAAAGTCACGAATACCAAAACTCGTGGAATTATGTTAGTTAGACCCCTAGACTTATGTTTGGTCTTTGACTTTAGCCCTTATTTCATGTTATTTATCTTATAATATTATGCTATAACAGGTGTCAACAAGCTCCCCAAGCTTACCTCTTGCTAGTCTCTTAGCAAGACACATGATATTATATTAAACTACTTACTTGGATCGGGAGTTCTTTGCAACGCTATCACACCTTAAAAAGTACACATGCTTTCAAACAAAATTTCTCTCCGGATAGGAATAAACTTTTTTAAACTTCATCTTACTCTTATTACCTCTTACCTTTTGGGGCTTATATCTTTTTCTTCAATCTTGGGTAATTGAAAGATAGAGCAGTCAAGTCGAACACTATATCTCAAACTCTTTTGATCAACTGCCCTTACGGAGTTTTTGCTAGTTTTCAAATAAAACTCAAAGTTCCTCAGTATGACTCTCTCTAATCTCTCATTTGTGGTATTTGTGGATCCTCTCTAAGGCAATAAGGTAGTGGCTGCCTTTCTCTCATAATATGTAGTATTTTTGGCTAAGGCAAGTAGCACACTATGCCTTTTTCTCTCTCACTCTATATCTAAGGCTTATATGTGGAGTTCATAGGTGGGAGAAAATTAAATCTACTTACTAAGCTTATATTGTAAATTCAAGCAATGGATCCAAAGTTACAAGTCACACTGATCAAGAAGTGCATGTGTATGGTGGATAGGATATAAATGGTATGGAATATAATAAGGTGTATAGAATAGATGAGGGAAATCTTACTTTTTTGCTCCTTGAGGAATCTTCTCTCTTTTGGATTTGAAAACTTTATAGAGAACCTGGGTTGTATATTTTTTCTTTATTTATTTTTCTTTTATTTAGAGAGGTGGGCTCTACTCACCCTCGGACTTGTGTCCATTATTTCCTCTCTTTAAAGATGTGGGTTCTACTCACCCTCGGACACTTATCTATTTTTTTCATCTTTATTATTTTCTTTTTTCTTAGGGAGGTAGGCTCTACTGCCCGTAGGACTTTTGTCCATTTTTCATCTCCCTTTTCTTTTTTTTTTTAAATCTACAACCCAGATCTCTTTTTGTAATAACTTTTTGAGAGATAAATAAATATAATGTAGCTTTTGTAAGATGTTGGCTAGCAATAAATGAGTGAATAGGTATAGGGAATATTTTTGGTTGCTCTCTCCTAGGATAGGAGTAGAACATTTTTGCTGGCTAGAGTGAAATTATAGTGGTTTATATATGGTGGATGCATATTTCCGAGATGGAAATAGCATATGCGTATGGAGTCAAGTGGAGTGGAATGAGTGGAGTGGAGTGTATATGATCAAGCATGACAAGTTTCTAAGGGTCGACAAAGATTGAACGAACTCAATGCAAAGCAAGCAGCCTATATATATCAAAGGTTTTCCTAGTCTAAATAGCATGTATATATGGGTGTGGTAGGAGGTTCACACTCTTGTCACATAGGAACTTATCATGTGCATTTTCAATTTTCAAAATATAAATCTCGTAAATCTAGTGTCACTAGGAGTAAGATCAAATAGCGACTCGGACTATCATATATCATATCCGTCAATTACCTAGACTTTAGAGCAAGCATTTGCAACCCATAGGTTTCAGGTTTAGAGTAAACATCAAAATAATTTTGCAAATGGAGCTCAAGAGAAATTAAGCTTGAAAGCTAGGTACTAGAAAAGTATAACAACGAGCAACTATTCATCATCTCCATGTTGGCAGATTTTGGGGTTCCTTTTAGTTGAGCAAAGTAAATTTAGTGAACACTCTCTCTTGATCCTTTTATTCTCACTCTAACAAAAGACTTTTTAAACAACTAGACTTTATAAAACCGGACTCTTAAACAAACCTTCTAGCAAACAAAATATTTAACTAATAATATATAAGTAGATAATAAGATACTTATCGGATAGCTGGGGGTTGCACTCTCCCAAGCTAGATTGGAGTGTAGTCTTCAATGATGTAGAAGTTGAGGTAGTTGGCGTCAAGGGTGGCGCGACATATCTCTTCTCCTTTTGAAATCGCTAATCTCAAAATAGACAACAAAGCTAGTGGAACTTGTTTAAGCATTAGGGGTTAGCCACTTTGCTTTAGGTTGCCTGGGAAATATTTTTAGATTTTTATTTTTTCAAATTTTTTTTATTTATTATTTTTATATGCAAGAAAAGATAAAGAAATTATGCATCTTTATTTTTTTTTATGCCACCATAGCAAATAGCCTAGAGGTGTTAACCTCGGGGATATTAGCATGGGGCTTAAAGGTTTTCAAAAAGACAAAATATATTTTTGTTATTTTCAAATGCAAATATAAGATACTAAAAAAAGATAAACATGATAGAGAAAGAATAAATATGCGGTGTAGGGATTTAAATATGGATAACTTACCGACTTACCTTTCGGCGAGGATTCGGTTTTTAGAGTCCTCCGAACAAGACTTCAAGTTACGCTCTTCACTCCCATGGTATATCGGTTGTCACAATCGGTGGCAACCGATGATTCTATGGTCTCTTCGATGATGTTACGGGAGATGTCTTCTTCTTCCTCCATCTTTTGGATGATGTACTCTTCTCTGGAGTAGTTGATTCTTCTTTCTCCGTGGATGTATTAGGTGTAAGAGCTTTAGCTTCTTCACTTACCTTATCTTCTTCTAGATTTTTGATCCATTTTCTATTATGATGGCGACGAAGTGACCTGCTTCTCCCACAGGATTTGTATATTCATTATAACTATTAAAGTAAACACGTACCTTCTCTTTAGGAAATTGGAAATGAATCTCTCTGTATGGATGTAGATGATTGCACGAGTAGTGTTGAGGAACGGTCTCCCAAGCACTAGTGGAGGATCTTCTTCTTTCCCCATGTCCATGACTACAAAGTCGGTGAGAACATAGTGGTCCATAATCTTGATCGGTACATTTTTGGCAATCCTTCAGAACTCTATAGGATTGGTGCGCCATGCAGATGGCTGCACATATGTTGGTTGCAATAGCAATTTTCCAAATAATAATTCATATGTAACCTTTACCATTAGATTAACACGAGATCCGATGTATCGCAATATGTATTATAAAAATTCCAATCGATTAATAGAGCAATGAATAGTAGGGGTACTGGATCATCTTGTTGATGAAGCATTGGAGACTCAAGTAAATGGTCATTATAAGATGTTGTTTTATTTACTACCGTTACCTTTGTAGGCAGTGCCGTCTTGTTCTTGTTCGATTCGATTCGATTCCGATTCCTCATACGTTCTTGTTATAAATTTCTACCTTTGGTTCTAGAACATAATGATTGGTATTCGGGGAATAAGTAAGAGAGGTGTGTACCTTGTTCTTGAAAGTGAATTTCTCCCTTTTCCCTTTAATGTTGAAAACAATCTTCGCCTTTGTCTCGCGTAGATGACAGCTTTTGGTGAGCATAAGAATGGTCTACCAAGTATGATTGTTGCTCTTTTATTTCTTAGGTGTCTACAAGCTGCGAAGTCTGGCGGCACATATGAGCCTCTCGATTCCCACACACACGTCTTCAAGGATCCCCTCGGGATAACGGAATGATTGATCACGCGCAAGTTTGCAAGCATATATTCGTTTTCCAAAGTGGTTCTTTGTAAATCTTTTTCATAAATTACCTTGGGTAGTATGTTGACGCTTTGAGCCAAAATCACGAGAGAGCATTGTCGAATGTGTGTTGTCCAATCTTGATTGTAATGGCGGCCTCCTGGATCTTCCTTCTTAGGTGGCATTGAGTCATCCAATCAACGGCTTCTGAGGTCTCTCTATAGTAACGACACGCATTATAAATATCAACAAGGTTTTGCGGTTTCTAATTCTTAGGCTGCCCCGGGAATCTTTCCTAGTGTGGTTAGGGGGAATAGATAAGCGAGAAATCTGAGATTCTATCATCTTATTAAAGTCGTGTTGATTCTTTTATAGCTGAAGAAAAGCTTTCTAAATGAGTATTGATAAGTTCTAAAGCTTTATCATTAGTTGCTAATTTTCTTGACAGATTCTCCATAGTCTTACCTTGGTTAACAACAAGGTCTCTCAAAGAAGGTTGATAAGTATTAAAATTGGGCCTCTGTTGGTTCCAACCTTGATTTTGTTGAGGACGGAAATTATTGTTGTTATTGATGAAGTTGATGTCCTCCATAATTGAAAGGTCCTAATGGCTAGAGAGGGGGGGTGAATAGCCTATTAAAACTTCTTGCAACAACACTAAGCACCGGATTAGTAAATAAGATGGCGAAGCTATTAAGCAATGCAACAAGCTATCTATGCAAGCCACAAGTCAATTCTATTGTCTCTAATCCACTCAAAGGCTATGTCGCTAGTTTACTCCTAGGTGAACAAGCAATTCTAACTAGATTACAACTAGGAGCTAACAAGACTAAGCAACCTAACACACTACTCGAGCTAACAAGCTAAGCACCCTAGCAAGATATACTATCAAGTAAATGCAAAGAGGTGCTCGAATACAATACCACCGTTGTCGAGTAGAGGTTGTGGCCAATCACCGTGTACAAGAAATCTCCAACGAGCAAGAACAATGACACGATGATTTTTCACCGAGGTTCACGTGCTTGCCCAAGACGCTAAGTCCCCGTTGTGGCGACACACTCACTTGACGTATGCTGCTTAATGGCGGTGCCAAAACCCCTATGGGCGCTCAAGCAAACGATCACAAGAGAGGGTCCAACAAGCCACGAGCAATCCACTAGTGCTCCTTTCGCTAATCTCCCGCGGGGTAAGGAACGACCCCTCACAATCATCACCGGTGTGGCCTCAAACAAGCTCCACTTGAGCTCAACACCGCCTCTTGCTCCAAGCCGCTAGGGAACCGGGCAAATTCCCAAGAGAAAGAAGAATCCTGCGGCTTCTCCAAGGATGAAGTGCTCTAGATGCAACCAAGCAATGCAATGCACTTCTATCACTCTCAATCTCACCAAGAATTCGAGTTAATGTTGGGGAGATGAGTGGAGAGGAGTATCAAATGCTCACTAGCAAGTTAGAAGCTTCATTGTCAAACATGCTTTCTCTAACTTAGAATGAGTTTTCCTTTAGAGAGGAATGAGCTTTCTCTAACTTAGAATGAGTTTTCTCAAGCTTCTTATGGTCTTCCTTTAGACTCTCATAAGATACCCGAAGCTCATCAAGTTCTTGCTTAAGGCTCTTTGTTTCCTTATGCAAGCCCTTGCATTCCTTTTTACTTTGCTTGAACATGACAACGCACTCATCAAACATGCTTTGCAACTCCTCCCTAGTTTGAGTTGGCTCCTCATCATCACTATCACTATCACTATCATCATCATCATCTTTAGTGATAAATTGTACCTTAGTGGCCTTAGCCATGAAGCATGAAGAAGTAGTGTCGAAGAGAGAGTTCTTGTCATACATAGCAAGGTGAGCTTGTCCCTTCTTCTTCTTCTTCTTGTCCTCTTCTTCGTCACTTGAAGATGATGAGCCATCACTATCCCACATAGCCACATGTGACTCATTCTTCTTCTTGGGCTTGTTCTTCTCATTCTTGGCATCATTCTTCTTTCTTGCCTTCTTGATGCCCTTCTCATCATCACTCTCATAAGGACACTCGGCAATCAAGTGACAATCATCATGGCACCGGAAGCATGTCATGTTGCCTTCATTCTTGCCATCCTTGGTCTTCTTCTTGGATGATTGCTTCTTCTTGCTCTTGGAGATGTAGTTCTTCTTCACAAACTTTCCCAATCTCCTCACAAAGAGAGCCATTTGCTCATCCACTTCACTTCCACTTGTAGAGGTGCCATCCTCTTCATCACTTGATTCTTCCTTCTTCTTCTTGCCCTTGGATGAAAAGCTAGCTTTGAGTGCCAAGCCCTTCTTGTCCTCTTTCTTCTCTTCTTCCTTGACCTTCTTGTTTGCCTTGTTGATGAGCTCTTGCTTCTTCTTGTCATCTCTATATGAATCATCGGTCATGACCTTATCAAGCAATTGGTTTGGGGTCAAGTCCTTCAAGTTTGTCCTCACAAGCACGGTGATGAACATCCCAAACCTCTCTGGCAAACACCTCAAGAACTTCATGTTGAAGGTCTTGTCCTTGATGTCTTCACCAAAGCGCATTGAGATCATTCACCAACACTTGCATACGGTGGAACATCTCCGGCACGCTCTCATCGTCTTCCATCTTGAAGCTATTGAATTGCTCAAGCTTTATGTAAGCCTTGGCTTACTTGACGCCTTCGGTGCCCTCATAGCACTCTTCTAGCTTCTTCCATATCTCATGAGCAATTGTGAGTGACTTGACTTGCTCAAACACTCTATCGTTGAATGCCTCATGAAATGCACTCACGGCGAGATCATTTGCATAAATTTTCTTCTCTTCGGCCACGGTTGGCTCATTTGACTTAGCCACCTCAAACTTGTTCTCCGTCACAACCCACACTTCTCTATTGATTGACTTGAGGTGTGCGGTCATCTTCACCTTCCAATAGACAAAATTGGTGCCATCGAAAGGTGGCGCCTTCTTGGTGTTGTTGACATGAAAAGTCATAGCCATTTTGTCACCGTTGGTTGTTAAGCCTCACAAATACGGTGCCTCGGCTTTGATACCACTTGAAAGGTCCTAATGGCTAGAGGGGGGGGGGTGAATAGCCTATTAAAACTTCTTGCAACAACACTAAGCACCCGGATTAGTAAATAAGATGGCGAAGCTATTAAGCAATGCAACAAGCTATCTATGCAAGCCACAAGTCAATTCTATTGTCTCTAATCCACTCAAAGGCTATGTCGCTAGTTTACTCCTAGGTGAACAAGCAATTCTAACTAGATTACAACTAGGAGCTAACAAGACTAAGCAACCTAACACACTACTCGAGCTAACAAGCTAAGCACCCTAGCAAGATATACTACCAAGTAAATGCAAAGAGGTGCTCGAATACAATACCACCGTTGTCGAGTAGAGGTTGTGGCCAATCACCGTGTACAAGAAATCTCCAACGAGCAAGAACAATGACACGATGATTTTTTTCGAGGTTCACGTGCTTTTGCTAAGCACGCTAAGTCCCCTGTTGTGGCGACACACTCACTTGGCGTATGCTAAGCTTAATGGCGGTGCCAAAACCCTATGGGCGCTCAAGCAAAGCGATCACAAGAGAGGGTCCAACAAACCCACGAGCAATCCACTAGTGCTCCTTTCATGAATCTCAGCGGGGTAAGGAGCGACCCCTCACAATCACCACCGGTGTGGCCTCAAACAAGCTCCACTTGAGCTCAACACCGCCTCTTGCTCCAAGCCGCTAGGGAACCGGGCAAATTCCCAAGAGAAACAAGAATCTCGCGGCTTCTCCAAGGATGAAGTGCTCTAGATGCAACCAAGCAATGCAATGCACTTCTATCACTCTCAATCTCACCAAGAATTCGAGTTAGTGTTGGGGAGATGAGTGGAAGGAGTATCAAATGCTCACTAGCAAGTTAGAAGCTTCAAATGTGCAAGAGAGGGACAAGTATATATAGCCTCCTCCAAAGAATAGAGCCGTTGCCTTCAAATTGGGTGCTACGTGCGGCCGGGGCCGCACCGGCCCGAGTCCGGTCGCGGGTCCGGTCGGTGCCGGTCGCTACAGGCAAGCCGGCCCCACGGTGACGGCTCAACCATGTGTCCTCGGGGGATCCGGTCGACACCGGAAGCATCCGGTCGAGTACGGTCACAGCGTCGGTAAAACCCGCCCTCTGGGGCTCTTTGCGAGCCTTAGCGACCCGAGCAGCTCCGGTTGAATGCGTCCGGTCGCACCGGCGTGCGTCCGGTCACCCCCGGGGGCGACAAATCTTCATCTTTTTCTTTGCTCTTTGCTTCAAACTTGCTTAGCCTCTTGCCATAGGTTGCCAACCGTCCAAGATGACCACGTTATCATGCATGTTAGCTCGTCGATAAGTTAGGCAAGATCGAAGTTAGTGCTCTCATGTCCTAAATGCAATATGCAAGTCGATATGGACCTAGAAGCACTTCACCAAAGGATTGTCGTGGCATTCCCTCTTGATAGTCGGCTATCTATCCTATAATGTGATCACGCGGCTCTATCGTGTCTTGATCACCGAAAGAAAAAACCCTATCAAGATACCTTTGCCTTGATCTCACGGGTTCCTTTCAAGCCGATCACCCGAGCTTGACGATCCATCAAGTCCACCGAGCATTGTCCATGTTCATGATCATCATGCTCCTTGTCATCAACCTAATCCTTTCTCAAATCATACACTTAGAGCAAAGGATTAGTCCACAAGTGTGTCATCAATTTCCAAAACCAAACATGAGATTTCAATAATCTACGGACAATTCTCGCTAGTGTGGCTTTGTGTTTCCACATTCTTCACATGTCATGTGAGAGTCTTGAATTTGCATGGCTGCCTTGGGTTGAGGATCTCTATCCTCTAGCTTCTTCATGATAAGGTCCATTTTAGCGAGATAGCATATCTACTTCTTTAAGCTGGTGCATTCCTCTTTTTGCGAGATTGGCGCTCTTCACTCCAACCTTGGTTGGAAGCCATCTTCTCCACAAGTTACGTGGCACGAGTTAATGTAAGTGATAAGAAAGCACCACCCGGTGCGGCATCCATAGTTTCACGAGCTTTGGGGGCTTCTATAGAAAAAGAGTTCTTGGGAGTCGTTTTTGCTATCGAGAAGTTTAGATCTTACTTAATGGGGCGAAAGTAATTGTTTACTCTAATCATCTTTGCTTTAAAATTTTTGCTCACTAAGAAAGATGCTAAACCTAGAATAATAAGATGGATTCTTCTACTCCAAGAATTTGACCTTGAAATGAAAGATAGAAAAGGAGTAGAAGACATTGTTACAAATGAATTGTCGCATATGCAAGTCACTAACCAGCAGGAGTTACCAAGAAATAACTTGCTACGCGGAGACATGCTTCTTTGAAAGTGTGATTCCAACCCGTGGTACACGAACATCATGAATTTCATAGTCACGAGTGCGTACGCCACGTAGGGGAGAACAAGAAGAAGCCGCAAGATGAAAGCGGATGTCACTTTTGGGGACGACCCATATGCGGGTATGCTCGATGGCTTTGTTGAGGAGATGTGTACCGACTTGGCGAAGGAAAGCAAATCATAGATAATTGCCATGCGAGCACCGCACGGAGGTCACTATGGAGTATTCGCACACATGAAAAAATTTGGCGGTGTGGATTCTTACGGCCGACGATATGCGAAGACACTAAAGAGTTCATCAAAAGATGTCATATATGCCGGTTGCAAGGCAACATCTTTTGCTTTCGTAATGCAATGCCCTTGCACTACAACCTTCAAATTGAGATATTTGATGTGTGGGGCATTGACTTCATGGGACCATTCCCAAAGTCACATGGCTACAGTATATCCTTGTGGCCGTCGAATTCACGTATCCAAATGGGTGGAAGCCATACCATGCAAAGCTGCCGATGCCAAACATGCCAGACAGATGTTCCGTGAAGTGATCTTCCCTTGCTTCGGAACACCTAAAATGGTCATAAGTGACGGAGGGTCTCACTTCACCGAAAAAGACCTTCGAAGCTTTTGAAGGATCTTGGCGCAAGGCACAATATAGCCACACCCTACCATCCTCAAACAAACGGTCAAGCGAGACCTCAAACAAAGCAGATCAAAAATATCCTACGAGAAAGGCGGCCGATAAGATGGGAAAAGATTGGAAAGACAAACTACGATGCACTTTGGGCATACGGGATAGCTTACAAAGCTCCCATCGGCATGTCACCATACCGGCTTTCGTGTATGGAAAAAGTTGTCATTTACCGGTTGAGCTAGAGCCGCGAGCTCTTTGGGCAATAAAAGAGCTGGAACATGGATGCAATACTGGCGAGAAATAGGCAAAAGCAAATTTACGAGCTAGAAGAATGGAGAGAGAAGGCATACGAGTGCCAAACTTTATAAAGAAACAACCAAAAGATGGCACGATCGCGAATCAAGCTAAAAAGAGTTCAAGGAAGGAGACAAAGTTCTTCTATTCAACTCCAAGGTCAAGCTTTTCGGTGAAGGAAAACTTCATAGTAAATGGAAGGGACCGCATAACCGTCATCAACACATCATCACATGGCGCAATCACAATTCAAGGCGGCGAAGGTAAGGCTTTCAAGGTAAGCGGTCAACGATTAAAAGTTTTCACGGAGCCTTCATATAATCAAAAAGAAAAATTAGATGTAATAAAATTAATTGCTTTTAATAAATTTGCCCAAAAGTAATTAAAAAAAGTAAATAGAATTATTTGTCTACTTGCTTGTTTTGGTTTTCTTTGTGCAAAATAAAAAGCGGATACAATAACAAGTGTGGGGAGGCGCCACACTCACCTCGAAAAAAAGATCTTGCTTGGTATTAAAATCGATCAAACTTGGTCCGTGCATTTTTTTCTCACTCCCTATCTAGCTAGAAGAATCTGAATAAAATAAATCCAAACTATCTCTGTGGCACTCCTTCTTCTTGTCTCCCTATGATTATAAGTTTGCATACTTTTTATTCCTCGCACACATTCTGCAAGCTTGTGAACACTTGAATAGGGACCCTAGTCTATCTAAGTCATTGATAAATGTGATATAGTAGGATGACATGACTCTTGCTTTCTCTTACAAAGTACTTGGGATTTCTTTTACAAAATAAAATAAATAGCATGTTCATGAATTGCTTTGAAATACCTACCAAGGCCACAACATATATGTTCAAACCAAAAAGCATTTGCCTCTTACTTTGTGTTGAGTTCCATCAAAGCGTCACGTGACTTAATGTTAAGATTCTTGGCATGTACCCATGATCGAGAAACACGTACACCCACAAAAATAACGCCCGACTCTTACAGCGAGAAGTCGCGCACAACATGCATCCATCCACCAAATATTTCTACTCCATACCTTTGTTTCAATATCTCCACGGTACAAGTTATGCATGCGAGAAAAAAAGAATATGGGCTATTGAAAAAAAAAAAAAAATGCCAAAGAGCATGTGGAATAATGGACAAAGTGTCCAAGCGAATGATAACGGTACCGAATTTTCAAAAAAAAAAAAAAAAAGAAAAAAAAAAGAATGATAGCCCATACTTTCCTAAGGCATTTGTTTCATTAAGAGATATTCATCACAAGGAGTACAAAAAAAAAAAAATATTCATTCCACACACTTGTGCACAATCTCGATCTAAGTTCATGCCTTGCATCTTCATATAGTCGGGTTTTTGATTCAACAATATACACAAGTAAGTGAGCTCCACTTACGATCATGCACCTTGAAACTCCACATATAAAAGCTGTAGAGATAGGATGATCAACATAAAGGCATGCTACAAAAGCCTTGGTGAGGATACAAAACACATACAAATTTTGAGTGAATCGAGAGAAGCATTCAAGGAACACATGCCATCTTCTTTTACAAAATAAATAAAAACCCAAGTATCAATGTTTAGAAGGGTAAGAAGATTCGAATCCCATCTATTCCATTCCTCAATTTCTCAATGATATACTAATAGACACTTTGAAGTTCCAGTGCAGGTGAGGCTTGGAATAACTTGTATGCAGGTCTTAAAATCCTTGGAGATGAACCCGCTTAGTCTTGCACTTTACTCGAGGGCGAGTAAAGACTAAGTGTGGGGAGTTTGTTGGCGGTGCTTAACCACATCTCTACCGCCAACTTAATATGAATAAAACATGATAAATTCTCTCTACCAACTCTAGAATAGGGCTTTGGACTAACACTTCCACAAGTTTTGCTAGAATATGTGTTTCACAGGGGACAAAGGCGGAAATGGCCGAAATACGCTTTCCAAAGGCACAAATCAAGCAAAACCAAGCCCAACACGCTAGGAACACAATTGGACCAAAGCACCCATCAACTACGGACGTGGGCCGACCCGGGAACCCACCACCAAAAGGCGGTTTGGAGCGGCACGGGGGCGGTCCGGCCGGGATTTGCAAGTGGGTCCGTGGGACCCCGGTACCGCCTCCCGAGGCGTCCTTTTCGCAGGCGGTTGCATGCCGCCATGCATAGGCGGTATTGCTAGGTGCTTTCCTAATATTCGCCACCAAACCGACCATGCTCTACTACTTAAGGATGGCTCCACCCTCTCCATTCATTCATTCAAGAATACACAAGAGGGAAGAGAAGAAGAGCAAGCCACATTTCTCATTAGCTTCTAGCTAGATTAGTATAGGGAGTGAGTGAGGAAGAGTTGGAAGGAATCTCGGAGGGTCCGCTTCCTCTACTTCTTGTACTAGGGCGAGCCTCGTACATCGGGTTGGGCCAGTGCGGACTTGTCGGCTCCCTCTACACTTGTACCTCTACGATCGTTCTTCTACTTGGAGTAAGAACTATCGTTGTTTATCTTCGGTATTAAGTTCTTAAGCAAGTTATCTTTGTTCGTTATATACTTGCGGGATCGTCGTTCGATCCTTGTGGCGTTTGCTCTAGTGAAAGGGCCTCGCTCGTCGGGTAACCCTTGAATTCACACTAGAGTAGAGTAGAAGAAGATAGCATAGGCGTGGTGTCTAGGTTATCGTCTTCGCCGTTTTCCCCACTCATCGAGACGGGACGAGGTGGTAGGCGGTGGTGGTGACCACTGGTCCGTCCCTAGTAATCCCCCGTCTCGGGTGGTGCGAGCATTTACCGGTATCGCTGGCGGCCAGTGCGCTCCGGTGCCGAAGTAAGTCTATAGTGACAAGGATACCTTTGCTAGGATCTCTACAGTTAGGAAACCTCGCTACCCAATCTACTCTTCATCTCATCCCGGGGAGGCTGCTTTAGAGACTTCTTACGCCCGTTCCACGTGGAAAATAACGATACCACGAATACTTAGGGTGAAGTGCTACAACGGTACTTTTCCGTGCGCTTTGCGGACTTCTTTCGCTACGCTAAAGAAATACCAACGGTATGGTTGATATAGTGTTTACACTTTGGCATGGGATCTCCGGATTCGGCCAGAAGGTTCTAGTTTTCACGTGAAACTAGTTTCATAACCGCTAGTGTAGGCGTGGTGTCTAGGCTAGAGTTTACGAGATTGCGCCCAGCGCTACGGAATAGTTGTGGTAGCCACAGGGTGACGACTCCGATCAGGCCTTTGTAGTCCACCACATACGTGTTGGTGTTTTTCGTAGAGCTTTTTTTGCCTTCACCCGGTTACCCCTTCCCAGTCTTTTCGAGAACCGGAAAGGAACAACTTCTCTGAAGTGTAATGGTGTAGCCGCTATGTTTGACCCGGCTTAGTTATTCCCTTTGGTATGAACTAGAATAGAACCACAATAATAGAGAAGTAAATAGGGATCTTGTGCTCTCCCGTTGTCCTCCTAGCTTAAGTTATCTGCTCTGCTATCTTATCATAGGGTTCTCCTGTGTGTGTCATTTATCAAAAACTCCGATCTTATCCTGTACCTCGCATTAGTCTAGCTAGTTTACTAGTTAGCAGATAAATGATGGTAAATTGTCGACTTCTTTAGCCATTGCTTCCTTGAGGATAAATACGATACCCTAAAATACTCTTGGGTGAAAGTTACAACGGTATCCGTGCGCTTGCGGGTTTTATTTATTTGCGTTAACAAATACCAACAGTGAGGATGTGAGATAGGAACAAAAACACAGGAGGCAGTCAGGATGGGAAAATCCACTCCAAACAATCAGAGAGGGAACTGGATTGAAGAAAGATTTGAGGAGCGGAGGGAGGAGAAGAACAAGAAGCCCACCAGGATAAATCAATCTGATGTAAAGGTGGAGGCAGTCCTAGGCGGAGCAAGATGGATGAATCAATAGATCGGAGAAGGAGCAATCGATTGGCTGGTTGGATCTTGGAAGAGGAGCACAAATTTGGGTAGGATGGAGGATTGGAGAAGAAGAAGGGTACTGTAGAAGAGGAACACGCATGTCGCCATTACGGCACCTACTACTGCGAGCGAAGCAATTTTTACTCATTCCTTTCTCTTTTTGTTTCGAAGCGAGCTTTGGAAGTCCTGGAAGAGTTGTTTGAGCTTCCAGTTAATCAGCAGGCCCTTGACCAACTCCATCAGCTTGACCACCTTGTTCAGAACTATTCTCTGTCAGATAATGTCGATCAAAAGATTTTTTAGCTGGGGCAGCCAGTTCAAAGCTTCCAAGCTTTACAAATTAGCTTTTCTGAATGTCAAGTCCCGACAGTTTTTGGCTGGGTTTGGAAATGCAAAGTCACCCCTAGAGTCAAGTTCTTTGCTTGGCTTATCCTTGTTGATCGGCTTAACACTAGAGATATGCTTTCCAAGAGAAATTTTAATGTGCATCCGAATAATCTCTGTGTTCTCTTCAGTGACAATTGTATTGAAACCATTGACCACTTGTTTTTGAATGCTCCTTAAGCCAAGCAGTGCTGGGCTAAGCTTGGTATTATTTGGGTGCAAAGTAACACCCTTTTCAGCAGGATTCAAAGGACCAGCAGAGCGTTCTTCATGGAGATTTTTTTCTACTTGCGGCCTAGGAACTTTTCGAAGGTTAAGTAACAAGCTCATCTTCGATGGTGTCAGGCTAGCTTTGCTCGGTGGCTTCATAACTTAAGGAGGAAGCCACTCTCCAATCCTGTAGAATCATCAAGGAATTCGATAGAGCGGCGGGTGCTGCTGTGGCTTGATGTCTTCTAATTTTGTTTTCCATTTCTTTTTGTACTTCCAGTTCCGGCTTCCCTTCCCCCTCCTCTTGCTTTTTGTAAGTTTCCTTATACCTTTGTTGCCCTTTATTTATAAAAGTTTCTTTGGGATCTCTCCTCGGCTGGGCATTCGGTATTACCGAACCGATCGATTCGGTGCCGGTTCCTCGGTAAATTCAGTTCCTACAAAGCAGTACCGTCGGTACCTTTGAAAAATCGGTACCGAGGAATTCGGTTTCGGTACTTTCGGTTCGGTTCGGTATTTCCGAAAAGTACCGAATTAATCAAAGTGACATGTAATTGCATGTTTAAAAACTAATTTTAACATGATTTAAGTAGATAATTATGGTGTCAAATACATACATATAGAAGTTTAAGAGTAGAATACCACAAATACATAACATAATAGTCTAAATTAGTACAATTAATAATATAACAACACTCACACTCAACACATTTACGTAAATTCGGTACGAGTTCGGTGCCGGTTTACCAGTACGAACCGAATATATCTCGGTAAATTCGGTTCCTAAGAACTAAGAACCGAACGAGGAACGAATTTACCGGTTTCGGTTTTTCGGTTCGGTTCTCAGTAATTCTCGGTTCGGTTTTGGTTTTCGGTAAATTGTGCCCCCAGAGCGAATCTCTCCCACGGTTTTTGCGTAAAAAAAGTATACGCAACCAAAATTGACTCGTGGGCCATACATGTTATAGGAACCCGAAAACTGTAAACGTAAAGCCTTGGCGCCTTTCTTGAATACGTCTACGACTCACTCCTCTTGTGTAGCTTCGTCTGTAGCCGTCGTTACAGTGTAGGACCGTACCCGTTTCAGCCAGCAGCAAAGATTGACAAACGCGCTGCCCACCCATTCCATCTAATTCGTTTCGTTCTTATCCTGTGCTCTCGTGCTTTCTCGGTCTTGCCCCCGGATCTCCCCATCCAATCGCGGCGACCATCGACAGGAATTCCTGGGTACCTTTGATCCCGCAGATCTCTGCTTCTTCAACCGCAGCGACCTTCGACAGGAATTCCTGGTTAGTTTTGGTCCCTCAGATCTCTGTTTTGTAGCCGCCTCCATGTACCTTCCGTAGCCATATACCACATGCTGAAGTTTTTTCTCGTCATAGATTAATTTCACTTCTGTGTACTTACAACAAAGATTTCTTGTCTACCTATGGTTCCTTGTCCTACAGCGCATTCTTATGTGGAGAAAAGAAGCATATTCCTGCTTTAGACAGGAGGGATTTTGTGTTAGCACTTAATTAGCACAATAGTGGATCTTTATTTTTGGGGCATGAAAGCACGTAAGCAAGATTGCGTGTCTAACAAGGCTTATGATTGCTCTCCTCTGCTGTCTAGTTAAGCTATTTGCATGCTAATCTTTTCTTAACATTTTATTTCGTTACATATGCATCAGGTATCTGACAAAAGAGGTAGACAAGCAATCCTATCCTGTCCTCTCGTTTTATATATGCATCAGGTACTGTAGGACTTCTCTCCAGGTGAGTGCTTGTTATCCTGCTGCACAAACATACAACTTTGGGGTACCCCTGGACTGATCATGCCTGTTTGTGCATCCCGGCTCCTTCTGTGCTAACTTCAAAGAGTACAAAATCTTCAGGCATCGACCAACAAACCTGTCCTACATAGTGTATATTCATACTGTATAACAAATCTTCTGCCATACAAGTTATTTCTGGTTGCATTGTAATAGCTGCACCTGTGCTTGCAGAGGCACAGCATGGATAACAAGGAGTCAAAGGAAATGTCATTTGATATCTTGCAAGAAATTACTGACTTTAAAACTGAGATCGGCCGTGGCGCTTTTGGAGTAGTGTATAAGGTATGTTTAAGCTGTCACAACTCCTTGAGCTATGAAGTAAACAAATTGGTATACTTTTTAACACCCAGACATATTTCTGCATTCTGATTCCCATTTCAAATGTTTTTCAATCTAAGGAAAATAATATAATTGCCATACTAATTTCTACTAGGGAGTGACAAAAGATGGGCAAAAAATCGCTGTAAAGCTGCTAAATCATATGCAAGGATTTGATGATGAACAATTTCGCAGAGAGCTTGACCATCTTACTACACTCAAGCATCCAAATATTGTCCAGTTACTATACTACTGTGACGAAACAAAGGAAGTAAGTGTAAAGTATAATGAAAAGACAGTTATAGCTGAAAAGGTGCACAAGGCGCTCTGCTTCGAGTATATGGAAAATGGAAGCCTTCAAGACCACCTTTCAGGTGTGATATTCCTTAATTTTATGTGTATTAACTATCACACAGAAACTATTTTTAGTATAAATTTCATGAATACTCTACTCTTGTTTATTTTGGCAGACATAGATCAAGGATTTGGTTGGCATACACGGTACAAAATAATTAAAGGGATCTGCATGGGTTTAGACTACCTTCACACAAAGTTAGAAAGTCCTATTTTACCATTTGGACCTAAAACCTGCCAATATATTGCTAGATAAGAATATGGAGCCAAAAATTGCTGATTTTGGTTTATCTACACTCCTCGGTAAAAGCACCAGAATGATAAGGAATGTTGGAACACTGTAAGCTTATGGATTAGTTTGTTTTCCTTTTGCATAAACTGAAGGCATAGTCCTCATAGTTATGCTAAATACTTACCTACAAGTTATACTATCATGCAGTGGATACTTACCCCAGAATACATAACAGATCAAGTAATCTCGAAAGGGTTTGATATTTTTAGTTTGGGTGTTATAATTATGAAGATTATCATTGGATCTGCCGGCTACTCCCTTGTTTGTGATATGGAACCAGCTGAAGTTATTGAACATGTAAGATAAACTTATCTGTTCCTTGGTCCATTGAAGAATAATTCTTTTCAAATAATATGTATGTATGTATGTATATATATATTGAAACCAGCTAAATATAATTTTAGGTAGTCAAGAAATGGAGGGAGAGGTTACTTATTGAAACAGAATGTGACCAAGTAAGGAAATGCATTGAGATAGCGTTAAAATGCACAAATGTGCAAAGAAAAAGAAGGCCCACTATGGAATACATCATCGATCAGCTAACTGAGACAGAAGAACTATCAAATGAAGCATCTTCATCTTCAAGGAAGGAAGTGGATCAAAAGGTATAATCATGCATAGTGTATCCGATGTCTTCATTTAATGCTCTCTCAAAAAGAAAAGAAAGTAATGTTTAATTAGCTTCATAATTATGGCAAATTTGTCCCAGGGGCATGTTTCATTTGCTACTAATTCAAAATAGAATTAATAGTTACATGGTACATAGTTTACGGGGAGCAAAAAAATAGTAACTCCTCATTCCATGTGTAGGCAACTTTTGACTCATGCACAACGATTAAGAAAGTAGGTATAATGACCTTACTTGTCATCTATAGGACATTGGAAAAGATTGTTTGTTTGTAAGCGTTGTAGCATTTATTAAGCAATGGCAAAGACATAAGTAATAATAAAAAGTCGCCTAGAAGTTTTAGGCTATGATGCACCGATACGATATACGGATATGCTGACATGATCACTTGATGATACATTATTTTCAAAATCAAGGATACACCGACATGTTGATACATTATTTTTTAGAATCAAAAGGATACACCAATATTGCAATATATATTAATATTCATATAAAATGTATATTCTAGTAAAAAAATAGAAAAAAGAAGACTACTGAACCACTCTACCCAAAGGCCTACCTTTAAAACTGAGATGGAGGGACTCCTAGGAGATGGTGGCCAAGGTGGACGCTAGCAGAAACATTGTATTGACTTCTAGCTAGGTGTTACTCTCTTGGTACGGTAGATGCCCAAGGCCAATGACACCAGTGAGGAGATTCGGGACACGTTCCGTGTCTTTGGCCTGTGTGCATCTCGCATCCTTAACTATGGGGATGGAATGTATTAGAGGAGTACCGGCGTGAATTGGGGAAGTGTCTGAGATTCATCTTACAGAGATTCATCTTACATGTTATTGAAGCTATGTGTTTCTGATACTTGCCAATATTGTCTCGTGGGGGTATCAAGCGGCTGCCATATCAGATATGGATTGGGATGTGGGTATGGCACCGGCTGGCATATCAGTGCTTCCTAGGTTTTAGCATGAATTCTATTTAGATATGTATTACGTTTACAATAGTAGGGGACCAGAGTAGTTCTGTAGTAAGCCTTCTATTAACCTAATAAATAGTTTGACGAACCAATGGAGAATATGCTATTAGAGCGCAAGAATATTTTAGTAAATACACGATATTCGGGATATAATAAGGGTGTCAATCTATATCCGAAATTTCCACAATAAGTTCCAAAACAGATTATTTATATTTGGCAATGAAATACAAGGCTCTATTCGTGCTCGCCTAGGCGCTCTTATGCGCTGGGCGGCGGGGGTACCGCCTCCGTAGGGGATAGGTGGAACTTAGGAGGCTCTTGTCGACCGTGGTGCCTAGAATTGTCGTCCCCTTGTCCCTCTGTTCAGATCCTTGACGAGCGGGACTGCGGGTGACATCGAAGATGGAAACGCGGCTGCGTGGTGGCGGAGACAGCATGCTCGGCTGAGAGGAGGCAAGCGGTGCCGAAGGAAGGAGGCTGGCCACAACAGAGAAGAAAGGGGGAGGCTGGCCGCAGCGGAGAAGGAAGGGAGGAGGCTTGTGGCCACTGAGATTGGAGTCGGCGAGTCCACAGTGGTGGAGACGGACGGTTTGCGTGCGGCTAGGAGGGTGGATACCTGGATGGATAAGGTAGTGGATAAGGTGGGCTCTGCTTTGATGGGCCTTTCTGTTTTTGATGGTCCTTTCTGTTGAACAAGGTCCATATATCCCTAATTTTTTAAATGTGTAAAACGCCTAGGCGCTAGGCGAAAGAACATTGATATTTGGATGGTTGAGTTTAAAGGGGTTTGTGGGTGTTTGAGTTTCATGTCCAAATTATGATTTACCGTGATAACCGTAGTACATTTATTTATATAGTCAAATGAAACTATAAACAATAGCAACTTTGTAATTGTTGCCTTAGTGTCTACCTTGGTGTTCATATAAACAGCTAGAACTTTAAATGAATATATCTGTTCATTTATACACACCAGGACCATATTCTAATTCTGGCTTATTACATTCTTAATAGCTTGATGAAGAAGAATCCAGCCTTCAGAACAGCAATTTTCAGGGCCGGCATTTTCCAGGTTAGTCTGTATTATAGTCTGTATTATGTTGCATTGTAAATGTCATCATACCATGCGGTATGGTGGGTGCAGCTGAGTTCCGTTTATAGGGACAAGTGTGTGGCGGAATAGGCCCAAACAAACCAAGGTCCCCAAATTTTTGTTATGTTTAGCCACTGTTTGCTTAAGCGGACATTTAGTCTGTTTACACCTGGTTTAGACATGTAGTACACAATTTCTGTTTAATCAACTGTTTATCCCGTTTAAATGGTCATATTGCATGTATAAGTATACATTTAGCCTGAATAATGGCTAAATGGAAAGTGACCGACTGTGTAGTGTTTAACATTTAGGATAATATTTAGCAAGTGTTAGCTATTTGGCAAGACAAATCAGAGCCAAGCCTCCACGACTATTTTCTTTTATCTGCTCAACCAGTCAAATCACGATTGATATGCAGCCACATGCAACCCCCAGATCACTAAAGAAAATTTAACTTGTTCGGGTTCTCCTTGCCAACGAGTCAATGATTTCCCCCAAATATTAGACCAGGTTTCGTACTATTGTCTCTGTTCTCGTGTGATCAAATTGGTTTGTGATGTTTTATTGCTGAGGGAGATGCATGCGGGGTGTGGCCAACTTGGCATCACATCAAGGCTCAAGCATTTATTTCTTACCTTGTGCATGAATTTAATGTGGCAATGTCTAGTTTAGTTTTGTACATCAATTGTTGAGACATGTTATTGTTGTTCTTTCCTCTATTTGTGAAACTGAATGGTTTTTTTTATTTTTCTTTTCAAACTGTTTCAAATATTTATCAAAAATTTTCAAATATGTAGGGCCTTAGTCTGAGTTTAGCACCAGGGTAGGGTCCATACATGTACCTATTTTCATCTATGGAGTCCGTTGCATCTACAAACTCAGTGCCATTATTGACCTGAAAGCACTTGGGGACAGAGCCAAACTGAGTCTGAATGTATGCAACAAAATCAACAAAGTGACCATAGACATTTTTTTGTTCTCAAACGACGCAGGGAGAGCTGCGTGTCATTTCATTAAGCAAGAATAAGAGTACAACAACGAGTCCATAGAAGGACCAACCCGATAACTGAACTCACACACCCATACCACAAGAGCTTACAGATGCGCCCACAAAGCGCACATGACCACGACTTGACAAACGTACCGCAGCCTAGACAGCGGCGGTCAGCAACCCAAGAAGTTACTGGAGCTTTGACCCGACCCTTGCTCATTTTTCACTACACCCGGGCGCGGATGTAGCGCGCCACTAAGGTTGCGATGACCCGACCCTTGCTCACTTATCATCGTACCGGATCACGATCTGACGCGCCACTAAGGGGATGGCGACCCGGCCCTTGCTCATTTGACACCACACCGGGGTTCGATGTAGCGCGTCGCTAAGAGGGTTACGCCCCAACAAATTTCTTATGGGTTTCATATCCATTAGAGTGGCTGGTTTTTACGCTGGTTCGCCAAACCTAACGCAACCCTCCTCCTTTACCCGGGCTTGGGACCGGCTATGTTGAGACGACTCAAGAAAGTCTTCTAGTCAACATAGGCTGGAGTTCTTAGAAGCTCCAGCCATGCCCCATAAACTACATTCTTTCAACACATTCCGAAGTAGATCAGAAGTACAAGCTCCAGGAGTTTGGATGCCCCACCTGAACAACAAAGGCCCCCTTCCTCGCTAATGGACCTAAGAACCTCCTGAACCCTTGGTCTCTTATTATCAAAGACACAAGCATTACGATGCTTCCGGAGGGGCAGGTTTTCTAGATCCTTCTCCACGACCCAAACTTGATGTATCCAAGAAAAAAAAAGGCTGCGTATGCAGACTTGCTACTATAGGAACCATCCTATGTTACCTTCCATTTATATCTGTCCGGGATCTCAGGATGTGATGTACAATAATAATTCTGTCCACCATATTCCAAATGATGATATATTCAAGCAAGTTATAGAATACATCGACAGAGCAAAGAAGACACTGTCTTTGGAGAGGCTCTGCCAGCAACTCCAAAATGAAACCTCTGGTAGCCTAGAAAACATGCAGCAAGCCAAAAAGAATGGGTGGGCTCAGTATCATCAATCTTAGCAGCCAAAACTCTGCTCTACTTCTTAAACATCTAGACAAATTTTACAACAAGAAAGAGATTCCTTGGGTCAAGCTTGTTTGGCATGATCACTACTCCAATGGTGACATCCCACATGCAACTCTGGATAAAGGGTCTTTTTGATGGAAAGATATATTGTAACTTTGTGATCTCTTCAAAGGAATCGCTAATTGCAAACTCGGGGATGGATCTACTGTTATTTTCTGGTCAGACCTAGGGAATGACAATGTCATGCAGAGCAAATTTCCAAGACTTTTCTCTTTTGCCAAAACAAGAAGATCTTTGTGTTAGAGTTCCTTTCAGACAAAAACCTCCAATCACAATTCCACCTTCCTCTGTCCGAACAAGCTTATCAAGAATATCAAAGAAATGAAGAATGCAAAATTATATTCAATCTATACAGGTTTAACAAGATACAAAAGACTCTTAGCACTATATTTGGGGACCAGGTTTAACAAGATACATCTTCTAAATATAGTGCTAAGAATCTACATCGAGCTTATGTCTTCAATCTATACAGGTTTAACAAGATACATCTTCTAAATTCTATAATTTCCCCAACAAAATTGTTCAGCACCCTGCTCCTTCTCTATGGATTTGGGACATTCAAAATGCAGTAACAAACTTAGAGTCTTCTCCTGATTATGGATAGACTAAACACAAGGAACCGTCTTAAAAGGAAAAAGCACAAGTTCGAGGGCAATAACTATAACTGCATTCTCTGTCATCGAATATTGAGGAAACTGCTTTCCACCTTGTAGAAAGGTAGAGAGGGAAACATCACACACCCAATATGTGTGTGTGTGTGTGGGGGGGAGGTGACCATATATATAGCCAATGCGGTAATACATGGCAATGTGCCAACAATACATGGCGAGGTGCTAATCACACCTAATATACACTTGCCTAATGTATATATCTATCACCTGCCCTCAGTCGAAGCGTCAGGATTCAGGATGCAAAGACTGGACTGAAAATCCTGAAACAACTGTACAGGAAGCCCTTTCGTCATGATATCAGCAAACTGATATTGTGACGGCACATGGAGAACATGGACTTCGCTTAGAGCCACTTTCTCCCACACAAAGTGAATGTCGATCTCGATGTGCTTGGTATGGCGGTGGTGGACCGGGTTGGCGATCATGTGGACGGCGTTGGCGTTGTTGGAGTAGACCACGGTGGCAACCTTCGAAGAGGCGGCGAAGCCCGGCAACACTTTCGGTAGCGACATGGCGACAACCCGGTACATCGACTGCGCCTTTGGGCCGAGACACCGTAGTTTGCCGTTTAGACGACCAGGACACCAGCCTGTCTCCCAGGAAGACATAAGCCTGATGTAGAGCGGCGGGAGTCGGGGCAGCCCAGTCGGCGTCGGAGTAAGCCACCAGTTTGTCGATCGGCCCGGTGCCAATGTGGAGGCCTGGGCGACGGTGATCCTGCGTGTAGCGAAGAATGCGCTTGATCGGTGCAAGGTGAGGTTCGGAGCGTGCCGCGCATATGCCAAATCCGAGCGAGTCAGTGTGAAGTATTGGAGGGCGCCGGCGAGACTCCGGTACTCGGGCGGGTCGGCGATGGGGGCACCATCGTAGTAGAGAGCTTGGCACGAGCATCAACGAGGGTGCCGGCGTCGAGTGACACTCGGGCATGCCTAGGAAGAGGCCGTCGGAGGAATGCGTGACGGAGATCCCAAGGAAGTGGTGGAGGTCACCAAGATCTGTCATGGCAAACTCTGAGTGTAGGCACTCAGTGATGCGCTGAAGAGGAGCCAAAGTCGAGGCTGTCAGGTTGATGTCGTCGGCGTGAGGAGGCCGAATCGCCGTGTCACCCCCCACTTGGAGTTCGAAGAGGGGAGGTGTCGATGGCCGAGGCGACAAAGCCCACTTGTCGAAGGTAGGTGGCGTGGCGGCTCGTGTCGAGGCACGGGGGGCTGCTTGAGGCCATAGAGGGAGCGATGCGGGATGAGAATGGTCGGCGAAGCCGGGTATTTCGGTGGTCTCGCCCTCGCCCGGGCGACCATGAAGAAAGGCATTCTTCATGTCCGGCTAGTGGATAGGACGGCGCATGCATGGCGCGTGCGGGGCGACACGGGTGTCGCCGGCTTGACGGCGGGGCTAAAGTCTCGGTGTAGTCGACGTCGTGCGGCCCAGGTGAAGCCGCGGACCACCCAACACGCTTTGTGGACGGGCAAGAGAGCCATCGAGTGGAATTTATGCTTATAAATCCACTTGCCTGTCACAACATTCACGCCGGACGGTCGAGGAATAAGCCGCCAAGTGTCGTTGTCGATCAGGGTCTCGTACTCATCTACCATGGTTGCACGCCACAACGGATCGGCGAGCGCTCCGGTTTTTCTCGGGCAGCGTGGACACGACGGAGGCGGCGGCACGGGACGGTCGAACGCCCTTCTTCTAGTAGGCGCCGCCACGGCCGGGTGCAGAGAGGGGACGGCTGCCCACTGCCGAAGCCGCCGGAGGAGGCTCCGGAGGAGGTGGAGCCAATGTTTCCAAAGCGTCGCTTTGTCATCGCTTAAGCGCCAAGGCGCTCCACGGGGACGCCTGCAGGGCGACTCACCTTAGGTCGTATGGCGCGTCGCCTTACCACCGTGGCGCCCGAAATCGTCGCTTTGGCGTCCCATTCGGGGCAAATCGTGCGTGGCAGGCGCCATGCGGGGATGCCTCGGCGGGAAAAAAGGGAACAAATCGAGGGAAAAATAGCGGACACGTAGGAGAAACAAGAGCGCGCAGAGAAATTGGCCCGCGCGGGAGAAATATAACTTGTGAGTGGGAGCGCGGGAGATTAGGGAGGGGGGACGGCGGCTATCGACCCCGAGGCCCGACCCGAGAGGAAGGGGAAGCAGAGGGGGCGGATGGAAGAGCAGAGTAGAGGGGGCGGAGGGAAGAGCATAGCAGCACATCTGGGGGAGAGGGAAGCAGAGCATGGCATCCGGTACGGAGAGGGGCGGACAGCGGAGGGAAGCAGAGCAGCTGCATTCGTGCCGGCGTGCGGACTACTACGGAGGCGGGGCGATGTTGGACTGAAAGGGGTCGGGAACTCGGGGTAGATGAAAGCCACGGCAGGAGGGGAAGGAGTATGTGGGCTGCCTAGTGGGCTGGGCAAGCCCACTTCTTACTCGTTCCTTTCTTTTCCTTTTTTCCTTTATTTTTTTCTTCATCTACTACTCTAAGCTGCTATTTTTAATTCTTAATTAATTTTTTAAGGTGTTGCATCGCCTTACGCCTTACTCGCTTAAGCGTAAGGTGGTAGTTGGTCGCCACGCCTCGCTTTACCGCCTTGTGCTTGGTGACCACCCCCTTCTCGTCCTTCTTGAGCTTGTAGGCCCATTTCAACGAGATTGGGCGGTGGCCGTCGGGGAGATCCACGAGCTCCCGGTCCGGTTCTTCTCGACCACCGGAGCTCTTGCTTCATCGCCGCCTCCCACTACGGATGGCCCTTGGCCTCCGTGTGGTTGACAGCTCCCGGCGTGCGTGAGGTGGAGTTGGGCGAAGAGCCGCTTTGCCGGCCAGTGGCGACTCATCCCCGATGATGTTCGTCATCTTGCGGTAGCGGAGGGGCATGTCGTCAGAGTGCGCGTCCGGGCGCTCCTCGTCGTTCTCCGGCGGCGTAGCCGGCTCGATCGAGGAGCGGAAGTGGAAGCCGCCATTCTTCGGCGTTGTTGGGGGACAGCGCAGGCGAGAGCTTGGCTCCTCTGCCGCGGCATTGCTCCCTCCCGGGGCTGGGCGAGGGGATGGTGGAGCGGTGCGACCGGTAGGGCTGTAGTAGAGCTCGGCGATGGCGTCCGTGCTCCCCGATCTTGTGTCCCTGGCGGCCGATGGCGAACTCCTCGTCCGCCACGGTTGCTCCCTCCTTCCTTCGACCAATCCCGGCCGTGGCTCTCGTCGAACACGACATCCCACGAGCAGCGCCAGCGTTGGGTGGGCGGTCGAGACGCGATGACGCCTTGGCGGCGTCGCGTACCCGATGAAGATCCCCGGCCTGCTGCGATCGTCCGGCTTCTTGCCTGCTGCGGCAGATCCTTGAGTGAACGCCACGCGGCGAGCGTGCGCGGTGCCCACTGCGGTGCCGTGCCGGGCCTCATCGGCATCATGCCTGCGGCGCCTTGGTCGGGCGGTTCAGCGAGTGGATCGGCGGTGGCCACGGCCTCGCCCCCAGCGCCGCCGGGGACTCCGCGCACCGGCGGTGCGGGCCATGGCAACCCACGGTGCCGTTCCGGCTCGGCGACACCGTTCGGGCCGCGGCGAGTGAGGGCGTATGTAGTGGCGCCGGATGCCCTCCTCAGCGCGAGGCGGTGAACTCCGCCCATTGTTCGTCCGCGGGGTGTGCGACTTCTTGCCGCTCTGCATCTTCGCCGCGCTGCGAGTCTTGATGGCGTCGCGGCCATGTCCGCCGTCGTCGGGGAGCGCCACCCACATGTACCGCGTGGCGTCGTCGACCGGCGGCCGGGAAATAGCGCGCGTGCCACCGGAGTCGGCCGGCGTGATCGGCCCGCGAGATCCCCGTGAACCGGCTCCAACGGGTCTGCGGCAGCGGCCTGGCCTCCGGCGGAACGGCGGCGACAGTGCCGTGATGACGGGCGTGTCCGCACGCGCGGCGTGCTTGATCAATTTGACTGCCAAGGCAAACTTATGATCAACTTGAGTGCCAAGGCAACCCTACTTTGCAAAAGTAAGTGCAATAAAGTAAGATACAAGTGCTAAGTGATAGGGATTAACCGTTGTCAATTTGGTCAAATTTAAAATTGTTTGACTCCTCGAGAAGCGAGATTTTCATTCTTTTTGAGACGGAGGGAGTACCAAAATCCCTTCTTTATGGAGATCTTCATCATTGCTGCTTGGCACATATGGAAGCAGCGAAAAAACTTTATTTTTGACAGAGGACGACCCTCCTCCTGGAAATGCTCCTTCTTGGATGAGGCTAGACTTCAAGCTCTTAGAATGTCTGAAGACAAGTGCTCTGTTTTCCTCCTTTGTCCTTTGTATAGACTCCTCTTAGTTCTTAGCTGACTAGTGGCTCCATCAGTCTCTTGGTTGGCCTGTACAGTTTCTGTATTTTGCTTTTTAATAAAAAATCTTACAGTGGGGCCCTCCCCTGCTATATTTTTCGGTCAAAAAAAAAAAAGCGATGGCGGAGGCGCACATATGACCCAGGAGGTAATGCCATAGGTGGACAGGACAGTGAGGCTGCAACTAGCGGTGTTGGGTGGAAAAGCTGGTGTAGAGGTCTTTGCTGCTATTGCAGCGAAGGATGACAGTACTGTCGATGGATCCTTGACAAAAAAACAGAAGCACAAATTCAATGGAATAGTTATTATCACGCGTAAATTGACAAACAGAAGAAAATTGCGCAAAAAGCAGGGCAACAAGAACATTGTTGTGGTAAAAGGAAGTGTCGGTTTTAGGAAGAATGGAAGGTTTTTTTTTTTTTTTTTTTAAAGCGCACCCATTGGCACGATACTTCATTAAGGGAAAATAGAGTTTTAAATGTCGCACACTTTAGCCAAAAGCAGGTTGGCGAAGCGCCGAAAACACACATACGAGGAATCATAGGCTAAAAGCGGTGGAGCGTTACGGTTGTACTAAAAGTAAAACTAATGTGCGACGAGTGTTGAAGCGTCGGCGGCTACGGCTCGAAATCGAATCTCCCCGATGGCGGCAAAGCACCGGGCCGCATCAGGGGGGAAGATCTCACGCATACGCTTACGCTTGCGGATGAAGCGGCCTCACAAAAAGCTCCGGGCATACTGTAGCTCGGGGCGGCGCCGCCTCGACTTTGGCGTCCCTCAAGCTTGTTGAGCATCTCCGGCAACCGTCCGCTCCGTTGCGGAGGAGGGTCGTGCCGGTGGCTTTGCACGGAGACGAGCGCGTCGTGCTTTCAATCTTCGGCGGGGACCTTGGACGGCGTAGGATGGGCTGGCGGCGAGGATAGGCTCGTCGGCGGGAGGGTGATCGGCGATGAAGTCTGGGCGGGGCCGGCGGTGGGCGCGACGGCGTGCTCGAACCGATCCCCGAGGCCCGGGTCGGAGGCGGTTGGTTGTCCCCGCATCGGGAACCCCCGACTCATCCCGCGAGCGACGCCGCCGAGGGGTGGGAGGATTTTGCACATTCTCCGCTGGAGGGCGGCTCGGCATCCGGAAGGCTGCGTGGAACCTCGCGCGGCGGGTGAGGGGTCGGGGTAGGCGGCAGCGTGCACGGGGCGCTTGACCCACTCTTTGGGATGGACACGCCCGGCGCTGCTTCCGGGCGTTGATCGCGGAGCGGTTGGCGGCCAACCGGGTCATTTGCGACGCGGTACCCGGTCGTCATCGACCACCGTGTCCCTCGCTGCGTGGTGCGGCTGCGGGGGTCCGCCAAAGGCGAGTCAGCGAGTCGGCGAAGGCGGAACCGAAGATGCGAAGGAGCGGCGGTGGCGGCGGGAGGAACATCCACCGGGGTAGACACGTCGGTGCACGGTGGGTCGGAGCGAAGCGGCGGCGAAATGGACGGCGGCTTCGTCTGAGCCCGGAGAACCCCCCGGACCTCCGGCCGGTGCGGGGAGGCCCCACGCATACGGCGAGAGGCATGGCGGGCGGCGCGAAAAATGTCGAGGAACCTCGAGGCATCCGCCTCAATGAAGCGGGCGCGACCATGCGCGAGAGGTGAAGGTGGCTCAACGGTGAGTGGCGGGTGGCCCGGGGTGGGCGGTGCCGCGACGGGGGGCCCCGAACTCCTCAAGCATTGGGTCCACCCGGGCGGGAGGCACCGCAACCTCAAGCGAGATTAGCGCGGCGGGTCCCGAAGATCGCGGCGGCCGTCGCGGAGGCAAGCGACCACCGCGACCTTGGGCCCCTGAAGAACCGCGCGGCGATCCTCGGCAAAGAGGTTGATGTGGTGGAGGCCACCACGAAGCCTTGACGGGGCGAGCCCGCAAGGTCGGTGGAAGGTGGCGGTGGTGCGTCGGCGGTGACTCGGCCGAAGTGCGAGCTCCACGGCGGTGGCGGCGAGTTGGAGCTGAAGTAGTGGACCGTCGAGCTGCGGCCAGCGTCCGCTCGCGCTGCGATTCACGGGCGGTGGCGACGCGTCTGCGGCTGAGGCGGCGTGGCGGTAGGCGGCAAGTCGCGGCGGCGTGGTCCTCAGCGGCGATTGAAGCGAGACCGGCGGTAGGCGGGCGGTCGTCGGCGGTGGCGGCGTGGACGGATGGAGCGAAACGCCGCGGCGTGCTCATTGTGGTGGAGAACGCGCTGCCAGCCCGCGGCATCCGACACGGTTGCCCGGCGGCATGGCCCGGTCGTGGCGACCGCGCCTTGACCATGTTGCGCTAAAACTTCGCGAGGCAGCGTAGGTAGAGGAGCATGTTCTCGGAGGAAACCGTTGACAATCAAAATGTTCTAACAAGGATGACAGGCTATACTATTGAGTTCCTAATGTCAAAATGATGAAGGAAAATATTTGGCACGACAAGAATCAAAGCTTGAGCAAAGAGAGCGGAAGATTGGGCTTTGCCCTACCTGAACTGGCTAGGCTGGTTTCCATGTAACCTGCCTGGCATAGTGGCCGATAGGTAGCCTGACCCCATGAAAAGTGGCTTCCACCCTATTCCAAGTCGATTTGTTTCCAAATCAGTTTTAGATTTATTTTCGACGTAGGAAATTTGACATTGTGTGCTAGACATCTTTCCTACCAGGGTAAGACCACTTCTATATAAACGAGTGGATCATGGCTGATCGAGGAATCCAACTTCCAATCATCTAAAAATAAATCTGCTACCCTTTTGCCCTACCTCTCTCTATCCTTGTTCGCCACTGTCGAGGGTTTTCGACCTCTGTTGCTTAGGTCTAGTCTCAACATTTGCGGTGCCGACACTTCAACTGCAGGGGCATGTCAGACAGAAGGTCTCGCCAGATTGCTGTCCTACACCCAAAATGTCTCTCAACAACAGTCTTCCCACAAGCATAACCATTTGGAGTTACCCCAGCTATCCCATTCTATTAAGCACTTTTTGTGTTGCAGCTCAACATAGGGAATAAACAATGATGAAACAGTATAAGATATGCTGGAACTAGAATGATTAATTATACATCTACATCCTTTCCTAGTAGCTTAAACTACTAGGACAACTAGATAGTGCATGAAGCTTAATACGTAGTTTGAGTCGTGGGCAACACAATATGAGTAACAAATATTGTAATCCACACACATTCCACATCTAAGGGGATTCTGCACTTGAGGTAGTGCATTGTTTAACTTAACTGTTTGCACTTTATAAACTTTTAAATTCAACTGCATGACGCATAAAGCTCAATAACTATGTGTATTCATTTTCTTCGTAGTCCTTGATTAGTAGCCTTACTTGGTATATTGAAGCTTTAATATTTACACATGTTTTAGCACCTGACATTCATAGCTACTTCATCAGAAATGACCATTGACGCTAGCAGAGATAAAAGCCTTCTAAGTACACTTCCCAAGGAACTACCATTTGAATTTTTGAAGGGAATTACTAATGGATTTTCTGATAACACAAAACTCCCTAGCAGTGGATTTGGAACAGATTACAAGGTACACTCAGTCATTGGTGTGTTTTGCCCTTTCAAATCATTATATCTAAGAATGCCAATATGTGTCCAATGTGAACATACACAGGAGTTCTGGAAGATGGACAAGAGATTGTTGTGAAAAGGCTCAACGATAATGGGCCAATGCCTGCTGGCAAACAATTTGTCACGGAGGCTGCAAATTTTATGGCGATAGAACATAAAAATATATTGAAGTTACTTGGCTACTGCAGTGAAGCCCAAAAGAAAGTGGTGGAGCATAATGGAAAATTCATACTTGTAGATACGACTGAATATTTACTCTGCTACGAGTATGCTTCTAAGGGGAGCATTGACAGTTATATTTTTGGTATGAGAGTTCACTATGCTACATATATTCCTTTCTTATCTTTTTTTCTTTATATGGCTGCTATTTTTCATATTGACCTGACTTGTTATATATTCTAGAAATTGGACTGAAATTGAGAAAGGTAAGTGTTAATAATGCACATTATAAACAATGTGAGGTTAAAATGTCATTGATCAACATTAGCTACCATTCATACACTATTAACTCTTAACTGTGTAGTTTGGTTGGTCAGTAGGGACATCTGTATTATAATACTGCATCTCGAAAATAGTCATGTGTGAAAATGTATGAAAAGGGAATAATGATGTCAGGAAATGCAAGACACACATCTCAAATGAAAGGAATGTGAGGCCTATATCCATCTGACCACACTTTGTTTGGCTGTCAGACTAGTATTATAGAGTATTTCCATGTTTTATTTCACAAACATTTGAGCTAAAATAATTAGGAATTTGAGTAATCAATGCAAGGCCAAGATTTGACCATTAGTTCATCACAATTGAATTTTGTGAACTATTTTACAATTAACTTTAAATAAAGTTGTTGCTAATTCTACATGAATGGACAACATTATTCAATAAATATTATTTACTGTTCCTCAAATTTATATGTAACTAGAGTACTAGACAGTTCCTTACTAGAAAGCACACTAGCATTTAGCCAAAGTATCCAGTTATCAGTCAACAAGTACGATACATATTTACCTTACCAAAAAAAAGGCTCATCATACTTCCAAAATAATTCATGTTCATTTTGCAGATAAGACAAATAGCCAAATCAATTGGTGTGCACGCTTTAAAATAATTGAGGACATCTGCAAGGGTTTACATTTTTACATAAGGAATTGGATAATCCTATTGTTCATTTGGATCTTCAACCAACCAATATATTGTTGGACGACAACATGGTGGCAAAAATTGCGAATTTTGGTCTCTCTCACGACTCTTTGGTGAGGAACAAACCCGAATATACACGATTAACGTTGTGGGAGCAAAGTAAGCCCAAAACTTGTCATAAAGTACAGCTGTTCTATTTATTTACTATGAAGTAAATTGAAAAATTGCATCCATCTGTATGGTAATGCATACTGATGTTGTTATCTTTCAGAGGGTACATGGCTCCAGAATATTTGTATCGTGGTGAAATCTCACTAGAGTCTGACATCTATAGTTTAGGTTTACTAATAATTGAGATCTCCACAGGAGAGAAAAATCCTCGCGACAAGAAAGATATGAGTTCAAGGGACTTTATTGGTTCTGTAAGTAGTAATAAACATAGTTTACCTCTTTGAAGAATGATAATCGTTTGTACATTCTCATGTTCATTTTTGCAAATATGACCATTTGTCTTATGGTTTGAATTCTGTAGATACGTCAAACATGGACAGATGGGCACATAGCCAGCAAGTACTTTTCATTAGATGCAGCTAGCCTCCAGCAAATAAAAATATGCATTGAACTTGGTCTAAAGTGTGTGAATGTCAATCGGAATAGCAGACCTTCTATACTGGAAATTGTTGACAGGCTTCGTGGACATCGATTCTAAACTGTTGAAAAGGTGTGGACATTATTTTGTTTCAATATTCACACACATTTTATTAAAAATTTCAAAAAAACACAAGAAGCACAAGAGGGAGGGAGGGAGGGCACACTATTGGTTGGACATTATTGGGGCCTGGGATTCTATCTTTTATATAGTTTATTAGAAAATGTTTTTTGGTAAAGACTTGACAAACCTATCATTAATAGTTCATTATGGAGCAAGGTTATCAAGTCATCTGACTAATCACGTTAGTCGGGCTGATTGGTGCCATGGCGATCAGCTATGCACTACGATTAGTCACGATTAGTCGGGCTGATCGGTGCCATGGCAACTAGGATCGATTAGACGATCTGAAAACAATGCTATGGAGCTCAGGTGCTCAGCTAGTCGGCGAAGGTGCTCCAGCTGGTCCATGGGGACCTCTGCGGGCCCATCACTCCGGCGACGCATGGCGGTCGGAGGTATTTGCTCCTACTCATGGACGACTTTAGCCGGTTCATGTGGCTACAGCTCTTGGCGAGCAAAGATGAGGCGACGGAGGCCATCAAGCGCTTCAAGGCGCGGGCGGAGGCAGATTCCGGGAAGAAGCTACGCGATCGCGGCGGCGAATTCACGGCGGTGGAGATCGCCAGCTACTGCGCCGGGGAGGGGATGGTGCGCCACCTGACAGCGCCATACACACCACAGCAGAACGTCGTGGTCGAGCGGCGGAACCAGACCATCGTTGGGATGGCGCTCGATGATGAAGGCCAAGAGTTGCCAGCGGAGTTCTGGGGTGAGGCGGTGAGCATAGCGGTGTTCATCTTGAACCGCTCGCCGACCAAGGCCCTGAAGGGGATGACGCAACTCTATGTGGATATCCACGACGAGGCTTGCTCGTGAGACTGGGAACCACTCTCTTTGTTGTTTGTTCCTCCATGGCGTTGTACCTTGGCTTTGTTCAGATAACGACAAAGGGTCCTGAATTCTGATTGCATTGCAGTTGAGAAGCCGCACGGTTTCATGCCATAGTGAGGCCACAGAGGATCCGGGTACTAGTAAGAGCTTGATTGGTTGAATTTTATCTGGACTGTAGACTAAAAAAGCTGCATTGTGAGGAATGGTTTCTGGCTACGAAATCCTAAACTATGGAAACCACATGTAGTTTTTTGCACTGTGAGTGCCCTTAATCTCTCATTAATTCTATCCTTTCCCCAGACTACTAATTGTCATTAACCACAGCTGGTGCCCCCTTGGGGACTGCCCTGGCTGCATCTCGAGCTCTGGGCTTGCTGTTAAACTGCCGCCCCCACATGACACCTCACCTGGCACTCGGTTATGTTTTCTATAGTCAGGGTACAACAAACTTACATGGATTGGCCTACAATCTAGGAACTGAATTGGCTTACAATCTAGGAGCCGATCCTTAGCTCTATCATCTACACGGTTACAGTGAACCTAGACACAAGGGGAAAGCCTATCGTCTAACATATATATCTATTGATTATGTTAAACACAAAAGACAAACTAGAAGTTTAATTTGTGCATTTGTGTGATCCAAAAGTCTTGCTGCAACAAATATCTACCACATATATATAAGCAAACTTTCGGCTTGCACATAAAATTGACATGAAGAAATTCCGACAGCAACTATCAAGTTAGGTTGCAGTCTATCACTTTTAAAAAATAACTTGAAATATCAAGTAACCATTTTTCCTTTTTTTAGTATCTATTGAAAGTGTTGTTTATCCTCAGTTAATGCAGAATGCAATTTTTTTTAGATATGTTCAATTTGATGGTATTAAATAAAAAAGGAGTTTCCTCAGCTTTTCAGAAAGCCGCGTAACATTACAAAGACTGGGGATGCCAGTTTAACAGGTAGCAAGGTAAAAACAGCCTAAAACATGCACTAAATTTTGTAGACATCTGATAACAGCACATTCGACGGCTTAAACGACTTGAGCCAACCCAGCATAGCATCCTTCACTTGCCCGAAATGCTCCAGGTCCTTCTCTTTAAGCTTGTAGCTCCATTTCTGCATCAGAGAAATCACAGTGTATATCACATCAGATGGTCCTCTAGGCACAATTTTTTCAATAACTAATTTGTTCCTAAGGACAAGTCAGTCCTGCAAAGATGAAAATGATCAACCCAATTGGCAGGGGGCCCTTGCCCTTAGGCCATTTTACTGAAAAGTCTTCCAGAGAAGAGGGGTAATCTTCTAACTGGAAAACCTCTTTGGTCAAAACCCAAACAAATTTGGCCAAATGACAGTTAAACAGAACATGGTCCACCGATTCTTCCAGTGAACTAAATAGGTTTTGCTTATGTTTATAAATAAGATATTTGCAACAAGGCTTAATTTTATGTTTGATTTTATAGATTTTTTTTTAATCTTATCGCGAACACTTGAAAGATAATCTTAGTATGAATCTATGACACTGCTATATAATTTGCTAATATGTGATGTTTCAGGTTGCCTGTTCGTTGGTGCAAAAGTATCAGCTTTTGAGGAGACCCAGTCAGACCATACAAGAGATGCTTTGTTATTCATAGCATATACGGGTGGTGTTTGCCCCTAAAGTTTAGTCACTCTCTTGGGACTGAAGGGGACTAAACTATTTTAGTTACCTTTTGTCAAGGTGTGACATTTCGAGGACTAAAAGTGACTAAACTTTCATATTTGCGGAAAGAGAAATGTTCATATATTAAATCCCATCACATGAAGTTGAAGGCAATTTATGCCCTGTATAATGTAGATTGTATTTTATGGCCAGACAAATTAAATAGCGGTGAAAACAGGTCAATACTGACTGACGGGTCCACTTTTTTTTCTCGAATATACATATCATTGCAATTAAGAAAAAAGTTTATCCGTGTAAATGATGCGCATCAAGCGCGCCAGGTGGTCTTACATCTAAGAGTGGATCAACTAGGAGACTGTTTCAAGGGTTGATATTACATAAATGAAACAACCAAAAGTGTGAACTCCCTACATGCTTCCGCGAAGAGTGTTGACACCAAAAAATGGCTTGGACTAAGGCACGGTAAAATTCTAGACTTCGCCAATTTTATGAAGAACTAAGGCACCGCAAATTTCGAGAGACAATCCAACATGTGTCGCGACGTCGGGACCTCATCGAGCTGCGTCGGGCGCTTGGGCCGTGGACGCCTCCGGACGCTATGAAATAAGCGTCGGGCGCTACCCCTTCCGCGTCCGGTGTACCTGCGTGAGCGTTCGGCGCGAGCCACCTGCGCTTCTTCTGGAGTGCGTTCGACGACGACGGACGTTGTTCGCGTTCGGGCGCGGCGTCCGGCAGATCGCTGTGCGGGTCTCTGGACAGCGTCTCGAGTGGCACGGACGCGTCCGCTGGCGGCCCAAATCGGGCGTCCGGCGCCCTCGCGATCTGTGCGTGATTTTCCTAATTCGAACCGATTTTTATTTCAGATTGGTTTTGGAGTCTTGATGTTTGGAAACGTTTTTTGATGGTTTCCTAAAAGGATAAGACCACCCTTCTCTATATAATAAGAGGTTCATAGCCGATTTGATTCCATCTACATCCAATCGTCACAACACATCTACCAAACCTAATCTCCTCTCCTCTCCCTCTTTTCTTCTTCGTTGCCACTGCCATGAATAGGTGATTGGCGGCGACAACACCCTAGAGCGGTCAGGCCGGCTAGGGCAGCCCATTGGTGTCGCACGTCCTCACGGGTCCGTCCCGGGCGTGTGGGGTTTTGGGTTTCAAGAGACTTCGCTGGCGTGTCTTGCGTATCGCGCTCCCGACGAAGCTCCTCCGACGGCGTTTATTGCGTATCGCGCTCATCGTTAGAGGCACACAGTCCATGTATGGATATCCCTAGGTGCTTGCCGATTCACGATTTTGGCTTGCCCTACGTGAAGCGATCTAGCTCTTGTTTTGGCGTGTTACCGATTTTTATCGTCAACAAAGAGCATTCTAATAACCCCGTTGACTGCTAGAACAGCCCGTCTAGAGCATCCACCCGATGACAAGTTCCCAATGCGTATGGCGTTGAACGTTACCTTGGATGCAGGTGAAGCGCCCTGCTTGAGTAGTACTACCTTGCCCCTGCTTGGAAAGCCGGTATGTGCGTCAACGGCTGAGCGGATTAGCAGGGGCGGTTGCTGCCTTCTGCCTGGTCCACGTCAACAATCAGGTCTCTCAAGCTCTTCTGACAAGCTTCTACCGCACGACGTCTCGGGCTGCGCTCTGAGTGATAGTGACAGGATTGCACTCACTACCTCCTCTAACAATCTCGACACAGACCAACCGATGGCCTGTTGGCGCCGAGAACGGCAACTGTTGCCCGTGGCAACTGTTGCCGGTGGACCATGGTCCGTTGTCGCCGGTTCGGAGTCCGAGCATAGCAGCAGCTCCGGGTTGTCACTTGTCAGCCTGGATCTCGCCGGCCTGGGCCTTACTGGCTCCATCGCGTCAAGCGCGCTGGATCGACTGGACAGGTTGCGCGTCATCAACCTCTCCCAGAACTCGTTCCACGGAGCCATCCCGCCGAAGCTACTGCGCATGTCGCGGCTGCAGGTGCTGGACGGCTGGACCTGAGCCAAAACCACCTCACTGGCGTGCTGTCAGGGGCTGGAGCCGGACCATCGTCTTCTCGGCGTTCTCACACACCTTGGCGATCACGCACCTAGACATCGCCTTCAACGGCCTGGCGAGCCTGTTGGCCTAGGATCACTAATCACAGCTGTATGTGGATTGTTGAATATAAGAACACGATCGAATCACACAAGAACACGAGAAAGTTTTTGGAACCGCCCGGAGGTCTCCCGGGATGACAGTGCCCTTTTTCACTTCGAATGTTCAAGATACAATGGCGCTTTTCCAGCAACCGACTCGATAACTCGACTCCACGATCTACCAGCTACTTATACACGTAGCTTACAGGGACCAATTAGCTAAAACACACTCGCTAAACACGATACAAGACACTGAAAAAACAACGTTTCAGAGAACCGTCAGCTCGTGTCCGCGCTCACCGCGCTCCACGTTCTGCTCCTGCATGTCTGAGTTCAAACCAAAACTCTCCCACCTCCGGCTTCCACTGCCACGTGTTCCCAGCGTCAAAACTCCATCAGTGTCAGGCTTAACCCCAACATATTCCCCCCTAAGACTGACACACACCGAGATCTCTGACACCAATCAAATGCCGCATCACTGATAGCTTCACTGCTGGCATTGGTTTAGTTAGAATATCTGCCTTCTGCTCCTCGGTGCCCACTCTCTTCACCATGATCTGATTCCTCTCAATGCACTCCCTAATGAAATGATACTTCAAATCAATGTGTTTGGATCTTCCATGGAACACTGGATTTTCATGAGTGCAATTGCAGAATTGTTATCAACCAAGAGTGTCACTGTCTTGGGTTTTCCCCTTGTCACCTCACTGATCAGATTCCTTAGCCACAAAGCCTGCTGAGCTGCAGCTGTAGCTGCTACAAACTCTGACTCACAGGAAGACAAGGTGACTGTCTTTTGTTTTTGTGAGCACCAAGAGATAAGATTCTCATTCAGATAAAAGGCCATCCCACCTGTGCTCCTCCTCTCCTTTGTATCAAAGCATGATCAGCGCCACTTTGTACCCTACCAGCACATCTTCATTCCCACCTTGGACATACACCAGTCCAAGATCCAAAGTACCTCTCAAGTACCTCATGATGCGCTTCACGGCTTTAGCATGCATCCTTTGTTGGCTTCTCCATAAACCTACTAGCCATTCCAACCGAAAAGGATAGGTCGGTCGATCAGGCAAATGATATCTCAAACAACCAATCATTCTCCTATATTGAGTTGCATCAGTGCGTGACCTTTCTTGTCCTCATTCAGCTTACAACCCGGGATCCATTGGAAATTTTGCGGGATTGCAATCCAAAGCATCCCAAACATCTCCAACACCTTCTTGGCATAACCGGTTTGCTTCACGGTGATGTAATCTTCTTTTTCGATCTACCTCTATCCCAAGGTAGTAATTGAGCAGCCCAAGGTCAGTCATCTCAAACTGTTCCATCATCTGATTCTTGAACAGCTTGATCTCTCCAGGATCCCCTCCAGTGACAATTAAGTCATCTACATAGACCCCCACAATGACTGCTGCTCTCCCCACTCCTCTAGTGTAAACCGCTTGTTGTTTGAGACACCTTCTGAACCCCGAGCTTTTCAGACAATTGTCAAGCTTTATGTTCCAGGCCCTTGGAGCTTGTTTCAAGCCATAAAGTGCTTTGCTTAATTTGAACACAAAGTTCTCTTTTCCTTTGACTGCATAGCCCTCTGGCTGAGACACATAGACCTCCTCTTCTAAGTCTCCATGTAAAAATGCAGATTTCACATCTAGATGATGTACTTTCCAGCCACTATTACCAGCAAATGCAAGTAACATTCTCCTTTGTGTCCAATCTGGCAACAGGAGCAAAAACTTCATCAAAGTCCACACCTTGTTCTTGCACATATCCCTTTGCTACTAATCTTGCTTTGTACTTGATTATTTCTCCATCAGAGTTTCTTTTTAACTTAAACACCCACTTCAACCCAATGGGTTTCTTGCCTGCAGGTAGCTTAGCCAGCTCCCAGGTCTTGTTTTTCTCAATGACTCCATCTCCTTGTCCATTGCTGTCACCCACTCTTGATGACATGCTGCTTCTGCATATCCAGATGGCTCATCTGATTCTGCCAACAGTGCTTCCAAATCTGATTCATCGAGCTCAACTTCTTCAGTCCCATCATAGATTTCATCCAAGCTCTTGAATCTTGTTGCACCACTCTCATTGGCAGATGATGGTGAAGGAGCATCTTGCATTGATCCACTATGCTGTGGTGTTGAAGGTTCATTGTCAAAAGCTTGAGAGAAATCATTTGACTGATGACCCTCCTGTGCTGGATATTGTTCCTCATCCGGCACACTACCTGAACCACCTTCACCATCCTGTGTACTACCACCAGTTGGATCATCAATTTCAACTTGAGTGTCAGACTCATCATCCACAACAAAATTGTCATCAACTCCATCCACCAAGACAAAATCATCTGCATTGTCAGTACTGAAACCAATTTCCCAGTTCCAAGTTTTGCCCTCTTCAAAGACAACATCCCTACTGACAACACACCTGTTTGAGACAGGATCATACATCCTGTAAGCTTTGCTTCCTGTCTCAACTCCAAAGTGAACCATCTTACTGCTTCTATCATCAAGCTTTTTCAAATGTGGTGACACTTTCTTCACATGTCCAATGCACCCAAATACCCTCAAGTGCCCCAGGCTTGGCTTTCTGCCTGTCCAAGCTTCATAAGGTGTTGTATTTCCCAGCACCTTAGTTGGCAACCTGTTCAAACAAATAGATCAATGCCGGCGGCGACTTACGCCCGATATCTCCCTAGAACTTTCATACTCTTCAACAAAGCTCTAGCCATCTCCACAACAGTCCTGTTCTTTCTCTCAACCACCCCATTCTGTTGAGGTGTGAAGGGGGCAGTGAGCTGTCTTCTGATTCCTGCCTGCTCACATACACCTGCAAACAGTCCACTCAGAAACTCACCTCCTCTATCTGACCTTAGTGTCTTGATTTTGCACCCTGTGGTGTTCTCAACCTCAGCTTTGTACTTGACAAATTCTGTCAATGCCTGATCTTTACTCTTCAATGCATACACCTGCACCCACCTAGAGTAATCATCCACAAGCAACATGAAATACTTGTTCCCTCCTGCAGTGACTGGTGTTATGGGTCCACACAGATCTACATGGACCAGACTGAGCTTCTCCTGGGCATGCCACTGAGTTGCTCTAGGAAAAGGTAATCTTGATTGTTTTGCAACCAAACAATCACTGCAAACTTGCTCTGGGTGTTTGATATCAGGGACACCTGTTGCCATACCTTTGCCCACCAGTTGCTTCAAGGATCTGAAGTTCACATGTCCTAACCTCCCATGCCAAAGCCAAGCTGAATCATCAATGCTATTCATAAAATAGACAGGCTCCACAGTATGCAATTCAATCTTATAGACTCTATTGCACAATCTAGGAACTTTCATGATCAATCTGTTTGTGTGTTTCTCAACCACCTCTAATTCATCATCATCAAGCATAATTTTGTAGCCTATTTCTGTCAGTTGACCTGGGCTAACAAGATTGCTTTTCAGTTTGGGAATGTAAAACACATTAGACAGTACCCACTGATCACCATTCTTCCCTTGAAACACAATAGTGCCCTTTCCCTGAATATCTACAGTGGAATCATCACCAAACCGTACCTTGCGTGATAGCACGATCCGGATCTCTGAACTTCTAAAGATCGCCAGACATGTGGTTGCTTGCACCATTGTCTAAGTACCCTTGACTCGGTTGGATTCCCTCCAACAGACAGATGAAGCTCTGGCATAGTACCTTGCTCATTCAGAAACACTCTACGAACCTTGTTGTCGGACCGATACTGTAGCTGTCCCGGCATTGCCGTTTCAGCAAGCAGCACAGGTCTCTCTTCAGCATCTGCAAAGTGTGCCTCCTCCTTCTTCTTCTCCTTTGGACATCTATTGGCATAGTGTCCATAATCGCGGGCACTTGAAGCACTTAATGTGACTCTTGTCACGCTTCCCACCACCATCTCTTCCTCCATCTCCGCCATGACCACGGCCACCTCCACCGCCGCCACGACCTCGACCACGGCCACGACCACCGCCATCGCCTCTCTTACGCTTCCGATGACTCTCCACGGATCCTTTACATGCGGCCTCCCACTGCTCGAGTCAAGAGCACCTGCCCTCCCACTCTCCGGCGCGCATCGCCGCCACCATTGCGCTTCGTGCGTTCGTCAACCGCCCGACTGCATCTCCGAATGTCAACTTCTTCATATCGCAAAATTGCTCGATCGGCGCCCACGACATTTAGGTATCGCTCGGGCACAATATGAAACAACTTGCGAACCAAATTGACATCCTCAAATTCCCCCAAGCTGTTATACGGACCGACATGGATGGCGGTTTCGCCACAACAGTCAGGCGTCGCTCTCCTTCATCTGGATCGCGTCGTACTGGCGCTCTTCGGGGGACTGCAGCCACGCCTCCTTGACGCGTTCTTCAGAAGCGAATCTCGCCTTCAACGCCTCCCAAACCTCCCTTCCGGTCTTCTTCCGGCGACTTGCATAAGCAAATCATCAGAGATGCCTTTGGAGGAGATTCGCCTTCACCTTCTTGTCCTTGGCGGTTAACCGCCGCTTCTTCCGCCGTCGAGCCGTCGAAGGTGACCCCTCCTCCGACTCCACAACCGTCCAGTCCTCCCGATCTTCCATGATGGCCTGAGCGCGAATGCACCGGCTGGTGTAAATCCACGATCGTCGGGCTCGGGTAGACTTGTATTTTGCTTCGCCGCCTCGCCCCCCTCGCCGCTGGCGCCCGTAGACATGGCACCCGATCAAGGATTTCTCATTGCGATTAGGAGCTCTGATACCACGTGTTGGCCTAGGATCACTAATCACGGTTGTATGTGGATTGTTGAATACAAGAACACGATCGAATCACACAAGAACACGAAAGTTTTGGAACCTTGGGAGGTCTCCGGGATGGCGGTGCCCTTTTTCGCCGAATGTTCAAGATACAATGGCGCTTTTCCAAAGGCAGGCTTCGGCTTCGACTCCACGATCTACCCGGCTACTTATACCACGTAGCTACGAGGGGACCAATTAGCTAAAACACACTTTCGCTAAAACACGATACAAGACTTTGAAAAACAACGTTTGAGGAGGAAGGTCATTTCGTGTTCGCGCGCTCTGCACGCTCCCACATTACGCTCACACGCATGCGAGTTCAAACCAAAACTCTCCGCCTCGGCTTCCAGCGCCACGTGTTCCCGGCGTCAAAGACTCCATCGGTGTCGGGCTTAACCCCCAGAGCACTTGCGGGCGGCGTGTTCGAAGGTCTTCTGGCGCCGCTCAACTTCTCGAGTGAGTCCAACCGGCTCATCGACTTCTGCCGGGATCATCAGCGGGCGTCGTGCTCGGAGCTAGAGTACTGAACAAGGCGAACAACTCCCTCCCACGGCACTCTGGGCTCGACCAACTTCTCACGCATGGCGAGGCTTTGAGCTCTCCACCTCGGTTGGGCCGCTTCCACGGCCGTCTCCCCACGAGCCTCTCGGCTGCCGGGAGCCTAACGGTTGTCGACCTTGGCGCGGAGCGGCCTCACGGTGCGGTGCCGTCCTCCTTCCGGCGACTCGGGCCGCGTCCTTCGGCGTCGGCGACAACGGCATCACCGGCGTAGCGAGGGCGCTCCGTCGCAGCGGGCGGCTCCGTGCACTCGGAAAGTGCGGCGCCGAGCATCAGCGGGTTCCGAGCTGCGGCTCCACCGGGATTGCCAGCTGCGCGCTCCGCGGCGCCGTGCCGCGCCCGCCGCGGCGCCTCAGCGTGTTGGACCTGTCACGGAAACGCGACGGCCGGATCCGCCGTGGCACCTTCCGGCGCGCCGGGCGGTCTACGGATAGACCTCTCGGCTGCGCGCTAGGGAGATCCGCGCTCACGTCGTCTCGGATCTCGCCCGGCGGCGCTAATGCCTCGGCAGCGTGCGAGTTGTACATGTCCGACTACGGCGTGCGGTATCTTGGCCTAGCATGTGGAGGCGCGGCCGGTGTCACGCCCACTTTTTAATGGGTCGTTAATCACACGCGTGTCTGCGGGATCATGCCACAAACACGTCTATTAGTAACAGGATGATGGTAAAGCGGTATTAATGGTAGGCGGGAGCTATAGAAATATAGGATGGAAGGGGAACTACGGTGGCGACGAAGGGTCACCAAGCCGGGTTACAATATCGAGTTGGCCAACCGAGAAGCGGTGGATTAACTATGACACTACCCCGTACTCCAAAAGGCGGACTTGTGCATGGATGAATTCGGGCTTCAACGTCCTTCTCCTGAGCAAACACCCTACGAACTCCTACGATACGCTGGTCCTCTACCTTGTCGTCGATCTTACCTTCACATGTGTGTTGGTATAAATTAACGCGACAGAGAAATCCGCAAGCGCACGGATACCGATGCGGCTTTCACGGGAGTATTCAGTATCGATTTCCACGGGAACGTGAAGTGTACTAGAAAGAGTAGGAACGTCCAAAGAAAAGAATAATGATGTGGGGGAGAGAGTTTAGAGTTTTCTAAGTATTCTAAGTTGATCTAAATAATCAAAGACTTACTTTACTTTACTTACGTCGAACAACGGTGCCGTCGATCCTCGAAAAAGGCGGGAAGGGGTGATCGGGAGAAAGGCCGCCAAAAGCTCTCGAAACACCAATCCCGAACGTGGTGGAATACAAAAGACTTTTGGGGCTGTCACCCCCAGGGCTACCACAACTAACCGTGGGATTGGGCGCAAACTCGGGTAATCTCTAGTCTAGACACCACGCCTACACTATTAATTACTACTCTAATTTCACGTTAAAACTAGAGCACTCAATACGCAGCAGAGATCCGGTAAATATTGTAAAGTAAGAACTGAAATTAATTGAAGCAGAATAAATAGAAATAATAAATGAAGGACACGGAGATTCTTTGAAGGCGAACTAGTTCTTTGTAGATGTACAATGTTGATGAAGATCCGACAGTCCGGATCTCGGCTTTCTCCGCTCTTCTCTCCTTGATCTTACAACTAGATGAACTAGATCTAGAACTAGAACTAGATGAACTAGACAACTAGAGGGACCTCTCTCTCTTCTAATATGAAACACTTTTATTTTTTCTCGGTTGATAGGCGATGAGGAGATGATGCGAGATGCTTGAAGCCGAGGGTGCAGGGGTCTATATATATGGGTCTTCTTATGTCCCTTCGCCTTCCGAGGGCGTGTGGTACTAATCTTTGATTCATCTCGTGCTTCTACCGACGCCCTCGGATCAAACCGGCGTTAAACAACCGGTTTAGATTGCGTCTTAGAGGCGGTGGAGGAAGCTACGGAAGCGAGGGGCAACTTGGCGGCCAAGCCGGGCGATCGGCGATTATTGGGCCGATCGGCCCGGGGGTGGGCTCCATTGCGGGCCTGCGATGCGTCGTGGCTTACGGACTCTTCTAGATGATGTATTTTCGGGTGTTGGGACTCTTTGGCGTCGGGTGTAATCGGAGCCTTCTAGACTTGTTTCGGAGTTGGATTGCGTTACGTTGCGTCGGTCGTATGACACGCTAATTACGGTGTTTTTACGTTAAGTCCACGCAAATCACAACTTCACCAAAACTCATGGAAATTGTCGGTGTAAAGCCCTAATAAGGTGATCTAATTATATTTTAGTCCTTCTTCATATTCGGTTGACAAGTAAAAGTATACGTTAATATGTGTCAACAAGCTCCCCAAGCTTACCCTTTGCTAGTCCCTAGCAAAGCTATATGCTATAGTAGGATCGGGGAGTTGCTACTACGCTTTCATTCCTCAAATACTTGTGGTTATCGAGAAAATAATTTCTCCTCTCAATAAGATTGCTCTCTCATATCTTTTACCATGGGGCGTAGCCTTTTCATAAATCATAAGCAATTAAAAGGCGAGAACAATCAAGTTAAGTACCATGTCTCAAGCTCTTTGATCAACTATCATCCCGGGGTTTTGCAATATTTTTCAAAAGAAACTTCGAGAGATCCTATGTATGACCCTCTCAAGTAGGTGGTATATATAATGGAGTCACACGTGGTAAGATACATATGGTGGAATGGTAATGGCGGAATGAATGAGGATGAAAGGTAGTAAACGACCTTTAGCCTTTTTCTATTATTTTTCTTCTCAAGCATCTTGGACTATATCTCTCTTTCTAAAAATTGCTAAGAACTGGGCTATCCATTCTTGGAGAGGTGGGCTTTGCCCGGACTTGTGTCCATTTTTTTTCTCTCCTTAGAGATGTGGGCCCTACTCACCCTCGGACACATGTCCATTATTCATCTCTAATTATTATTTTTATTATTAGGGAGGTAGGCCCTTCTCGCCTAGTATGACTTTTGTCCAGTTACTCTCCCTCTCTCGTCTCACTTTTCTCTCTAAAATATTTATTTTTTTTTCTTTTCTCTTTTTCTTTTTTTTTTCGAATATAGCCCAGCCTCTATTTAGCATAAACACGAGAGAGACATATCCAAAAATTGCAAGAGTTTATTTTTATAATTATGGCTATCGGCTTGATGGAATATGGGGAGGCGTACTTAGGGTTAGAAGCGGCGTATTTAGTGGAGTGGAATGATCTTGATGCGAATGATAAACTCTTAAGGGTCATAGCTGAGGAACTCATCATGTAATGTTTTATAATTTTCAAAAAAAACCGGGAATCGGGTATCTCTAGGAAATATGATAAACAGCTGACTCAACTTTTCATGTATCTTTATCCTTCAACGCTAAGACTCGAGATTAAGCATGTGCTTCCCACAGTGTTGGGTTTAGAGCAAATTAAGCATTTAAAGCTTTGGGAGAATCTAAGTCCGAAGTGTAAGTACTTTTAAGAGGAACTATGGCGGAGCAACTATTCATCATTTCCAAGCATATGCCAACAAGATCATTAAAGAGAAAAGCCAACTAGCGGAGACTCAAAGCATTTATTCGGACTCTAACAAACTAAGACTCTAATTATGACCAATTAAATCTAGCAAAGCAAACATATATAACTAGCTAATATTAAAATGGATAGGATAGTGATACTTATCGTGATAAGCGGGGTGCTCTCCCCAATTTGGATCTTGAAGTAGTCCTTTGATTCCTCCTTGGAGCTTGTTCGTCTTGGTCTCCCTTAAATATTCTCCCTGCAAATATTAATTCCACATACCCGGAAGGAACAAATTCTAGGAACATGTTGTGAGCCTTCATGTGCTCACTTCTTTTTGGGTTTTTCTATAAAAGCATGGACCTTCATATGCCCACATATTTTTGAAAATTTTTCTATGCAAAAGGATGATGATGCAAAAACATATGAATGCAATATATATATTTTTTTATATTTTTATTTTTGTGCCACCACGGTAAGGGAGTGCTTACATGGGGCTTAAAGATAAGCAGATGCAAATGCAACAATATATTTATGGTCTTTTCTAATGCAGGTGTAGGAAAGTAAATATGCTAAAGGAAATATGCTAATTTAAATATGCTTTGCGAGAAAATAAATATGCGAGATAGTTATCGAGTTACCTCTTGATGAGAGTTTTGAGTACTTACTCCCATGGCGTCTTTGTCATCTCGACGCCTCGTCGGAATGTCGTGGTATGCGGTATGATGTCTTCAATGATCTCGGCGTGTGGCGTAGATGAGGTAGCCGATGGTGTTTGTTCGGTTGGTGACGCGGGTAGCGGTAGGTCTTCGAAGGTGTACTCTTGTTGTCCTCTTTAGTAGGTGATGATTCTTTCTTTCCCCATGCTTACTTCTTCGGGTAGCGTCTCGCGTCTTTGTTCTTCTTGGGCTTGATAAATGGAGGATGCCCTCCCCAAGCTAGGTATTCACCTAGTCTCTTAGCGATGTTGGAGTGAGGTAGACAATTGTGGAGGTGTCAACCCCTCTTGGTCCTTCAAATCTTGCTTGATCACTCCTTGAGTGCTTCATCGATCTTGACAGTTGCATCTCCTAGTAGGATGGCATCACCCATGTTTCTTGCTCGGTGTGCATGTCGTAGGTCGGGACATTCACTTGTGGAATTTTGGAGAAGTGGCGAGACTCCTCCACATTTTGCGCAAAGTGTGTCCTGCTTGCATAGACAAGGTAGAGATCAAGTGCATGGGCTCTATTGGTGGGGAAAACACCAATAGAACCAAGACTTTATTCATCTTACTCTATCCTTGGGCACATCTAAACATGGTAACATCATGTGTTCTATTTATTTATGACAAAGGTGACAAGATCGGACACCAAGCATGAAAGTAGCATTTAAAATTGTAACATGAATGATGAGTGATCAAGTGAGTGGTGTGAAGAGCAAATTATAGAGCTAAACATGTTGAGATCATCGGGTAGAATCAAGCAAAGTTGTAACTCTAACATGTTTGACTTTATGAGTAAACCATGATAAAGAGAAGGTTCTATGACTTACCTCAAGATGTTACCTTTAATATTTGGAGCATGATGGTATTTGGAACATCTTGTAGAAGTCCTTGTGTCTTGCTTCATCTCGGTGTGAGCTCATCTCGGGACCTCCCCAAGCTTATTTGAGAGTGTCTTATTTCCTACTGAGGGGTTAGTCCAACAAAAGATTCTTTTCGCTCCAATCCTATAATGATTAGTGACAGAAATACCCGAAGGAATATTTTCACATGTATATTTATATACTCATATCACAAGGAAAAGTAAAGACTCATGTTCTATCTCAAGAATTCTTATTTTAGGACACAAGCTCTTCCTTAGGAAACCTTTTCAAAGCTACTTAAGATAGTGAAGTGGTCTCCCCTTCAACACCACCTAAATCAAGATTCATGACCACGAGATCTAGAATATTTATTATAGATGAACGCATCTACAATCACCCTCTCAAAATCTAAAAGGAGGCAAGAGCACGAGGGGGTTGTACGTCTTGAGAGTGGTTAGACTAGAGAGACTAGGTAGTTCAGGAAGTTTCTCATGTGAGCATGAACTAGATGAAGTGTCTATGTAGTAGCTCACATGCTCATTGATGTCATCCTTTTTCTCAAACTCCAAGGTTGATTTGTCATAGATATCTAAAGTTTCTCTTGGAGTGGTGTCTCTCAGTCGATCTCATCTAAGGTCTCGTCCATCCATTCAACTACTGTAGCATATAACTCTTTATTATCCTCTAGCCATTGTTGTCGCTCTTCTTGGTCTTCTGGTGGTCTTGATGGCTCCTATATTTAGGTTGTCTTGATGAATTTTTAGGGCCCTCAAGGGTCTCAAGGGAAAGAGAGTACAAGGATTCATCGGGGTTAAGGATGGGTGCGAAAATGGGTTCGAATATGTAATCTTGTCTAGGCATGGAAGGGGAGAAAATAAGATCGTCTTCTAGGTAGCTTGGCTCTCCTTCTATGGCATCACTAGACATGCCATCATAGAATTCCTCCCGATATCCTTTGTAGGAAGCGAGAACATTTTCTAAGAGACTCAAAAGAATTTGAAATATATTCACTTGGAGGTCTCTTAGGTGGATGCATTCTAAATGATAAATTCGAGGCATTCCTAGAATTTTCAAAAGATCAACCTCGATGGAAGGATGGGATTCATCACTCTCTAAAGTGTTTAGAGTATGATGTGTTTCCATAGTAGGAGATTCTATGGCAACCAAATCTTTAGAAGATATTATAGGAATTTCAGATTCGGTTACGTGTGTCTCCTCTTGTTGTTCGGGGCTTGGCTCGACTTCTTCTTTGGGTGACTCATCAAAAACGTTAGTGTAGGGAGTGTTGTCAAGGATTTTCTCAAGAATGGCTTTTCCCTCACTAACTAGTTTATGTGAGAATGATCCTCTGAAGTGATGTCGAGATTCGAGCGACTTCCTTGTTAAGACCGCGATAAAAGTGATAGAGCGGGACATGGTCGGGCAAGGAAAGGTTTGGGCCCCGAATTGGTAAGGCTTGTGAATCTAGCCCAGGCTGCTCCTAGAGTCTCCTTCTCTTTTTGTCTAAATGTAAGCACTTCGATTCTAAGGTCAGCAATTTTATAAAGAGGGAAGAAAGCAAGACAAAATTTGTCTCGAAGTTCATCCCAATCTCCATTTACGTTTCCTACTGAGTGAGCATACCATTTTCTCGCTCTTCCTTCAAGAGAGAACGGAAATAATTTCCATTTAATGGTCTCTTGTGTCATGCCACAAATATTTCGGCAGGAACACAATTGCTCAAAATCTCTAAGGTGGGTGTATGGATCTTCATGTGCTAACCCGGAGAAGGATTGTTTCGAACCATGGCTATAAGAGCGGGGGCGAAGCTCGTAGCCATCTGTAAGAATAGGGTGTGAAGATGGTGAAGGCTCCAACATGTCACCCTTTGGAGCAAAGAATTTAATGATAGGAGTGAAATCCATGTGGTATGTGAGTGGTAAAAGAATAAATAAAAGATGGACGATCGTGGTTCTAACTAGAACGACTACCGTTCAAGAACAGCGGCGCCCGTAAAAGCTTGTTGGTATAAATTAACGTGAACAGAGAAATCCATAGCGCACGGATACCGATGCAGCTTTCACCCGGGAGTATTCAGTATCGATTTCCACGGGGGCGTGAAGTGTACTAGAAAGAGTAGGAACGCCCAAAAAGAAAAGAATAATGATGTGGGGAGAGAGAGTTTAGAGTTTTCTAAGTATTCTAAGTTGATCTAAATAATCAAAGACTTACTTTACTTTACTTACGTCGAACAACGGTACCGCCCCGATCCTCGAAAAAAAGACGGGAAGGGGTGATCGGGAGAAAGGCCGCCAAAAAAGCTCTACGAAACACCAATTGAACGTGGTGGAATACAAAGACCGACAATTTTGTCACCCCTGGGGCTACCACAACTAACCGTGGGATTGGCGCAAACTCGGGTAATCTCTAGTCTAGACACCACGCCTACACTATTAATTACTACTCTAATTTCACGTTAAAACTAGAGCACTCAATACGAGCAGAGATCCAGTAAATATTGTAAAGTAAGAACTGAAATTAATTGAACAGAATAAATAGAAATAATAAATGAAGGACACGGAGATTGCTTTGAAGACGAACTAGTTCTTTGTAGATGTACAATGTTGATGAAGATCCGACAGTCCGGATCTCCGGCTTTCTCCGCTCTTCTCTCCTTGATCTTACAACTAGATGAACTAGATCTAGAACTAGAACTAGATGAACTAGACAACTAGAGGGACCTCTCTCTCTTCTAATATGAAACACTTTTATTTTTTCTCAGTTGATAGCTGATGAGGAGATGATCTGAGATGCTTGAAGCCAGGGGTCTGGGGGTCTATATATATGGGTCTTCTTATGTCCCTTCGGCCTTCCGAGCGATGTGTGGTACTAATCTTTGATTCATCTCGTGCTTCTACCGACGCCCTCGGATCAAACCGACGTTAAACAACCGGTTTAGATTGCGTCTTAGAGGCGGTGGAGGAAGCTTCGGAAACGGGGGCAACTTGGCGGCCAAGCCGGCCGATCGGCTCGATTATTGGGCGATCGGCCCGGGGTGGGCTCCATTCGGGCCCCGCGATGCGTCGTGGCCACGGACTCTTCTAGATGATGTATTTTGGTGTTGGGACTCTTTGACGTCGGGTGTAATCCGGAGCCTTCTAGACTTGTTTCGGAGTTGGATTGCGTTACGTTGCGTCCGTCGTATGACACGCTAATTCTGGTGTTTTTCTGTTAAGTCCCTGCAAATCACAACTTCACCAAAACTCATGGAAATTGTCAGTGTAAGCCCTAATAAGGTGATCTAATTATATTTTAGTCCTTCTTCATATTCGGTTGACAAGTAAAAGTATACGTTAATATGTGTCAACAATGTGCCGATATCTATAAAAATAGAGGGGTGAGTACAAACGTACTCAAAGCAAGTCCCAAACGAGGGGGTTGTAATTATTAAGGGTTTGGGCCCTAGCGAGTCTCTAAAACTGCTCTCGCTAGTTCCCGGGTTATCGCATGTCATCACTGTCATGGCATCACAGGTTAGTCGTCATCAAAGTGTAATCTAATCATAGATGTTCAGGCCTAGCACTTGCCCATTCCAAGGACGTGGCTATTCGAATAGATTTAAATAACTCTGCAGAGGTTGTACAATTTCCCCACACGATAGGCACTACCCTCACCATGCGCTATTGGCTTAAACAGGCCTAACGAGATCCCGTACCCGCTTGGATGCCTCCTAGGTATATTGGTATAATCCTCACCACGACTTCTCAGGGGTTGGAAGGATGACGCATCATCCTAGACAATATGGTGATACCAAATCACCAGCGGCTTTACAGTAATACCTTATTACCCAACCTATCTTGTCAAACACCAAACCCAATCATTAATCATAAATATGTGCACCTAGCAGCTGACCGCCCTTTGCGCCCAAACACACTCACGTGGAAGATCACTCAGCATCCACGCCAACCGGACCATGGGGCCACTTTCCCCATGTCCGCTCCCGATAGGTCGTTTGCCTCACGCCCGGCCACCTTGGATCGAAACTATACCTCAACCCAACGGGTGTGGAATCAAGCCGCCCGTCCCGACGTGTGTGGTCATGCGTATAATTGCACCCGGTAGAAGGTCTATGAACCGGTCCTTAGGGAGGCGAGTATCTCTCCGCGGGATTTATCCCCAATTGTGATTAGTCTACCTCCATGTAGACTATCACCACTCACCTTTTTGTTGGGAAGGTTCACATTATTACTTAAGTTATATCGTCGACAAAACCTAGCGAAGCCTCACGCACATAGCCCATGAGTACTCCCCGCACGGCTTGCCCCGGTTATACTTATCTTAACATCTTATTTATTGTAGTAATTAGGTCGGGTAAAGGGGGGTAAGGACTTGCCAGGAAGTTCTTACAAATCGGCACGACGTTGAACGCCCTCTAGCTTACGCCGGACAGATACTCCTAATCGGGTCGTCTGAAACTACCTCGGGTGCTTCGATAACCTAGCTCGAACTATGGCACACAAAACAAACATAGAATTTTATGGTGGCAATGGGTTAGATGCATAGGGCTAGATTTTAGATGAATTATGGAAGTCGTTTCACGCTAAACGGAATTCGGATGCATGAGATATGGATTTTATAATATTAATCCCTAATTAAATCATTAGGGTAATATTATAATATAATTTTATCATGTAATAATAATAATAGAACTAATTACATGATAAAATTCTATAAATCAAATAATGAATTTATAAATTTTTAAAATTTTTCGACACGGGAGGTATGATTTCTTAAAATGCGGTACACTTGTCGGGTAGTTTGTAGCAATTGTACTTGTGTACACAGGAACCTCCCCATGGCGTGGGCGCCACGTGGGTCCATGTGGACGCCACGGTGGGCGCCACGTGGGTCCATGTGGACGCCACGGTGGCGCTACGTGGGCGCCACGTGTATTACGTAGGCGCCATAACGGGGGTGGGGGCGCGGGACGAAAAGGCGACGTGGCTCCTTCCCCATTGGACGACGCCCGTGACGGCGTTTCCGGGTAACGGGCGGCGTCGTTATATCCCGTCCGCCCGGGGGTCGGGCGGCGGCGCCGCCGAGACCTCGCGCCGGCGGCCATCCTTGCACGATCCCTCGCCTGGCGTGGGCGTATTCCCGGTTCCCAGCGTCGTCCCGACCTCGATGGTGACGATTAGGGACGGCGGAAGAGGCGTCTCCCATAGCGGCGGCGTAGGTGGCGTCTCGTCGGCGGCGGTGTTGCGGAGGTGGTGATGCACAGCATAATAGCGATCCATAGTCGGGAAATGGAAGGAAGGGGTTTGGTGATGCGTACCATACATTGTCAATTGACCGACGGCGACCTCGGCGGACGGCGGAGCTCGGAGTTCCTTCGGCGGCGGCGGATTCCCGATTTGGGGGAAACCTTTCCCGAGCGAGATAAGGAGGGGGAGGAAGGAGGCGGGCGCAAGCACGGGCGTGTTCGGTACTCGGAGGAGTTCCTCCGTGCTTGGCGAGGGCGAGCGAGCACCGGGGCGGGGCTATTTATAGCCTCGCCGCGGCGGCGCCACCCGGTGAGATTTTTCTCCCGCGGGGATCTTTTCCGACATCCGTCATGCGTCATGGACCTCCGGCTGGAGTGCGGTGGGCTTCGCGTCTTTGGCGCTTGTTCACGCTCGCGTGCTCCTCGTCTGCCGGCATGCCTCGCTCGTCGGGTCACGTCGTCCATAGCGATGGTTGTCGCCGCCACGCGGCACGACCGGCCGCGGGCGCCGCTTGTCGGCGCGTTGACCCAACGCCCTATGTGGGTTGTCGCCGGTGGCACAGTGGAGGACAGCCGGGGCGGCGGCGCCTGTCTTGGTCCGCGCAGCCGCCGCGGCTCTCGTCCTCGCCACGCCCGGCGATGGCGCGCGGCCCGTGCGGTCACATCGACGCTCCTATGCGGGGAGGTGAGGGGCTCCGCTTGATGGGACGGCTCGGCCGGATAGGTCGGCGTCCCCGTCTCAGGCGCGAGTCCCGCGGACAGCCCGTGTCCGGTACTGGGAGGGAGGGGGGGTGGCCGAGTCGCCTCAGAAGCGCGGTCGCCTCCCGGGAGGAGGAAGAAGAAGACGGTGCGGGCCCAGTTGTCGGCGAGAGAAGTGAAGGAGGGAAAGGAAGGCGGACCGGGCTCGATCCCTCTCCCGGGCTCGCGTTGTTGGGCCGGTCGATGGGCTTGATTGATCGGGCCTGCACTTTCGCGCGTGAGGAGAAATAGGAGAGCGGACTAGGCCGGGAGAAAGGGAAGAGGGAAGGAATGAGCCCATGGCTCCTTTCCGATTTTCTTTTCTTTCTTCTATTTCTCCTTTCTCTTTTCTTCCTTCTCTTTTATCCTTGTTCTCCTATTTCCCATAATTCCATGTGTATGACATATGGATTATAATTATTTATACAAACACAATTGTACTCTCATGACCTGTATGGTTGAGAATATTTATTGCTTGTGCTCATATAATTATTCCCAAATATGTCTGTGTACACGCGTTTTTCCGCATTCCATATTATTTCATGTGTGATATATATTATATAAACATTTATACAAGCACCTTTATATTCCCGTGACCCTTATGGTCGAGAATATTTATTTATTGTGCTTCTAAAAATATTCATACATATATATTTTTGGTACCCATACGTGTCGGTATTTATTATTCCCAGTGATAAATTCAGTAAATCATTCTCATGCAATATTATGCTTCCATATTTAAAATTTAGCACTTACCTCACATCCTTGGCCTCCATAAAGCTCAACAAACAAGGTTTCCTATTTTCTAAATGGTGAGGGTTTAAATGCAGGGTTTTCAAAAAACAGGGTTTTGGTTTAGCGGAAAATAAATCAAGTTTTAGTTGTAATTCGAAAAGTTCAAATTTTTAGTGAATTTTGAAATGATGCAAAAACACGGGTGTTACAGCCAGCTCTGGTACAACAGCTACATCCCGCCGTCACTGGACCTGAGCCGGAACCGCCTCGCCGGCGTGATCGCGCCGCAGCTCGGCGACCTCGTGGCGCTCAACCTGCTGAACCTGAGCTGGAACGCGCTGTCTGGGCCAATCCCAGCTACGTTGGCTTCCCTGAGGGACCTGCAGACACTGAACCTGTCGTACAACGAGCTGGACGGGGAGATACCGGCGTCGCTCACGGCGCTCACCTTCCTGTCCTGCTTCGACGTCTCCCACAACCGGCTGCGAGGCTTCATCCCCGACACTAGCCAGTTCTCCACGTTCCCGTGCTCCAGTTTCGCCGGCAATCCTGACCTCCACGGCGTGTACTGTGGCGGCAGCACCGTCGCAGTCCATGTAGGGATGCCGGGGCACGACGGGCCTTTCCTCACGGCTATAGTCGACAATTTTGGGATGCCGTTTATGCTCAGGATGATCTCCGGTCTCTGTGCCACCATGTTTGTCCATGTGGTTAATTGTGTCAAAGAGTACCAACCCTTCCATCACATAGAGCCTACTTTTTATTAGAAATAAATACTATATATGGAGAAAGAATTGTTTGCAATTCTGATCACGCCAAAGATTAAAAGGCTAGCATGGGCATTATATATACTAGGTAGAAATTAAAAGGCTACTAATCTCTCCGTTTCAAATTATAATAAAATGTTGGCAATTTCTATGGTACATCCATTTATTCGATCAAGCGGTCACGATCATCTATTACCTCATAGGAGGTAATAGTATATATTTAATTTTTATTTTATAAAATAGGGTAAGTATGTGGGGTGGCTTCTCTTCAATCTCCAGGGCCGGCTAGTTTGCACCATTGTAGGCGATGACAGCTTTACCTTCAGTGTTTTATTTTCTGTATCAATTATTAGCGTAGCCTTGGACTTGAGCATAGCAATCTTTCCAGGTTAGATAGATCCCCGGCACGCGACCAACAAACACTACGTATCACGCCATGCTTGCCTGTACATGTAACCAAAATAGGATGATAATGCTATGCTATTCATAAATGTTGTACAAGTAAGTTACAGACATATATTTAAAATATCCAAACCGGATTTGAACAACACTAACTCATGAATTTCAATCACAATTCGAGCACTAGTATGTCTTCAATCATGCTGTAAATTACCATAATGTTTTAAAGCTCATGTGTTACTAAGGATCGAAGCGTTTGAAAGCAAAATCTATGAATTTCAATCACAATTCGAGCACTAGTATGTCTTCAATCATGCTGTAAATTACCATAATGTTTTAGAGCTCATTTGTTACTAAGGATCCAGAACTATTTGAAAGCAAAATCTAAATATAAAAGGAAAATATCAGGTTGTAGTTATCCACCGGGCATTTCAACGAACACCTCAAGGGCGTGGACCGACGCACTCACCAAACTTTCGCGGCGCTGCGGCGCTCCTACCTTGTCTCGGAGGATTCGAGGGAGGACAAGGTCGCGAGGACGGTACGGGCGTCGGGCGGTGAAGAGAAAGACGGCGTGAGGCTACGGACGGCAGAGAGAGGTGTGGCGGCCTCCTCCGTCGGTGTGGAGGAAGACCAAGCGGGTGAGGCGAGTAAGTTATCATTCTCATAGGTAAAAACTTCGAACACCTAAAGGGATAATTAGTTCTCACCGTGGAAGGGGCCGGCGGGCGAGGATGCCGGCGTGGCGTTGGGGGACGTCGGAGTGGAGGGCTGGCGTGGGAGAACGCCGTCAAAGCCTCGATTCCGCTGGAGCGAAACGACCGGGGATCTTGTGAATAGACGGCCCGGGTGGCGTGGGGGGACGACGAGCGGCGACGTTGGAGTTGGTGGTGCTGTTGGCGAATCGGGTGCTCTTTCGGCGGTGGGGAACGAGAATGGCGCGGGGTTCAAATGACTTGCCAAAATTTCACTCCGAGCCACTCACATATATATATCGGCAAAGGGCGGGTTTCGGCGCGGTGGGGAAACGAAATAGCGGGGAGGTTCGAGATAGATTTGGAAAATTTCACCTCAATCCTATTCACCGTCGGTTATTACCCGCAACCCGGCGGTGCTATAGAAATGTTGCCACTTAATGGATGATCATGTACCTCTATGAAGGATGTGTAATCCTCCTAGATAGAAATGGCTTTAATTTTTTTGCAGCCATGTACACCCAAAATATGACCCCACACAAGATCTTAGGATTTTTTTAATAAATATTTTAATTACTATGATTTTCTTCGAGCTAAGGCGGCGACAAGAAGGCTAATTACACCATGGAAACACAAGAAATTTTCATGGACCTCCACGATGATTTGCCTCCTAGGGCACATGAGACCCCGTGGAAAAGTCTAGCAGCATTCGACTCTTTTTCGTGGGTGCGCTCGGTTCAAACTATAATTACACGGTGGCGTCGTGCGAAATTCAAATAAACGGGAAAGTACCAAACCAACTCGAAAAATCTCAAACTTCGTGGTTGTTTCCCCATTTGCATGTGAAAGACTTAGAAAAAGTTTGAGACCACTACAACACCGACAAACATATGAACCACAGAGAGCACAAGAACTACACTATATAGTCCCGGGTTCGATGGAAGGGATCATGTTCCTCTATGAAAGATGTGTAATCCTCCTTGGTGGAAATGGCTTGAATTTTTTTGCAGTCATGTACACCCAAAACATGACCCCACACAAGATCTTAGGATTTTCTAATAAATATTTTAATTACTATGATTTTCTTCGAGCTAAGGCGGCGACAAGAAGGCTAATTACACTATGGAAACACAAGAAATTTTCATGGACCTCCCAAAGTGATTTGCCTCCTAGGGCACATGAGACCCTATAGAAAAGTCTAGCAAAGGCATTACGGCTCTTTTCATGGGTACACTCAGTTGAAACTATAATTACACGGTGGCGTCGCGCGAGAAATTCAAATAAACGGGAAAGTATCAAACCAACTCCGAAAAATCTCAAACTTTGGGGTTGCTTCCCCATTTACGTGTGAAAGGCTTAGAAAAAGTTTGAGACCACATTGGGCACAAGAACATTACAAATTAATTAGGAACCGGTTAAACGACAACCTTACAAATAATTAACATAGTAAACACACTAATCATCGCGTCGTCGGGATCAATATTCATCCGATTTTGTGGTCCATGCACACGAATGTAGGTTTGCGTAAATATCGGTAATTGATGTCACGGATTAAGTATCCGCTTGAGTCGATGAAGGTCAATGCCCTTATGATTGCACTCTCTCGTCCCTCGTAAGGCCGTAAAAATGCTCGACCATAGATGTAACCCCATTGAACAACCAATCGTCTAAGTCGGTAAACCTTATGCAAAGATTGTCGCCCTTCCGTAGTTTCTTTGGCGAGGTGTGCAATGTAAGTCCCAATCGTATTTAGGGAGTTAGTATGTAGCTTGGTCGAGAACGGCCGCCAAGCCACATCTTTGCATAAGTAAGATCGTGGAGCAAAATCGCAAGTGGGAGAATCAAAATGAATGAGGATGATGTGAATCTATCTAATATGCAAGTGTCAAAATGATGAATTTAATTTATTACCACATCATCATGGTTGTAACTCCCAACATATTCACTATATTGCCATGGGGGATATTTTGAGAAGACAAAGCATGTATCTTGAAGTGCGAGAAATCGGGCACAATGTAGCAAACACGTCGAAGTGCATCTAAGCACAAGGAAACGACATTGTACTCGGTGTTTTGCACGGACATTCTCTCGGTTCCCCTCTCGTGGATTAGTGGTCGTTGTTTCCTAGACACCTCGAACGGATGTAAAAACTTATTTCACATGTATATAGTTGATGACCATGTGATACTCTAGATGTTGTGCTCTCCACAAAACCGAGAGATAAAGAACCAACTAAGTGTTGTTTCTAGTCATTGTCTTTGGGGATAAAGTACGTGACATATATAAATGCAACAAAATGACGTTAAGTTAAACTAATTGTCCATGTATTTGTTATAGTAAAATAAGAAACAAAAATGTTAGAAAAAATTCATACGATGATTTGGATAAGGGAATGGCCTTGTGTCCACAATTGGGGTGAATGGCTCATCGTCGTAAGTGGAAACCTGGTTGTTGTGGTGGCGGCAATGGCGCGGACAGTTCATACCACCAATTGAGCGATAAAAAGGAAAAAAAGAAGGACAAAGCTCATGAATACATATATATATATATATATATATATATATATATATATATATATATATATATTGTTTATATGCATATATATAGAAATTCTAGACAAGAAAACATATCCTTACCAATAAAATATCCTAGAGCCATGAACAAATCTCCTAGAAAGAGAGAGAGAGAGGGAAAGAGCTGAGTGGATTTCGTGCGGAGTGAGTGTAAAAGCAAAGCAAGTCGGGAGCTCGTGGGTGTGTGTGTGCGTATGTGTGTGTTTATGTGGCGGGCGCCTTGATTTATAGCGGTGTTGAGGGCGGGTAAATCGCTGCCAGGGTGTTAAGATTCTCGGCGGTGAATACAATATCACTAACGGTTATTTGTTATGTAGCCGGTAGTGAATACAATATCACTCTTTGGGTTATTTGTATGTAGCCGGCGGTGAATTCACGTCTCGTCACTTCACTTTCGGTTTTTGCATGCTTGCATTGTTGCGGTGCTCTTTGCATATGTACTAGTAGATGCTTCACTTAAAGTCGGATTCCATATCACGTTCTATGCAAAAAGATATTGTTATGAATGTTTTTACCGACATTGAGGCCATATGGATGTGAATAAAATTTATTATCTGTTGTATTTTTATTTGTTACATATATAACTTTATTTCATTCACATTGGATTTGGATATTTGTTGTATTTTCCTCACATTGCAAAAGATATTTCATTGATGCAACCGTCTTTTTATTATGTTCGATGAAGGGTAAAAAATGGAAACTCAAAGATATCGAAGAGACAAACAACATCCATAACAAACAAAAATACAACGGATAAGAAATTTGATTACATATATTTCCATAACAAAGACCTTACAAAAACTAAATATACGGTAACAAAAACCAATTCACGAGATAGGTCAATGCTACAATCAAAATGTACAAACACATTAAAATTTAACCACCTCGGTAAGTCTCTTCTAGCATCTCACGGGGTCAAAGAAGTGGCGAGACTTGTAGAAGAACTGCTTGAGGAGGTTGGAGGATGAGATTCACGGGAGCTTCGTTTTCGGCCCAAACTTGACCATTGGACCATTGGCCCAGGATGAAGTCACAAAGTAACTTGGTCCAATGGTCATTGTTTTTCCGTGGATCCATATGATTCGATATACTATATGCCCATGTGCCGGGGTTTTGCTTCGACATTTCCACCCCAAAACATAAGGACTCAGGACTCTTAATATGAGTCAGTAGGATCATAACGGGCGGATCCTAGCACTGTGAATCATGGCACCCACAGAAGCTGCAAGCTCCGGTGTCTCTCTATCTTCAGTAAGACTCTTCTAGCACCTTTTCTGTAAACCATTTTCTTGGACTAGGCATATCTGTATGTGGAGGGCTTTCTTCCAAAGAAAGGCCTTATGTATGTGGAACTAGAAAGTACCGCTAGCAAAGAAGATCGAGGGACGAAAAACAAGGAAAATAAGCGAAAAAAGATTTCCTAGATCCAAAACCCATGACACTAAAATTCAAAACTAAGCCCTCCGTATTTTTTGAGGAGAGAGTAGGAACTACGGATCGAACCAAGAATGCAAGAACAGACATGGGAGAAACCGGGTGCAAAACATAGCATCCCCCTTGTCGCTTAAATAGGCGAGATGTCGTGGTTGAGGCGACCGCCGTTGTGCGGAGGAGGGCGTGGCAAAGACGATGCGCGCCAAAGATTGGTGTAGTGGTCGCCCGGTCGAGTTGAGAACCGCGGCGGCCGTTGAATATTGTGAAATCACCGTCGGGTCTCGGTTTTTCACACGGTAGTGATATCGAATACCACCGCCGGAAAGCTTTGCACGCGGCAAAGGATCTATCGATCACGCCGGTTGTAAAACTACACCCGACGGTGTTTTAACCGACATTGATTTAACCCGCCGACGCTTACAACCGGTGCCACGGCGGTGAATACTACACTACTACAAAAAACGAGGTCTATCCCCTGATGAAAAATACACTATGATTACGATTTCCAACTACAACCGAGGATAAAGCTTCATTACTCTAGGTTCAAACTACCAACAGGGACTAAAGGTCGAGTGGGCGCCAAGAGAGGCTCACCCGGGGCTAAAGGTCTCCAACGGTGGACTAAAGCTCTTACTCCCGATTAGTGAGTAGGCGGGAGTAATAGTTTCGGGTTTCTTTAGGTTCTGATTTACAATCGGGACTTTTTTTAAGCGTGCGTACTAGCAACATCCTTTTTCACATGAGACCCCGGGGTTTCTTCTTTTTTTCCACCAGCTATAAGGAAATATATTTTCCCTTAATTACATATTTGCCATTCCGATTATAATGCTTATAACTTTTATGTTTTAAATCCGATTTGATTCGTTATAGTTCTATTAGATTCGTGTTTAACTTTAATACATGCTCGTGTCATTCTTTTAACTAATTATAAGTGTTAAAATTTGAGTTTGATTTAATAAATTTGTAATTAACTAATAATATTTGGTCGCACGCGGCACGTAGAAAAAATACAATAATTCCAAAAATGACTAAAAAGCCTAGGATTTTTTGCGTGGGGCCATATTTTGGGTGTAAATGACCACAAAAAAAAATTAAGGAAGTTTGGACATAGGTGGAGCGGGCGTGCTTCACGGTGGTATCTGAAACCTTTCACCGAACCCTATTCTTACACTTAGGTTTCTCATGGTTGTGCGGCTTTGTGAGCTTTGCAAAGGTGTGTTATCGGCCTCAAACTTTTTTCTCGAGGCGTCTACATGGCATGTGTGAAGGCACCGCCAAGTTTGAGAATTTTCTCGGAATTGTTTGGTAAAATTTCTCGATTATTTTAATTACCGCGCGACTTTCCCGGTAATTATACGTTGAGCTGCGACCACCACCGAAAAGACACGAAACGGTGCGGACTTTTCCGCAAGGTCTCTTGTGCCCTAGGAGGCAAAACTTGTGGAGGCAGGTGCGAAATTATTGTGTTTTCAAAGTGTAATTCACCATATTTGGTCGCACGCGGCACGTAGAAAAATACAAGAATTCCAAAATGACTAAAAACCTAGGATTTTGTGTGGGGCCATATTTTTGGGTGTAAATGACCACAAAAAATTGAGGAAGTTTGGACATACGCTGGAGCGAGATGTGCTTCACAAAGTGGTATACGGAACCTTTCAACGAACCCTATCCTTACACTTAGGTTTCTCATGGTTGTGTGGCTCGTGGCGCTTTGCGGTGTGCTATCGGCCTCAAACTTTTTTCGAGGCGTCTAGATGGCATGTGTGAAGGCACCGCCAAGTTTGAGAATTTTCTGGAATTGTTTGGTAATTTTCTTTGATTATTTTAATTACCGCGCGACTTCTCCCAGTAATTATACGTTGAACTGCGACCACCCCCGAAAAGACCTGAAACAAATTGCGGACTTTGCCTAATGTCTCTTGTGCCCTAGGAGGCAAAACTTGTGGAGGCCGGTGCGAAATTATTGTGTTTTCAAAATGTAATTCACCATATTTGGTCGCACGCGGCACGTAGAAAATATAGTAATTCCAAAAATGACTAAAAATACCTAGGATTTTGCGTGGGGCCATATTTTGGGTGTAAATGACCACAAAAAAAAATTGAGGAAGTTTGGACATAAGCGGAGTAGACGTGCTTCACAGTGGTATACATAACCTTTCACCGAACCCTATCCTTACACTTACGTTTCTCATGGTTGTGTGGCCTGTGCGCTTTGCAGTGTGCTATCGACCTCTGTCACACCCCATTTCTGAGGTTCCTTAATCACATGTATTTGCGCCAGGATCATGCACAAATACGCCTAATTAAGTATAGATATGATATCAAAAACTATACTTTTATTGCTATTGAGGAAAATATGGTACAAGGTTTGGGGTTTACATGATTCGGCCTTAGGTCTAACTTCCTAAACCTATCAGAGTTCGAACGCAGCACCTATCACAGGGCTACATTCCTACAGGCAAGCTTGGAGTGCGGACAAACCCTTGGACTTCTTACAATGGTACGCTCCTATGACTCGATCACAACATTCTCGTGTAGCTCCTTCGGCTCCGACTTCGAGGGTACTCCTTGTGGGTCCATCCTTGTGTAGTCCTTTGTAGCTTGATCCTTGGATACACTCCTGCAGCTGGCATTCTAAAACTAGAAAAGAGGGGTGAGTACTTTCGTACTCAGCAAGTCCCACTCGAGGGGGTGAAAGGTTACCATTAAGGGTTGGGCCCTAGTAGAGCTTACTACTCTCACTAGTTCCCGGGTTAAATATTAAGCTTAAGGTAACAGGTCACATACCAGATTCTCTTATGTGCTTCTAATCACGGATGTTCTGGATCCGTCGAGTGGTCTCGGTGTCGGCAAACATGAAACACAAGCATAACAATGAGAGCAACAGCGTTCCTACGTGGGTTAGCTCTAGGGGATGATGGATAGATTACTATCTACTCCTATCATTATTCTATAAGTTTGAAATATGATAGGATAGAGAGAATCCATCCATCCTACGGGCTAGATTAGCGAGGTACTGATGCTTGACGGAGAACCAAACCACATCAGTAATGTTCACTACCATGTGAACCTAAAGAACATGACATGGTCGGCTTCCTACAAGTCCGCACGGGGTTAGCGACACATACGCACGAGGGCATATGTATGTGCCTAGGGCTAAAGGGGGTTAGGGTCCTAGTCTAGGGTTAGCCATACACGAGGAGTTACACCGACCGAGTGGCGGGCATACTTGTGTATGTAGAGACACGCATATCTTGGAGGATGTGTCATGGAATACACATACACGAGTATACGTTCTAGGTTAGTGGGGTCAGGCATGCGTAGATATATTCGATAGGCATGTACGTATATATATTTCAAAATACCACTCTATGTATTTATATACATACATAACCTACAGCGTATATCTAGCATGTGGACAACTACGTGTATGTATATTCGAAAGTATCCGTGTATGTGAGAGTGTACACGTATACAAGAATATACGGTGCAAGGTGTGGTTAGTGGAAGGGGGTAAACTAGGGTTTACGTAAACTACTGATGCGTGATTAATTATAAATAAAGAGCATAAAATAACTAGAATTTAAATGTGCATCAAATAATGGAACAATGGTATGAATGAATAAATAGGACATGAATTTAGAAGAGTTATGAAACTGAAATGGAGGGATTTGGAGTTGGAATGAAAAAGATATGAATTTCCAAAGTTTAATAGTAATTTATAAATAAATTAAACTTTGGAAATAATTTCTGAAATTTTGGGAATATGGAAACTGGGATGTAAATATATGGGTAGGGTCTAGTGTATAACTAGTTTATTTAGAAATTTTCTGGGAATTTTTCTATGCGTGGAAAATGGATAGTTAGCCTCCCGTGTACACCTCACTGGGTATCCGTAGCAATTTTATCCCGTGCTGACGCGCGGGGCCCAATCACAGTGTGGCCTGGCCGGCACTGTGCGTATGCACCGATCTGCTGGGCTCGTTGGTCCGGTCTCCTAGTTGGTCCATGTGGACCGGGCTCATGGAAGGAAAAGAGGGGAAAGGGGATGATAAGGTGAACACGGTCACGCTCGGGATGATAAGTTTTAGTTGCAATTATAAAAAAAAAAGTTTAAAATTTTAGTGAATTTTAAAATGATGCAAAAATACGAAGATTATTCTGACCTCAAACTTTTTTTGAGGCTTCTACATAGCATGTGTGAAGGCACCGCCAAGTTTGAGAATTTTCTAGAATTGTTTGGTAATTTTCTCTCGATTATTTTAATTATCGTAGCGACTTCTCCGTGGTAATTATGCGTTGAACTGCGACCACCCGAAGCGACACTGAAGCGGTGCCGGACTTTGGCGCAAGGTCTCTTGTGCCCTAGGAGGCAAAACTTGTGAAGGCGGTGCGACATTATTGTGTTTTTGAAGTGTAATTCATCATATTTGTCGCCGCGCTGCACGTAGAAAAATCTGAGTAATTCCAAAAATGACTAAAAATATATTTCTTGTCGAAAACAAATAACTTTAATAATTTGGAATAAATACTATATTTTTGCATTAACGAAATAGTGATTATGCATTTATATTATGTTCAATATCTACATAAAAAATACATGAAACTATAAAATACATATTTTTTATTTGTGCATTAAAGAAAAACAAAATGTAACATATATTTTTCAAAAAAAATTGCCCGATTAATAATTTCTTGCACAAATAACAAAGATTTACTATATATATACATAGAATATATAAAGAAAAAGTTAAACTATGCTTATACATGGCGGGGAAATAAATTCACCCTTTTTAGTCGGTTGGCCATAAGACCGGGACTAAAAGGCCCAAAATTTTCACTGCACCCCTTTTAGTCCCGGTTGGCCATAAGAACCGGGACTAAAAGGAATTAAAAAAAATTCGGCATCGCACCACCCAGACCGGCCGAAAGTAAATTAGGCTTTAGCTCGGGGACGTCGTCAACACCCGGGGCTAAAGTTCCCAACCTTTAACCCCGGTTGTCCTCTACGACCGGGAGAAAGGGGTGGTTTGTCCAGCTGAATGCCAATAACCGGGACAAGGGGGTATATGAACAGGCACCCTTCTCCGATCCACATCGACTCCATCGCCTCCGCTCGACCCGCCGTGCGCCCCGCCGTCGCGAGCTGCGCGCCCGGCCGCCGCCCCGCCGCCCGCGTCTGATCCACGCATCGCATCCACGATGCTACAGGGAGCTCGGCAGCAAGCCTCAGTGCCGTCGACCGCAGGCGCGCGCCCCAACACCGCCAGCAGCGCTGGCGCTGCCATCCTGCAGTCCGATCAGCCACCACGCGACGCCGCCGCCGTGCGGGAGGAGGACAGCGGCGGCACGGGTGTGGAGACGCAGTCGCTTGAGCGCGCTGCCGTCGTCACGCCGCGCGTCAGCTGCAGGATCTGCGGCGGACTCCTCCGCGACGCCACCGCCTTCACCGAGTGTCTCCACGCCTGTAAGCTCCAAATGTGACTCCTCGATGTGGGCGTTCGATTTTGATACTGCAATCGGTGGTGTTCTGCTCTGCTGAGATTTTGATACTGCAATCGGTGGTGTTCTGCTCTGTTCAGTGGTAGTGCTTAGTGCTATCTAAAAAAGAAAAGAAAGAAACTTGTATTATTGTTCTCCATGCGCACATGTTTTGTCGCCTAGATGAAGCTGCTCAATGGCAGGTCTTTGTGCTGTCAAAGAACGCGAAGAGGATCAAGCTGTTCAATGGCAGTGTTTAGTGCCGTCCAAAAAACGCATTGTTGCTGGCAATTCGTTAACATCCTGAACTTACATTGCTTCAGCCATTGTATAACGATATGGTTTTATCAGTTTGCAGGAAATGCATACATGAAAAGGTTGTGAAAGACAACATAACGTGCTGCCCAAGTGTGGTGTTTTTCTGGGAAATCCATTGGAGAAGCTCAGGTCTTGTCTGCTTCTCTTTTTTGGGAAAAGGTCTTGTTTGCTTCTATCCCTATTTGTTCTTTGCCTGCAGTTTTACCTAACCAGCTGGTGGATAGGTGGTAGCTACTTACTAACGTTTAATGGGTTTCTGTATCAGCCAAAATAACTTGGCTTAATTACATTTTCTCTACCAATATTAAATTTGTCTGCAATCCTCTATGTAAAATAGGTAACTAATTGTTTGTGATGCACATCAGGGAAAAATCATTGATATACTGGTGTCAATGTTTTGTTGTCATCAGTCTGTGTCAATAGCCATTGTTGTACTTGTCCACTTTGAACTATTATATATTTCAACTAAATGATTAACATATAGAACTCAGCTTGAAATTCAAATTCCCTTATCTTAACTTTTTCCTAGTAAGAGCACAACCTTACATGTTGCTCTTAATAATTGATAGACCTGATCATAGCCTGCAACACATCAGGTCACTGTTATTTCCTGCTAAGAGGTGGTCAAATATATTTTCCTTTATTATATATACACATATATATTTATATACTAATATTTTTCTTTAACCCGGATTGAAGACGGAGCGCTTCATGAAGAATGTAACCATAGAGAAATATCATTTCCCGACAATGCACGAGCAGGTCTTAAAGCCCGAGGGGGAGTTCTACGTTGACCCCACCGAGAAGTGGCTTCCAAACCGGGACGAGACGGACTCAGAAGAAAAAAAAAAAGGAAGCAGCAAAGGAAGCCGAAAAAGGAAGCGAAGTTTGACAAGCCGTGAAATATATTTTGAGGCATTGAAATACTTAGCACGCTTTTGACTATATTTTTCAGAACTTGAACTAAATGGCTCAGAACTTGTACTAAATATGCCATGCATGGTGTGACGTTCAAATATAATGTCAAGCTCTTGACTATATTAAATATGTATGTTGTATGTTATTTGTGTATGCATCGATCCATTTGAAACTTTCCGAATCGCGTATACATGTCATTGGCATCGTAGAATCGGGTCGAAAGCAATTTAATTTTAAAACAAAATGAATCATCAATCAAAAAGAAGCGAGGGAAAAAGAAAAAACAAAACAATGTTACCAACCGGGACAAAATGAGCTGACCACGTGGCGGCTGGTAAAATATGCAACCCTCCCATTGTTGTCCCGGTTGGTGTCTAGAACCGGGACTAATGGGCTGACTACGTGGTCGGTGAAATGCAAAAGCTGCCCCCATTGTTGTCCCAGTTGGTGTCTAGAACGGGACTAAACCTTAGTTTTATCCCGGTTCTAGTGCTTCTGATGCAACTATTAGTCTGGCGTAACCCGGTTGTCCAACCGAGACAAGCGGCTCCTAAGGCGGGGATAGACCCCCTTTGTGCACGAGTGCTCGCGGCAACGCGGTTCTCCACGCGGCGCCATGCATGCATGCATAGGCCTCTGTGAACACGCGAAGTCAACGTGCCGGCTACGAGTATTGTGCGTACTCGTACTACTCCTATGGTCAAAAAAAGAAAAAAAAACATAATAGCTATCCGTTGGGCGGTACAAGTTAGATTCTTTAAATAGCCCGGCAAGGTGTTGTGGACGTACTACGGCAAGTTGAGTGTCATTTATTCGTGCTCCGGCCCGGAGGTAGCGAAGTTTCTCGTCTCAGTCTCTCGTCTCCCTCCCTCTCCCTCCCCCGTCGGCATCGTCTTCTAAAGGTACGTGTGGTTGATCTTGTAGCAATGATAAATAATGTAAAGCATTCCTTGTTTCAAAATAACAATGGTGTATTTAGATAAGTATCTATCTATGCTATCAAATCAATATCATTAGATTTCGTGAGCAACATCTATAGCAATGGTAATCCTAATTAAACTCGAGCACCGTTCTTGAAAAAAATGGTCAAAAACTCGCTCGGGGGGATCGAACCCGGGGCTCGGGATTGGGTGCCTTGGGAACGCAGCGGTGGCGCCGAGGAAACGGCCATTGGAAACACGCGCAAGAACGCGTAGCCGGTCGCCCTTGGTTGCCGCCTAAGTGTGGGGATCGATTGGAGATCAAAAAGCGTGTGCAAACACGCAGCGGCCGCCGATCGGCCTTCGCGGTCCGGGAGAAGGGCCAACGGCCATTGGATGAGCCGCCGGCCGCTTGACATTTTCATGGCGCCGTCTTGGGAAATAACAATCGACCGCATGCATTCCATGGCTCGTTACTTTATAATTGTACACAACACCCTCGATTTGGTACCATCTCCATCGCTAATTAACATCTCTCTTTCCATAACCTCGATCACCGAGGCGGCTTCATTGGCGTGCGTGCGAGATGGCCGACAACTACACCATGGAGGAGCGGTTCACCCTCACGCGCCTCCATGACGCCTTCCGCAAGCTCAATGACCTGGCGGCTACGCGCCCGCCAGCGGTGGCCGGGCCGTTGGTGGAGAAGGCCAACTTCTACGCCTACAAGGTCGATGCCATCGCCGACATCCTCGATGCGGGGATATTGGCCCGAGGCTAGAGGGGCGCTGAACGCGGCGCTCGAGGAGGCCGACGGCGGGAACGCGGCCGGCGGCGGGGATGAAGCCTAAGAGGCGACCGGGGCGGCGGCGGCGGCCGCTTTCTTTTATTTTTATCATTTTGTAAATATATTATCTAGTAATATATATTGAACCAGTCGTTTTTAATTCGTGCAGCGTGTGCAATCTTCTTTTTCTATCGTTTGTGTTTCTGTTTGTTCCTTGGTCTTCAAATCGCTATCGGTTCTTATTCAAACCCGCGAGTGATCTGTGTCCATCAAGACCACTATCGAGGGAGCGATTCAACCCGGTGATGATCTAAGTCTTCACCTGCGGAATTGTTCGAGTCCGTGGAGTTTCGATTTTCCCGCGCTGAACGGTTCATCACCGCCGGGCGAAGTTCAGCACCTTCTGCCGGTGGATTAAATTCGGTAGTGATGCCGGCGGTAGTGATGAACGAATCTGTAGTAGTGAATATTTGCAGGTTGCGGAAATAATTTGTTTTCCTCTAAAGTTCAGTAAGAAAAGTAGACTGATGGTATAAAAAAATATTGCCTAATCTGGACCGATATTCTATGGATGGACTATATCAGACACACAAAACATGTATCATCTTGGCATTAGTTCTGAATGTTTCTTTTCCTCTTGCAGATATATCGATTACTTTTTGAGGCTATTTTCATCCAGTTTTACCAATACATGATTCCAAAATTCTCGCCAGAGCAAAATAACACAATGAGGATATAGTGCAGCTATGTACCAGTATACATGCAATGGATAAACAGTCTGTTTTCTGGGAGGACTGCTCTTATTAAAGATTTGAGTGACCTCATCCTTGCTTTGTTTATCTTACCCTGTGAAGGCAGTGGGAAACATCATGAGCCAAGACCTGTGGCCGAACCACGGTGACACTACACCAACTCTCGAAAATTCAGACTCGCGTGCTCGGACTTGTTAGACAAGGCGTCAATTCATCATGTCCCACTACTAACGAAATGATTTTGTGTGATAGTGCAAAATCTTTTCCGTGACGGGTACGTTTTTTGCCCGTCGTCACGGAAAATGCCCCGCCACATCTAATTTTTTTTTTTTACGTGGCGGGCGTGTTTTATCCGTCCGCGGAAAATTAATTTTGCGTGGTGGGCACCTTAACACGCCCGCCACGCAAAAATAGCATATTTTCCGTGGCGGCGTGTTAAGGTGCCCGCCGCGCAAAATCAATTTTTCGTGGCAGGCAGCTTTAAGAGGCCCGCCATGCAAAATGGTCTAGACCCAAGCCCAGGGCGAGGCCCGAAATATTTGTCCATATAAATATGGAGCGAGTTAGGGTTTCTCTTTGTGTTCCTCCACTCACTCTCCCCAGCCAGGCGGCCACACACACAGCGCCTCCCCTTTCTCCCTCGTAATTTCCTCCTCCCATCGATCCCAAGGGGGAGCGAGCGTGGCACCGATGCGCGTGGTGGCGAGCGCGTCGGGATCGGATCACCGGCGGCGCGGTGGCGTGCGGTGGTGGGCATGGAGAGGTGGTGATGCGCGGCGGCCGGTTAGCGGGCCGGTGAGGTGGAGCTATGCGGCGGCGCGGGATGCGTCGTGCGGTGGTGGTGGGAAGTGAGGCGGACGAGGGGAAGATGGGAGCCCGAGGCTCGGCTGCTGCTCCCTCGCTCCTCGTCCCTGGTCGCCGATCTGCGGCGCGGCGGCGCAGATTCTGCGACGGATTCGGCGGCGAAGCAAGCGGGCGGGCGGCCGTGCTGGGCGCGCCGGATCCACGACGTGGAAGCGCTGGCGGCGGGGCTGATCTCGGCGCGCTGGGCGCGGGCGGATCGCGATGGGGAAGCGGCGGCGGGCTGGCCGGATCCACGACGGGAAGCGGCGGCGGACCCGGCGGCGGGCGGGGCGGCATCCCCGCTGGATGGGCCCGGCCGGGCTGGCGAAAAGGGCTCAGCGAGGGTTTCGGGCGATTTTCTTTTTTTTTTTTGAACCATACCATGGCGGGCATCGATTTACCGCGGACGGGGCGCGTGAGCCCGCTACGCAAAGTCACGCGATTAACTATGACCTTTCATTAGTGACGGGCTATAGTGCGCCACGCCAAAAATCAAATTGGCGAATCACGCAAAATCATTTGGGTACTAGTGTCCCATGCCATGAGTCTCCAACTGTCGGTGCCGCCGGGCGTACTAGTGAAGTCGTTTTTAAGGTTTTGTTTATTAACAAGTAGTTTAATGGTGAAGTCGAGCTAACCCCATTAATTTTACAAAAGCGACTTCACATGATAAATAAAATGAATCAAATGACTATATTGTCCTTTCTTTTTCCTCATTTTTCGATCTTCCTCATGGGTCCCTCTCTTTTTTTTCTTCCTCCTTGTTACATGGCCACTCTAGGGCTCTCTCTTTCTTCATCGGGCATGCCCGTGCCCTACCGGCTTGGTACGCTGCGCGCCGTGGCCCCAGCACACCCACACGGCGATCTCTGTCTTTAGCGGATGTGCCCTAATTCTAGGCGGCCGCTCGCCTCGGTAGGGCTTGTCCCCAATGTTCTTCATGCTTTTTCTTTCACGCCCCACTTTTAATGGGACCTTAATCTCGCGTATTGGCGCCGGGGATCACGCTACCAATACGTTTACCGAGTCACTGATAAATGGAAATCGTTATAGATGAACTATTCCGAGCATATATTGACATAGGATAGAAGGTCTTACAGCGGTGATGAAGACACCACTCTGGATTATATTGATCAGAGTAGCCAACTGTGAAGCAGTGGTTTATCTGTGACGGGTCTACTAAGGTGCTAGACCGAAATGCGGGCACAACTCCATGTTCCACGGGCAACTTGGCGCGGATGGAAATCCACGGGCTTCTACGTCTTTCTCCTAGGCAACGTCTTGCAAACTCCTACGTCGTTGGTCTCCTACTTCGACGGCGACCTTACCTTGGGATATGCCGATATCCGTAAAAAAAAGAGGGGGGTGAGTACAAAGGTACTCAAAGCAAGTCCAAACCCGGGGGTGGTTTGGTATATTAAGGGTTTTGGGCCCTAGCAGAGTCTCAAAAACTGCTCTCGCTAGTTCTGGGGTTATCTCATACCATCACCTTCACATTATCACAAACGTTAGTTAAATCTAATCATAGATGTTCAGGCCTAGCATTTGCCCATTCCAAGGACGTGGCTATTCGAATAGATTCAATAACACTCTGCAGAGGTTGTACAAATTTCCCCACACGATGGACACATCCTCTTCCATGATCGAGTGGTCGACAGAGGTCCAACGAGATCCGTACCCGCTTGGGTGCTACCCTAGGTATAGTGGTATAATCTTCACCACGACTTCTCAGGGGTTGGAAGGATGACGCATCATCCTAGACAATATGGCGATACCAAATCACCCACGGCTTTACAGGTAATACCTTATTACCCAACCTATATCGTCAAACCTCATACTCAAAATCATTAATCATAAATATGTACACCTAGCCTTGCGCCCATCTGCGCTCAATCATCTTACGTGGAGGATCAGCAACCACGCCAACCGGACCATGGGGCCACTCTCCCCATGTCGCTCCTAATAGGTCGTTCGCCTACTCAGGCCACCTTGGTTCCCAATTATACCTCAACTCAGCGGGGTGTGAATCAAGCCGTCCCATCTCGGCGATGTGGGCATGCGAAATATCGCACTAGGTAGAAGGTCTATGAACCGGTCCTTAGGGAGGGGCGAGTATCTCTCCACGGGGAATCCCACACGGCGATTCCCGTAGTAATCCATCTCACTATGAATTACTATCACCCACCTCTTTTGTTGGTTAGGGTTCATTAGGCGATCTCATGTTGTTCTTTAATTATAAGCGTATGGCGTAGATAACGTGGATGAGTACGTCATCCGGCTTAGCTCCATAGCTACGTTATCAGGCTCATACCGCACTATACTAATCAAGTTATCATCATCATCATCATTATTTAAAGTCATGATTAGGGGGTAAGGACTTGCACGGGAGGTTCTTACAAATCGGCACGGCGTCGAGCGCTCCTAGCTTTGCTCGAGCGGGAAGCTCCTAAAGCGGTCATCGAAACCCTACGGCAAGCGGCGATAAACCTAGCTCGAACTATAGCACACAAAACAAACATAGAGCATTATGGTGGCAATGGGTTAGATGCATAGAGCTAGATTTTAGATGAATTATGGAAGTCGTTTTCACGCGAAACGGAGTTAAATTGCATGAGATATGGATTTTATAATATTAATCCCTAATTAAATCATTAGGGTAATATTATAATATAGTCTTATCATGTACTAAAATTGGAACTAATTACATGATAAAATTCTATAAATCAAATAATGAATTTACAAATTTTCTGGGAATTTTTCTGACACGGGAAGGTCTACTTATAATACTCTGTGTACAATAGCCGGGTGTGCGTAGCATTTTACGAGTGTACGGGAATGGTTACATACACGTGGGTGCCACGTGGGTCGGTGGACGCGCCCGCGGTGGCGGACACGTTGGCGCCACGCGTGTATCATGGGATGACCCTCCGCGGTGGGTGACGGCGTGGAACGGGGCGTCGGCGTGTCTCCACATCAGCGGCTTCCGATCGGCGTCGTCACGCGTGAGTGAGCGGCGGCGGCGGCGTTGGTTTCGGGGGGATCCCGTCCCGTCGGGATGCCGGTCTTGGCGGCGCATCGCCGGCGTTGGCGGGATTGGCCGTCCTTGGCCTCGGCTTCGCCGTGTGTGTGTCGTCGGGGTCGCCTAGTCATCGGTGCGTTATCAAGGCACCACGGCGGCGGTGGAGGTCTCCTTCCTCGACGGCGGTACCGGGGACGGCTCCACAGCGTGCCAAAACAAGAGAAAAAGGGAGGAATCGAAGGGAGAGGAGATGGGCGACATCACGGACTCACCAATTTTTCCTCGACGCCCACGAAATCGGCGGAACGCCTTGACCTAGCTATGGCGACGGCGGCGGACCGATTTGGGAAGCTTGGATTCCTCACTTGGGAGGGGAGGGGAGGGAGAAAGAGATGGCGAGCACCGTGTGTTCCACGCTAGGGCGGGCTCGGGGTCGAATGGCTCGGCCGGTCGCTCCCGGCGGCGCTATTTATAGGCGGCGGCGGTGGTGTCGGCGGCGAGATATTTCACGGCGGCGCCCGATCTTTTCCGCACCACCGTGTGTAGTCGTGGACCTCGGTGGTGCTTTCGACATTGTCTCGATCCCTCGGTCACGCGTTCGTCCCATCATTAGTGAGGCGGTGTCCATCGGGTGGCGTCTTCCGTCCGGCGGGTGCTAGCCGTCATGGCGGCTGGCGGCCCGTGGCGCCGTGTAGGAGTTGACCCGGTGTCTGTCGTGCGGCGTCGTGGCTCGGCCGGTGAGTTAAGTAAGCCCCCGTGCTCTGGTCTTCGTCGTCCGCGCCGGTGTAGCGGCTCTCTCGTCCGGACTCGCCGTGGCGCGGTGGTTGTCGACCCACCGTAGCGGCGGTGGCGGCGTGGGCTTTGACCGCCTCACGGTCTTGTAGCGTCTTGGCGGCGAGCGGCGACACGGCGATCCCTACGGCGTGGTCGGCGATCCCCTTTGTGGGGAGGTCATCTCCGGCGGCGGCGGGCCGCGGCGGGACCATGGTGTCACGCAGCAGCGCGGACGGAGGAGGGAGGCGATGCGGGGCCGTCGGTCGGCGAGGAGTGGGAGTAGAACTGGGCTCGGTTGGCATCGATGCTAGATGGGCCGGCCCGTTCGGCGCGATGGGGGGAGAGAGGAGAGGAAGAGAAGGCTCGGTGGGCCGGGCCGGAAGGGAAAGGAGGGGAAGTTTGAGCACGAGAGCTCCTTCCTGGTTTCCTTTTCTTCTTTCTATTTCCTTTTCCTATTCTTTCTCCTTTTCTACTTCTCCTCTTTATTATCTCATGTGTGTAAGTATGTATATATATATATACTTATTGTATTTATTTCTTTGAACTCATATTCTCCTAACTTGTATTTATGAGAATATCTATGCAAGGAGACTTATACAAATATATAGATATATATACATATGTGTGTACACACTTTTCCCCAAATTGGTATTCCATGTGTAACATATTTATTATAAATATTTATACAAGCACATTTATATTCTCGTGGCTTTTAGTGCCGAGAATACTTATTTATTGTGCTCATAAAAATATTCATATATATTTTTGGTACACATGAGTTTCGGTATTTATTATTCGAGAGAAAATTGTAAACCATTACTCATGCAATTTCTTCCATAATTTAAATCTAGGACTTACCTTGCATCCTTGTCCACCATAAAGCTCGACAAGCAACAAGCAAAGGAAACCTAATATTCTAGATGGTGAGAGTTTGAAATGCGGGTTTTTGAAAAAGGGGTTTCGGTTTAGCGGGGAAAATAAATCAAGTTTTAGTTGTAATTCAAAAAGTTTAAATTTTTAGTGAATTTTAAAATGATGCAAAAACACGGGTGTTACACCTGCATGCTCTTTCTAGCGGGGCACATGCATTGTTTTTACCATGAAGTTGTTTTTAAAATTAGTGTTCGCCAAAAAATAAATCCCAATGTCTCATATCCATGAAGTTGTTTAAAAAAAAAAATAGTGTTTTTGGCAAAAAATAAATCCCAATGTCTCATGAAGCTGTGCTAAACAGATCCTTTGTAATTAGCTAAGATTCATTCTTTATATATAGAATTATAGATATGTATCGTCATGTCATATACTCCCTTCACTCTAAATTGTAAGTCATTCCAAGATTTTTGGAGAGACAAAACATTTCAAGTATGACAAAAATTATAGAGAGAATTACAAAAATTTGTGACATCTAATATTTAATAGTTATAGTATGAAAATATAATTAACGAAGGATCCGATGATACTTAATTGACATTCTAAATTTTATCATATTATCATATCAATTTGGTCAAACTTGATATGCTTCCACTATTTAAAATTCTTAGAATGGCTTGCAATTGGGACAGACGAGTATAGGAAAAAAAATGTTTTTTTAGCAAAGGAAAAAAAAATTGTTAACCGAGTTGAATGCGGTGAACGGGCCGGGGATTGGGTGACCGTCGGCATATTCATTTGGGCCGGATCAAATTAACCGAACCGTCCATCTCATGCCATCGTCGACTTGCCATGGGCCCATGGTCACGTGCCCACGTCCTCCACGTCAGCTCCACGGCGGCCGCCGCCGGCACCCCGCCGCACCCCTGTCGAGCTCTCTTAGCGTGGCGGCGAGGAGGTCAGGTCGAGGAGCTCGGAGGCGCGGCGGTGGGCGAGGTCCGCGCCCTCTCACTCACACTGGACGAGCCACAACGCGACGCCGGCCTCGCCCCCGCCGGTGTCCGACGTCCGGCTGCCCGCGCGACCCCAACCTCCTCCCCCGCCGCACTGGTAGAGATTGGTGGTGCTCAATTAACCGACTGATCAAGTAAGCGCACTTCAGTCACCAGAATATATCAATCTATTCCGAACAAATTGCAGTTCGGTTCACATTGCGTCCTCGTCCTGTTACGGTTCCGTCTTCTTCATTCATAGATGTTTCTTTCGTTTTCTTCATTCATTCCATTCGATTCGACTGCTCGGTTGGTTGGTTGCATTCCTGGAGCAAGTTGCGGCGATAAAGTACACGTGGAGGTTCTGAATTTCGTCCTGCACATGGTAAACGCTCTTTGTGCAGGTCCTTCAGAACGTTTGAATTCAACGTATCTAGATATCTCCACTGTGTTAATTCCACGCTGAGCCTTCAGTGTCAACAGCCGTCACTGTTATCTTGTGTTTGCGTGCGGTTGTCTTCACCTAAGCTGGTCTTTCATGCTGCACTCATACTAGTCTGAAAAACTATTCTAACTTATCTCAAGCCATTGCTTTCCATCAAAAATTTCCACGGAACTTGCATCCACATTTGACGTTGTGATTAATAATGTCTTTATATGGTGTCTAAAATAAGGTTTCTTTTCTTGCGTCGTTGCCGTTTCAGAGCGGAGTTCATGGTTTCTTTTTCTTACACCTTGCAGGAGTGTCTTCATTTGAAGAATCATTGTAGCTGCTGTGAATAATGATTAATGAGGTGCAATGGCTTTGCCTTGAGATTTACTGTGAGTGTCCATCAAAGGCTCCTCAAAGGAAATTCCCAATGGGGATGCAAGGTTTCCAGGTGAATAATGATTCTCGTATCATGTATCTGAAACACAACCTCATAAAATCCTACACAAAAAGCGTACGAGCCTTTTTTCTTGAGCATTGGTGCAAATATATTCCCTAAATGAGTGAAGGATGGTATATTTGTGTAGGATACAACTCTCTATTCTATTGCTTTTACCTTTTTTGTCGCTTATTTATTTTAATGTTACCTTGAGATATACCATGTTTTAACTCACCACCAACTGCACCTGTTGGTTGAAAATGATGTGTGGGCTATATCATCTCTCCAGTTCTCACCTAAAAAACTAAAAACTTGACCGCCTTAGCATACATGGAAATGTCAAGTCAAACCATGTTAATTGATGGCTACAGATAAGCTAAATGATACAAATCTATGCTAGGAGTATGTCAAATCAAGGAATATTATCCATGTTGAATAAAGCTCTATTTTTCTTGAACTGCCTTTGAACTTTCAACCAATGCCAGCCAATTCAGTAATCATCTTTGATTAAACTACCAATTCTTATGGCCAGGGCTTTGTATTGTCTAGCTGCAACACGCCAGACATAATAACACAGCTGCTGCACCTCTAAAACCACATATATCTGTGATTCCTCCCCTCAAATGATGCTAATGCCTCTCATGGCTGTTTCTTGCTTAATGCCAATCCTTGCACTTCTTTTTACCTTTTCCATTACAGCTAATACCGCAGGCGGGTTAGCTCACCTGAAGAAAGGCTCTTCCCTCTCTGTTAATCGTGCTTCTGATATCATACAATCACCCGATGGCACCTTCTCATTTGGTTTCTACAATCTTTCCTCCACTGCCTTCACCATATCCATCTGGTTTACCACTTCAGCTGATAGAACCATCGCTTGGAGTGCAAATCGCGATCACCCTGTGCATGGGAGTGGATCAGAGGTTAGGATGAACAAGGATGGTACCATGGTTTTAACGGATTATGACGGCACAGTTGTGTGGCAAACCAACACAAGCTCCAAAGGAGCTGATTATGCCGAGCTCATGGATTCTGGTAACCTTGTTATGAAGGATCAAGGTGGCAACATCCTCTGGCAAAGCTTTGACCATCCAACTGACTCGCTGCTGCCAACACAACCCGATGACAGCCTCCACAAAGCTGGTATCAACAGATCTCTCACACCCTTCAAGCTACTATACTTTGCGCGGACGACCGTTACATTCTTTCACTTGCTTATGACGGGCCAGATATTTCTAATCTTTATTGGCCTAACCCTGACTTTAGTAGCTGGCTAAATTACAGGATTAGTTACAATAGCAGTAGGAGAGGTGTTCTTGATAATCTGGGACAGTTTATAGCAAGTGACAACACAAGCTTTGTTTCAGCAGATTGGGGTCCAGGTATCAAGAGGAGATTAACACTGGATTATGATGGCAATCTGAGACTTTATAGCTTGAATGACAGTGACGGAGCTGGTCAGTTTCTTGGATGGCTTTCTCTCAACCTTGTGAAATACATGGTATATGTGGTTGGAATGGTATTTGTGTTTACACACCAGCTCAAGCCTGCTCCTGCCCTCCTGGTTATGTGGTTAGGGACCCAACTGACTGGAGCAAAGGCTGCAAACCAACATTCAACATCTCCTGCAGCGGTGATCAACAAATGGGTTTTGTGAGTCTTCCTCAAACTGACTTCTGGGGTTCTGATTTTGACTACATCCCGATGATGTCACTGGATGCTTGCACTACTCTGTGCTTGGATACCTGTTCCTGTCTAGCTTTTGAGTACAAATCTGATAGCAGTAGCTGCTACTTGAAGTCTGTTCTCTTAAATGGAAAGACCGTCCCAGGCTATCCTGGCACAGCACACCTGAAGGTTCCTCAGAGCCTTCTGTCTGAAACAATCTCATATGATCTTCAAAATAGTGAAATCCTAGATTGCAACGCGTCAAGTGCAAAAGTAGAAGTTCTAGTGTTCAATCCTGATGCACATAGTAATGGTGGAAACAGCACGATGTGGCACTACTACTATGGGTTCCTTGCAGCATTGTTTCTTATAGAGGTCTGCTTCATTGCATTTGGTTGGTGGTTCATGGCAAGAAAACAATCAACACAATTGAAGATTTGCGAGGAAGGTTACAGGATGGTAACAGATCATTTCCGTAACTTTACCTACAAGGAGCTGAGGGAGGCTACTAAGAATTTCAAGGATGAGCTTGGTCATGGGAGGTATGGCTCTGTGTACAAGGGTATTCTACATGATAGACGTGTAGTCGCTGTCAAGAAGCTCGGAGATGTGAAGCAAGGAGAAGATGAGTTCCAGACAGAGGTCAGTGTGATTGGGCAAATCTACCATATAAATCTGGTGAGAGTAAGGGGTGTATGTTCAGAACGGAAGCACCGGTTGTTGGTCATAGAGTATGTTGAGAATGGATCACTGGCAATGTTCTTGTTTGGCAACCAGGGACTACTGCAATGGGATCAGAGGTACAAAATTGCAGTTGGTGTGGCTAAAGGGTTGGCCTACCTTCACCATGAGTGCTTGGATTGGATCGTCCACTGTGACCTTAAACCTGAGAACATACTCCTGGACCAGAATTTTGAGCCCAAGATCAGCGACTTTGGGGTTGCAAAGCTGCTACAGAGAGATCAAACTGATCCAAACATGTCGAAGGTTCGTGGGACCAGAGGCTATGCTGCTCCAGAATGGGCTTCCAACATTCCCATAAATGAAAAGGTGGATGTGTATAGCTATGGAGTGGTGCTTCTCGAATTAGTCACAGGACGAAGAGCATCTGAGTTGTCAGCATCTGGTACTGGTGATGCAGAGATTGCTATGAGACAGTTAGTATGGACAGTCAGAGAGAAGCTGAAATCCGGTGACCTGTCATGGATTACTCACTTTGTGGATCCTAAATTGAATGGCAATATTGTGCACTCAGAAGTTTTGTTGATGCTGGAGGTAGCTGCCATGTGCTTGGAGAAAGAGAGGAGCCAGAGACCAAGCATGAACAATATAGTGGAGAAGTATCAGTTCCGTTCCTGTAATAAATAATAATTTGGTAACTTATGTGCATTTATGTTCTTTCATATTCGAAACTTCTGATTTGGTAATTTAGAATGCAGTCCTTATAAGTTAGTAGCTCCATGGTTTGTTCATTTCACTGGTATTGCTGTTTTTAGTAATTATGGTGAGCATGAGCTCCTTATGTTACCTTGTCTTGTGAGTTATTTTATTTTCTAATTTGGTGGTCCCCTCTTTAGCCTCTCGTATAGGGCATCTTAAGTGTCTCTCTAATTTGGCCTTGTATGCTTGCTATTTGTGGGCTTCGGAGCATTCATATGGCCTCTGTCCAATCATCATAGATACCAGGGAAGAGTTAAATACATATCTTGTTTATTTGCAGCAATATTAAATTCCTAAAGAGGTATTACCTCTAGTTATTTTTTGCCCTAGGATCCTAGTTTTTTGAACCGGACCGACCGCAGTTCGACCGCTAAAAGACCGAACCATACACTACAATTAGACCGGTAAAAACCGGTTGAACCGGCCGGTTTTACGGAACCGGTGGACCGGACGGTTCCATGCGAACCGGACGGGTCGATGTTGGTCGTCTGCGTGCGGCACTGCAGCTTGCTCCTGATTGGTCACGGTAGCATGTGCGTGCGCCTGCAAGCTGCAATTGCTGTGCGTAGGTCCCGCTGGCCCCCACCTCAGTGTTACTACTGCCCTGCCCTTCGTTGGTGTGCACGAAAAATAGTTGACGTGCGTCTGTTTTTTCTTTTTTCTTGTTTTTTTGTTTGGAAATCAACGTGCGTCCGTTGGCAATTGTGCCATCCAGTTTAGCATTTAATATTGTTTTTACAATGGTGAATATTTTATTACTACTCTATATATAGCTTTATGTGTTCTTTTAGAGAAAATAACTTTATGTGTTTTATAATCTTATTATCACACACTTGAGAATTTATGAACCTGTGATTGTAACTTGTAAGACCAAGTTGTTGTGAACCTTATGGTTGTGTGTGATGATCCGTGTGTATCACACGCTTGGTATTTTGAATTTTAAGACCATTTCATCCTATATTTTCATGATGTGTGAACCTTATGGTTGTATAGTTAAATTATGTTGTTCTATCTGTTAATTATTTAATTATGTATACACTGCTTCAATATGAATTATTAATTAAATCATGTATCTATACACACCGGTTCAAAATATTTGTCACCGGTTCGATAAAAAACGGTCCACAATTATCGAACCGGGCGGTTCAACCGGTTTTAAACGGTTGGACCAATGAACCATTGAACCGATGGTCTCACCGGTTCGATCTCCGGTCCGGTTTGAAAAACTAGGCCTAGGATGCTATGACACTGATGCTAGTTGAGTAATAAGATGACACGAGTTCTGTTTGGGATTTCTTTTCTTTCTCTTTCAGCTTGACAATGTGTAACCTAGCATTGTAGTAGAGAGAATATGAGTGTTCGTTTTTTTAAGGTAGTATAGCCTAAAATATTATAGACTTTAGATTCCTAAGTTGGAAGAAAACGTCCGAAGCAATTTTGATGTTACTTTATAGATTTTAAATTTATAGTAAAGAAGAAAATCTGCAATGACATCATTTTATTATTGTCATACATTAATTATATAGTTTCATTTGACTAGTGATGCTGGTGATAAGTTAGTGGTTCCAGTTCAAACTTTCTTTTCCTTAAGATCACAAAATATTGTAGTGTGTATTTTTTCACCTGCAGTGTTCCAATTTTCCAGGACTTTTTGTCAACGAAAACTTTTATCAAGAGAATACAAAACTATGGCACAATAATTGGCATGTTGGGTTGGTGATTTTGTTCATGGAACTGTTTTTAAATTACTTGCATTGAGATTATAGTACGAGCGTCTTCAAACTTCATTGTTTGACATTGGAGGCCATACAATTGGATGCAAAAGTCTTCCAATCAGACAATTGGAGTGTCGGCCGTGTATAGAAAATTTGTTCTCATCAACTTCCAAGTCAGTTCAACTGATATGTCATAGTTTTAAATTAAGAACATAAACCACTTCTATGTGGTTGATGAATTGTTTAACTGCAAGTCTGCAACATGGTCAATATACTAGCACAACCATCGGAGCACCAAGAACTAGCATGCATCTAAGCCACTCCTCTCCTTCCTCTATCTGTTCAGTGATCAGTAACAGCATTGGTCCTCTTACCCTGGTATCGTTTGTGCATACTGTGTATCATGTTGAATCCGTTTTTGATACTACACCTTACATTCCTTTTGATCTGTTCCTTTTTATGTGAAAGAGTAGCAGAGATTGCTCATGGCACTTACATTCATAGAGGATCTTCCTTCAACCATTGAGTCTTACCTTTAGCTTCACCAATTGAAGGTTTAAGTCGAAGACTAAGGTTTGAACAAAACTCAAAGTCCCAAATAAAAGAAACGAAAGAAAAAAACAATTATTGTCAATGTCAATATAGATAACACAAAACATTACTCTTCGCACCCCCCCTACATGTATGTAGTATTCCCCCATTAAATTGGAACACTTTTACTACTGTAGTACTGTCACAGAACCTGTCTGTGCTGTTGTAAGGAAATTTACCACATTCTTAAACAGTTGACAAATTCTTCGTCTACTGTTCAAGAAATAGGCTGTTGAAAAATTCAGTACTTTGTTGGATTGACAGGCTGTTGAAATTAAAAAATAGTTATGATGAACATGTGTAAAATAAATCATATGGTGATTGAGGTAGTTGAATACGAGAAATACAGTTTGGAGAGTGTCAGCCACATATATAAAACTTGTTCGCACCACCTTCCATGTCAGTTGAACTGAGTATGTCGTAGTTTTAAATTATGAAAGTAAACCACTTCCATGTGCTTGATGCATTGTTTAACTGCAAGTCTGCAACATGATGAATATACTGGCACAACTATGGAGGCACCAAGTACCAGCATGCATCTAAGATACTCCTCTCCTTCCTCTATTTGATCAATAGCAGCGTTGGTCCTCTTACAACCATGCCCTTGTATCGTTTGTGCATACTGCGTACCATGGTGAATCCACTTTTGATACTGCACCTTACATTCCTTTTGATCTGTTCCCTTTTAGATCAAAGAGTAGCAGAGATTGCTCATGTCAGCTACCTTCATAGAGGATCTTCCCTTTCCATGAAGCAAACTACCTCTGATGTCATGAGATCACCGGATGGCTCCTTCTCATTTGGCTTATACAATCTTTCATCCACTGCCTTCACCTTGTCAATCTGGTTCACCAATGCAGCTAGCAGGACCATTGCCTGGACTGCGAATCGAGACCGCCCCGTGCACGGGAATGGATCGGAAGTTACACTGAACAAGGATGGCAGCATGGTTCTCAAAGACTATGATGGTACGGTTGTGTGGAAAGTCAAACAAGGATCTGCCATGGTTGATCGTGTGGAGCTCATGAACACCGGGAACCTTGTCATGGTGGATCAAGGAGGCAACATCCTGTGGCAGAGCTTCGACCATCCGACCGACACTCTGCTACCAGGCCAGCCACTAACAGCCACCACGAAGCTGGTATCAACAAATGCCTCACATCAGTCAGGTTACTACACATTGCTCTTTGATCAACAATACATTCTGTCACTTTCTTATGATGGGCCAGACATTTTCGTCCAGTACTGGCCTAACCCTGACCTAAATAGCTGGACGAACCACAGGATCTCGTATAAGAGCGGTAGGAGAGGTGTGCTTAATAAGCTTGGGAAATTTGAAGCGAGTGACAACACAAGCTTTTTTGCTTCCGATTGGGGTTTGGAGATTAAGAGGAGGCTGACGCTAGACTATGATGGAAATCTTAGGCTTTACAGCCTGAACGAGCCAGATGGAAGCTGGAACATCTCTTGGATGGCTTTCTCCCAGCTCTGTGACATTCATGGCCTATGTGGTTGGAATGGAGTATGTGCTTACACACTAGCAGCGGCCTGCACTTGTCCTCATGGTTATGTAGTCGTTGATCCAACTGATTGGAGCAAAGGCTGCAAAAAACAGTTCAACATCACCTGTGGAACAGGTGTTCAGCAGATGGGCTTCGTGGGCATTCCTTGGACAGATTTCTGGGGCTCTGATATAGACTTCGTCATGTCTGCATCCCTGGACACTTGCAGGGAATTGTGCTTGAAGAGTTGCTCCTGTGTAGCATTCGTGTACAAAGTTTTTCCACATCCACATGGGTGCTACTTGAAATCTGCTCTCTTCAACGGCAAGACAACTCCAGGGTACCCAGGTGTCGCATATGTCAAGGTTCCTGAGAGCTTTCTGTCTCACTCACAGGCAAATTCCTCTGACTCTGCTCATGGTCATGTTTGCAATGCATCAATAACACATACATTCAATTTTGCTGGCAGCGGAGCTGATGAAAAGGGTATGGCATGGTACTACTTCTATTCGTTCCTAGCTGCATTCTTTCTTGTTGAGCTCTGTTTCATTGGTGTTGGTGGGTGGTTCGTGACAAGAAAACAGACAGCATACTTGGCAATAGGGGCAGTGGAAGATGAGGAAGGTTTCCGGGTGGTAGCAGATCATTTCCGTAGTTTCACCTACAAGGAATTGCAGAAGGCCACTAACAATTTCATGGATGAACTTGGCCACGGCCGACATGGGTCTGTGTACAAAGGCATCCTACACGACAATCGTGTCGTAGCCGTCAAGAAGCTCAAAGACATGACAGGAGGTGAAGCAGAGTTTGAGACAGAGGTGAGCGTGATTGGGAGGATCTACCACATGAATCTGGTGAGAGTAATGGGTATATGTTCAGAGGGTACCCACCGGCTGCTGGTCTATGAATTTGTGGAGAATGGTTCACTGGCCATGTTCTTGTTCGGTAGCAAGGGAGTACTACTGCAATGGCATCAGAGGTACAAGATTGCAGTCGGAGTGGCTAAGGGATTGGCCTACCTTCACCATGAGTGTATGGACTGGATCATCCACTGCGACCTGAAGCCTGAGAACATACTTCTGGATGAGGAGTTTGAGCCCAAGATCAGCGACTTTGGGTTTGCAAAGCTGCTGCAAAGAGACGAGTCTGATTCTGACATGTCCAAGGTTCGAGGAACTAGAGGCTACATGGCTCCAGAATGGGTATCAAGCGCTCCTGTAACTGAGAAGGTGGATGTCTACAGCTTCGGAGTTGTGCTTCTGGAGCTGCTGATGGGCCATCGGATGTTCGAGTTACCGACAAATGGATCCGGGGACGCAGAGTCTGCATTGAGGCAACTGGTATCGACGATTGGAGAAAACATGAAAGTTGGTGATGGTAAATGGATCGATGACCTCGTGGATCCTAGATTGAATGGCGATTTCGTGCGGTCAGAAGCGTTACTGATGCTTGAGGTGGCTGCTCTGTGTTTGGAACAGGACAAAAACCAAAGACCGAGCATGAGTAATGTAGTGCACAGGTTCCTCTGCAGATAATGAATCTGGCAATTCGCTAAGTCCCTATTCTCTTAATATTTAACTATTCTTTTCCCCTTAAGTAAGTTGTGTAGTTTTGCATTCCACTTTTTTTTTTCCCCATACTGAGGGTATAATGTTGATTTGTTTGGTGGATGATTAATTTGATGTAAAGGCATCACTTTGGCACTGAATTGCATGTTCTTTGAACTTTGAAGACGCTGCTGCCTCCTGCAGTTATTTTTGTAGCGAGTGAGTTGATCTGTTAGCATCTTTGTCTTCGATTGACTAAATATTGTCTTGTCATCCTGTTCAGAGTTGTTTTGGTTGGGTCTTGGGTGATTGTTCTACCACTTTTTGTCCTCTGTCTTGAATGAAGTAGTGACCAAATAAAAACCTCTGAAGCCTTTTGCTGATGAGATGACCTCTAGCCCTGTTCTTCACAATACTCAGTTGTCAAATACTCCCTCCGTCCCAAAAAAATAAACGACGTTTTGGGGGTTTTCGTGCCACAAGTTTGACTCGATTTATAGAAAATATGTAGATCTCCAAATAAATTTGTTAAAAAACTAGATCAAAAGATCTTTCCAATGATACTAATTATGTAATATAAATATTAATCCTATTTTTAATATATAATTGCCAGTAGATGTTTCGGGGAAGCGAAAATGTCATTTATTTTGGGACGGAGGGAGTACTAGTTTACTAGGGGAGCTGGAGCAAACATATGTTTTAGCTTTTGCTGATGGATGGTCTGAAAAAAAATCTTGCAATAGCAACATTGGCAACATGTCATTTCTGCTATCATGTACAGAACTTCCGACAGCAGTAGGGACGTAAATTTCGCTAGCGCATAGTTTTTTGGTGCCTTTGTTCGGTTAGCTGTACAAATCGATTGTTATCAAATCGATTTTTTTTGATGAAACAGGAGGGCAACGCCCCTACTGATACTTAAAAACAGAGTTCTTAATGCCGATTATATACCCAAAAAAATATATATAACACGACCATGAGTTTCTCTCATGCGGAAGTTGTGATAGGCACTGCGTCCACGACTCCACATACGTGGAACTAGTCTCCGTTCCAAATTATGTGATTTTGTTTTTTCAGATACAATCACGTACAGCAAAAAAGATGCGTACATAGAAAATCAAGGTGTCTTTTAGTTTATTTACAGTTACGTGTACTCTCCTGCAATTGCTTTCTCCACTAGTACAACCAATGTACAGACGGTTACCTAAAATCTGCCAATGTTAATCAACTTTCGTTGGCGGTTCACTTACCTTTCAGATACAACTTTAATTAATTTCTTGTGTTTAGTTACCGGTTACGTGTCCATCAAACACAAACACTGTTTGTTCTTTGATCCCCTCGTGCTACTGCGAGCCGCCTCCGTCTATATTATTGTAGTAGGACATATTTTGGTATGAAATGAGAGAATACCTTCAAAATAATAATATTTTGCCATTTAATTTCTCTCGAGGTATGCCAGCAGCTGCTTAAATCGACGTTATATTAATATAGGCTGTGTAATGAGATGTAAATAAATATTTGATGATACAACTTCTGAACTAAAAACAAGTAGTTGGTGTGGGGACGTTGTAGAGCGGTAATAGTGCAGATGATAGTGACCTACGACTATTAGAGAAGTCTTTCAACTTCCATGTCGTTGAGTTCACAGAAATAAGAAGTCGAGTTCTTGTGAAAAAGTGGGTGGCGAGAGCTCAAAAATATCGCCAAAGCTTTTTGCCGTCCGTTAAAAAACTAAAAAAAAATAGAAGATATAAAAAGTGAAAAAATGAAATCATGTGGTGTTTTGAAATTATAACGGTTGGAGAGATTGAAAGAAATGTAAGTTTATGACTTCATAGCCTTGTATAAGGGTTGTATTTTATTTTATTGACGTATGAGTAGCCTTTTCCCACTTTTACAGAAGGGTGTTGAAAGTATCTGTTGGGTGATTGCTCAACACAACACTTTATTGATGATGAAATGGTTTACAAAGTGACCATTCAACATGGCATTTACAAAGGATGTCGGGGGGTATTTATAGGCCCCCGGCTTCATAGTGGTACAAATATTAAAGAAACTTTGAGATGAACCCCTTCAATCTATTTTTCCTAGTGAAGTTATAATCTTTGTCTTTGCGGTGCTTTTCTTGGTCCTCTTTACTACTTTCTGTTGTTTCTTCAGTGAAGTCGTTGTCGCTATCTTCATTTCAAAACCTGATCCCGCGTTCCTTCATTTCCAATAATGTTATTTCTCTGCGAAGTCACCTCCGTCACTTATCTTCACATCTTTCCCATAATCATTCGAATGTCCTGCAATCTTCAAAGTTTAGGACAAGAGTTTATGGAAATCAAAGTTAGAACCCAACGGTATCATTTCCAAGCTGTTGATAGAAGCTTTAGCAATTAGTTGGGCCTTAGTAGAAATGAAATTATATTTAACATATTATCTTTTCATGTACTCCCTCCATAGTTGAAAAGAAAGACGTTTAGGACAAAGAACACGGTCCCCAAAGCGTAACTTTGACTTCTCTTTTCTATAAAAAATATGTATTAAAAAATTATATATGTATACTTTTATGAAAGTATTTTTCAAGACAAATCTATTGATATGATTTTCACATTTCTAAACTCAACGACTTAAAAGTTATTCATGATTTATGTTCCCAATATTTGACCTAAACTTTTTTCCAAATCATCTTTCTTTTTAACTATGGAGGGAGTACTATATATTCTATTTTTAAACAAAATGACTGTATATTCAAGAGGACACATTGGCTACTACTACTAGAACCATTGTAGAACAGTGCAACCACCTGCTATTTTTCCATGCTAGAATATAATTGGAGTTGATGGGTAAACATTTTTTTTTTTTTTTGCCCCTTATAGATGGCATTTCATCTCTAGAATTGGTTAAAGTCAAAGAGGACTCTTTGGTATCTTTGGTATCTTTTATAAGAACTATATATCAAGAATGTATTGTAGCGAGGCTATGACACAGAAACTGAAACAAAAAATATTTATAACCTACTCCCCTCCGTCTCAAAATAGATGTCATTCTCGCCTTCCGGAGAAATCAACGTTTTCAAAAAATATCGGCAATTTTATATTAAAATATATAAATATTTACGCTAAGTAATTAGTATCATCGAGAAAGATTTTTTAAGTCTAGTTTTTTAACAAATTTATTTAAAGATTTAAATGATGCATGTATTTTGTACAAATCTACCAAAAGTTAAAAAAGTTTGACCAGACGCGTTTCCTTATAGTGACATCTATTTTGAGATGGATGGAGCAAAGAACAGGCCCACGTTAGCACAACCCAAAATTAGCATGCGCGGACGGTGTATGTTGTATTTCTTTTTTAAAAAAAAAAACATTGTACTGTGTAGCCAAGCACGATGGGGTGGCCGAGAGGAACTTTCCGTCCGTGGACCCACCTCGTTTCCTCCTAACCTCCTCTCCCTGTTTTCCTCCATATAATTGTAGGCCACATTTTGGCACGAAATTAAGTACCTTCAAAATAATCATAGTTTGTCATTTCATATTTGCTCTCCTGACATAAAATGTGCTAGTAGCTGCGAAATCGACGTCATAATAAATTAGAAGCATTTTAAAAATAATAATATATGCTAATACACAGCTTGTGAACTAAACACGTACGCGTACGATTTGACTATTAATTACTGGCTACTTGAAACTAATAATGTGCAATATAACCCAACTAATTATACATTAATCTATACCTACTAATAAAGCGAGAAAATTTTGGTCCACCAAAAATTTTTTGGTACGTCGTCATTTGCCGTGTTCACCTCCTCTTTCTGTCCGCCCGTAACAATCCTATCCCATGTATTCTGCCTCAACCTTTTTCAGTGCAAAATTGATCCGGTTTAGGATACTACAACTAATCCAGTTTCAGTCAAACATGATACAACAATCGTACGTGATCCTGGGATGAAAAGAAACTTAATGCCTTTTTTTGATGAAGCAGAAGGGCAACGTCCCTACTGATACTTAAAAACTCTTAATGCCGATTATATACCCAAAAATATATATAACACGACCATGAGTTTCTCTCATGCGGAAGTTGTGATAGGCACTGCGTCCACGACTCCACATACGTGGAACTAGTCTCCGTTCCAAATTATTTGGTTTTTTTCATTCAGATACAATCACGTAACATGGTATATCTAAATATACAGCAAAAGATGTGTACATAGAAAAATCAAGGTGTCTTTTAGTTTATTTACAGTAGAGTGAGTGTAACGCCCCGACCCGGGATGACGGCTAAGATCCACTCTACACGTTGAATGGACCACACCTGCTAATTAACTCTCTTGCGCTTTCGTCCTCGCTTCGCGCAAAAGGTTCGAACCGAAGTTAATAGCCCCCGGTGCCCGTGCTTTTAAAGCTGGTTGAACGCGCCCAGGGATTCACGATGTGGGACTATCTAGGAGCTACAGTGTCCCGCTTTTAAGCTGGTTGAACGCTCCCGGGATTCACGATGTGGGACTATCTAGGAGCTACAGTGTCCCGGTGCTACAGTAACCGCGCAATCGGCCCGGCCCAACTGGTCTACTGGGCTGGGGTTTCACATCCACCCCTCCCCTCCTTAAGGACTCGGCGTCCTCGTCGAACCCGGCTTAACTATACGGGACAACGTCAGGGGATCAACTCTCTTGGCTCACGCACGCATTACCAGCTCCCCGGTCTATTTGCCATGCCCCCACGGGGCCATGCGCAACCTTTCCGAGCTCCCGATCCATACGTCCCGTGAAACCGCGAGTTGACCCGGGATGACGGCTAAGATCCACTCTACACATTGAATGGACCACACTTGCTAATTAACTCTCTTGCGCTTTCGTCCTCGCTTTGCGCAAAAGGTTCAAACCGAAGTTAATAGCCTCCCGGTGCCCAGGCTTTTAAGCTGGTTGAACGCTCCCAGGATTCACGATGTGGGGACTATCTAGGAGCACTGTGCCGACGCTACAGTGTCCCGGTGCTACAGTAACCGCGCACTCGGCCCGGCCCAACTGGCCTACTGGGCTGGGGTTTCACAGTGAGTACGTGTGCTAATTAACCTGCAATTGCTTTCTCCACTAGTACAACGAATGTACAGACGGTTACCTAAAATCTGCCAATTTTAGGCCAATCCAGGGCGCTTATAAACAGTTATGGCAGCGATGCTCAGCTAAGCGTCTTCAATCAATTTTTTTTCCATTGTAGTTAAGTACGCTTGTTTTTTTCTCTCACCTCCGTAAGAGCCTCTGCACTGTACATGACGGTTCACTTACCTTTCTGATACAACTTTAATTAATACTTCCTCCGGGTTGGTATTAGAAGTCATTTAGGACAGCGACACGGTCTCCAAAACATAACTTTGACCACTTGTTATTACAAAAATATTTATATAAATGTGATATATGTATACTTTTATCAAAGTATTTTTTTAACACAAATCTATTCATATAATTTTCACATTTACAAACTCAACAATTTAAAAGTTATTAATGATTTATATTCTCAATGTTTGACCCAAATTTTGTCTAAAACGACTTCTAATACCAACCCGAGGGAATATTTGTGTTTAGGTACCGGTTACGTGTCCATCAAACACAAATACTGTTTGTTCTTCGATCCCCTCGAGACGTCAGTCATGCTACTGCGAGCCTCCTCCGTCTATTATTTATATTATAGGACATATTTTGGTATGAAGTCATAAAAGTATCATTTCCAAGACGTCAGTAGCATGACTAATGTCAGTCCTTCCTTGTGTTGAAAGTATCATTTCCAAGCTGACTTTTCCAAGCTGACTTTTCATGTACCATATATTCTTTTTTTTAAACAAAATGACTGTATATTAAAGAGGACACATTGGCTACTACTACTAGAATATAATTATTAAACAAAATGATTGTAGAACAGCGCAACCACCTGCTATTTTTTCAGAATATAATTGGAGTTGATGGGTAAATCACACTCAGCAAACTTGTTCCTTTAAATAGGCAAAGTGGCTGAATATTTAATTATTAAGATTAGCTATTATTTAATATTATTAGTTAAATTAGAGTGAGCATGGAAGACAAATGGATCTGGCTCGTTAGCATTTATAAACTCCTCGTATAAATATGAGGGCAAACCTTTGGGAATAATCAAACAAGAACAATTTAAGGTTAACACCCTCAGCTTCTACCCCTAGCCGCCGCGCCACTGCGTCGAGCGCAGTAGCTTGCGCCAGCCCGCAGCCGCCCGCCCGCCCGGGGCCGCACGCCGCCTCTCTCTCTCTCTCTCTCTCTCTCTCTCTCTAAGTCACGCCCCTCGTTCACCTCCTCGCATTGACCCGGTCCGACGAACCGTGACATAAACTTGTTCCCCCTTATAGATGGCAATTCATTTCTAGAATTGGTTAATGTCAAACTCTTTGGCGTCTTCTTATAAGAAGTACTCCCTCCGTTTCAAATTGGAGTTCACTTTGACTTTTCTAGATATGTTGATTTTGCTATCTACCTAGTTATACACTATGTCTAGATACATAGGGTGTGTTTGGTTCATTTCCCACATGAGCCCACGGTTAGCTCAACTAAACCAGGCTAGCCTTAACTCGCGGTTGACGCGAAACTAGGGCTTCACACAACCTTGGAATAGCAAGCACCGCAGCGTGGCAGCCCAAACCGATCTAGGGATCGGTAGGGGCGCGTGGAGCTCGTGACGGCCGGAAGAACCTCGAACGCACCTCCGGAAGACCCGTCGGGAGGACGACGCGAGGGGTGCCCTAGGACCGGTGTAGCCGCCTAGAACGCCGACGAAGAACGCGGAGTTCGCCGCCGAACAGCAGGATAGAGGGGTTGAAGGAAGAAGATGACCTACAAACGGGACGGGGAGATAGATTGGTTGTCGATTGGATGTAGATTGGATCAAATCGGCCATGAACCTCTTTATTATATAGAGGAGGGTGGTCTTATCCTTTTAGGAAACCGTCCTTGGACGTTTCAAGCCTCGTAAAACCGACCAAAACACGATTGGAAACGAATCGGTTCGATCTCAGACGAACACGGGCCCTGCGTCGGGGTGACCGGACGCGACGATCGGTTTTGACCGGACGCTCCGGCCGTTGGGTCCGGTCGACGCCAAGTAAGCTCTCGCAGATCGATCGCGACGCAGCGCTAAACCGACCGGACCACAGGGACGGGACGCAGGACCGGACGCATGGGTGCTTCCGGCCGATGTCCCAAATCGGCCTCGGTTCACCGACCGACCGGACTTCGAGGGGGTGTGGCCGACGGCCGGTTCGGTAGCGTCCGATCGGTTTAACGAGAAAGGTCACGCAAACCGTCGTGGGGCGCGACCGACCGGACGCTGGACCGGACGCGCCGATGAGTCCGGCCGCATTCCGAGAGCCCTTTTCGATCCTCCTCGAGAATTTGGCTAAGTCCGGATTTTTTTACCGTGACTTAGACCACGCCATTTTTGGGTGTCAACACTGCCCCCATCAAGCCAACCTTCGCTTGTTTGGTTGTCTACACTATGCTAGTCCGCTAGCTCCAAAACATGTTTGGTTGCCGGGTTTGGCTAGGATAGAGTCACCCCTTCTTTGGTTAGGTAACTTCACCACCTTTGAAGCAATTCGTTGAACACCTTTGAGGAGAGGGCGAGGGTGAAGCCGTGGGTCGAGGGCCCGACGGCGGTGACCATCTTCCACAAGCGTAGGGAGGAAGCCATGTGGTGATGACGGTGTACAGGAAGAAATCATGGCGTGAACAACCAAACAAATCACGGTATACATGAACAAATCTTGGACACCACTGTGGGCATCGCCGACGCACACACCGTGAACAAATAACGGTGAACAAATCCAGCACGCACAACGCTGCGGCCACGGCGCCCAAACGGACCAACTTGCCGCGATGGCCGCTAGGCACTCCCCGGTCTCGCGCCGTCGGGGTGGTGGATGGCGCGGCAGGCGGTGCCCATGGCCCAGCGCTCGCCGCGCCGAGACGCGGCTCCCGCGACAGCCGAGCCGCCAGCCGGAGGAAGAAGGCATGGCCGCCGCCGTCGATGTCGCAGGTGGAGTCGTCCGGCGCCATCTTTCGTCATCCGCCTCGGTTGTGGGTGGTGGCCGCGAGCTGGAGCAAGGGGAAGAGGCGCCCGTGGGTGGATCTGTGAGTGGCGGCCGCGAGCTAGAGCACCGGCTCGGGAGAAGAGGAACCACCAGCGGTAGAGAAAGAGGAGCACCGGTGGTTAGAGGGGAGGTCATGGCGGAGCACATGGGACGGTGAGGTGCCCTGTCACCACATGGCGGGTGAGCGAACAACGCTTTTGCACTAACCTTAAAGCAACGCTAGCCAAAGCCGAGTTGGGAAGCCCAAATCGGGCTTCCTACCCCCCGCCAGCTAATTCGGTACTTTTGGCCTGTTCTAGCCGTGCAACAGAGACCTACCAACAAAACCAAACACCAAAAAGTTGGCCCAGGTTAAGCCTGTCCCAAAGAAAAAGGTGTGCAAACCAAATATACCTATAGTACAAGAAATGGATCTAGAAAAGCGAAAAGTGAAACTGATTCAAAAATGTGTGCAATCGAGAATGTATTGTAGCGGGCTATGACATAGAAAACTAAAAAAAAATATTTATAACCAAGTAACCAGGCCCACGGCAGCACAACCAAAAACTAGCATGCGCGGACGGTACTGTATGTTGTAAAAAAAATGTACTGTGTACACAAGCACATACGATGAGGTGGCAGGACCTTTCCGTCCGTGGTAGGCCACATTTTGGCACGAAATTAAGTACCTTCAAAATAATCATATTTTGTCATATATCATTTCATGGGCCCCGCATTAGAGCAGCCCAAAACAAATTAAGCGTGCGTGCGTGGATATAAATCGTCGCATATGCCGTCCCTTACTCGTGACCACCTCGTCTCTCTCTCTCCATATAGACGAGCACGTACGTAGCGTTTGTTCCTAGCTAGCTAACCACCTCCCCTTGTTTCATGGTGGAAGCGCAACCACCCTCCGCCGCGGCTGCGAATTGAGAGGGAGTTTGCGAACGAGCTAGCGGCCGGCGCGCGGGATGGACGCGGCGGTGGTGGCGGCGGCGGAGGCGAGCGAGCGGATGCAAGCGAGCTTCGCGTCGGGAGGACGCGGCCGGCGGCGTGGCGGGAGGCGCAGCTGCGCGGCCTGCTAAGGATGGCGGCGGAGAGGGAGGACGACATCTGCGCCGCGCTCCAAGCCGACCTCGCCAAGCCACGCACCGAATCCTACGTCCACGAGGTACTCCATATATATGCCGGCCATATCAAAATCAAGATTAAATACACACACGCCAGTCTACTTTTCAGTATAAGTAGTATATAATAGTAATTGAAGAGTATATTAATAACTCGTTTATTTGTGATGTTTTTAATTTAGATATCGCTGGTCACCACCTCTTGCAAGTTTGCTCTAAAGAATCTCAAGAAATGGATCAAGCCCCAAAAGGTACTTCGATCCTTTTTTTGCTTACAAGTATAAAATATCATTACCACACATGCATGCAAGTGATTATATTACTCTCTTCGTCCCAAAAATATAAGACAACATTGTACTACCTTGCTATATATGGTTTTAGGATTAATTGAACCTTTTCGCCGCTAATTTCTCTTACTCTGTAATATGTCATGATGGCAACTAAAGTTTGATCATTCAGAAAATTGTTTGTAATTAAATATGAATCCACCTTTAATTTGCAGCACAAGCCTTCAATGACTAGATTAATTGTTTGTCAAATTCAAAATAATCTTCAAATACTTTGGGATAGAGAGTATTTTTTTTTTTACGACAAGGAAAAAATTCTATTAATACTAAAGCAAGTGACATCCTCTCGTTACAAAAGTAAACCAAACTATTCTACCTTCATTGATGGGAGACAAGAAACATTAAAAAGCTATAAATTCCACCATCTAGGATCATAATCTCAAACGGATATGTCACGGACGCAAGCTCCGATCTAAACGAACAGGGCCATCGAATTTAATTCTAGTATATATGTTGCTGCCATGAACAAGCGCCCTAGTTAATGAAAAATCATGTCGCAGTCGCAGCTCACAAATAATGTACGCATCTCATTTTGGGGCAGTTGACTATATGCAGTTTCGAGAAGTAGTTGTCGACGTTTGTTGGGTCATTAATCTGGATTTGAAGTTGGAACATACTCCCTACAGTTAGTTAGTTAGTTACGACATGTTGACACATCCAATGAATTAAGCATCATAAATACAAGTGACACTTGGCCCTTAAGATGCACCTGTGCAAGGACGACGTGTTTAGCAACAAAAAAATGAATTCAAACTGCTAGCACATATGTGTTCCACAATTGTAGTATATATTTCCGATAAAAAATGAGTGGGAATGGGGATTTCCCGACCAGTTTATTTTTTTTTTAAAAAAACTCCCATCTAAAGTACATACATGCATAGCAAAATGGATGTGCAAAACAAATAAATTAATTAAAACGACTTATAATTTGAAATAGAGATAGTACTCTGGTAGTTGGACTGCGACAAATGCTAACCTGCCACTGTTTGTCAAACCTAAATAGCTCAAGGTTCTTCCTTCCAAAAAAAAAAAAAAAAAAAAACCCCTTCATCTTATGATTTTGGCCCACCTGGCCGGTCCTGCATCCATATGAAGTCGAGCGAACGTCCTGTTCTATTATAAGTATATAGCCTCGTCATCAGCTTTTTGACTTCATTCACTTCACGTACGATGATGCACGCCAAAACCATTCTCCCAAACCAACAAACTGCTGGCGGAATCAATGCATGCATCACTCTTGTTTTTGTTTTAATCTGCAGGTCCCCGGCGGGGTGCTGACGTTCCCGTCGGCGGCGAGGGTGACGGCGGAGCCGCTTTCGGCGTGGTGCTCGTCATCTCCGCCTGGAACTACCCCTTCTCGTAAAGAGCAACTCCAGTCCAAGATATAAAAGTTGGATCCTGAAATTTATTTTCAACTGGCATGCATGCATATGTTAGGGGCCCAAAATTAAGTCCAGCTCAAAGTGGAAAAATAGCCCAAGGCTCTATTTCTATGGGACCCACTTGCCGTAATCACCGTCAAGCAGGCGCGAGAGCCCTGTTCGCCGCCGCCAGCACCAACACCCCCACGACCAAACGTGGCATTGATGGCTTGGGGCTGCTGCCAACCGTAGGGGCGGTGACGGGTACACCGGAGTCATGGAGCTTCCCGGGCGACGGACGGGTGCGACGGCGTGTGGTGGAGCCGCCAAGCGGGGCAGCGGCCGTCAAGGACCGCGGGGGCTCGACCTAGGGCGGCGGGCATTGCGTCGTCGCCGTAGTCGAACGACGCCGACCGTGGCGGGGCGCACTACGATGGTGGGCGCTACGCTGGAGCACCGGGGATGCAATTCCATCTCGCCATCCACGTGGAGACCGTGCACCCGGACACGAGGTAAAGAAGTTGTCCTCGACGGGTGCGCTGAAGCAGTCGCCTCGCTTCGCGCCGCCGTGTCGGCCACGCGACGCCGACGGGTCCTCCTTGCGCGCCTTGTAGGCGTGGAGGGGAGGCTCTGCTGCAGCAGGCCCGTTGGGATGGCCATCTTATCCACGGGAAGGGAAGGGGAAAAGTGGGTGGGACCCACTGAATAGGGGTTTTTAGATCTAGGGGCTTGAGATTATAATTTGGGGTGGGTGAAAAATAGAAGGCGCATCTAGGGCTCCACTAGAATTCGTTTTTTTTTCCTCAGCCTCCTAGAATTTAGTGTAGGGCTCTACTGGAGATGCTCTAAGCAGCGCAAGCAAGCAAGCGCATCATTCATTCACTACCATAATGCTTTTAATTCCACACTGGGTCGTATTTTAGATAATCAATGGACACGCACGACTAGCTTTGACTGAAAACCATTGTTCATGCACCTTACTATACATGGATAGCACTAGGATTACTTGACTCATCGATCAACCACCGGAGGTGCTAGTATAACCAACTCTAGAAAGAAAGACATGGACAGATCACTTCACTTGAGCTGACTGCTCATCGGCGAGGCTCGATCGATGTGATATATATAGATCGATCGAGAGGGATGCGACGTACGGACACCGATGAACAGAGTCGTGTCGTCAGCTCGATCATGTGTTCTGCATGACCGTCACACAAGTACTAGTAGAAAGGGGCGTGCGTGATTCGTGTCGTCCACAGTATATGTGTCTTGTTCTCATGTTTTTCATATGCAATAGTTTCACGACGGAGCTGTCATCAGAGTAGATCTGTACGGTTGGTTATTCTGACCATAGTTACTAATCGATCAATGTCGTCGTATCATTGATAATCGAGCAGTGCTGGCGATCGACCCGGTGATCGGTGCTATCGCCGCCGGCAACGCGGTGGTGCTGAAGCCGTCGGAGGTGGCGCCGGCCACGTCGTCGCTGCTTGCCGACCTCCTCCCGCGGTACGTGGACGCCTCCTGCGTCGCGGTCGTCGAGGGCGGCATCCCGAGACCACCGCCCTCCTCGAGCTCAAATGGGGCAAGATCTTCTACACAGGTGCAGTCCGGTCCTTGCTCGCTCAAGAGCTTCTTCTCCTTCGAGTCCATTGCTGAACCTGATCGGCGAATCATTTAACATATATATAAATATATATAAAAATGAATGAGTTTCAGGTAACAGCAAAGTGGGACGCATCGTCATGTCCTACGCTGCCAAGCATCTGACTCCCGTCGTCTTGGAACTCGGCGGCAAATGCCCCGTCGTTGTCGACTCTAACATCAATCTTAACGTATGTAAATGTTTCTTTTCTCGATCTCATTCTCATTACTACTAATGAAGGAAGTGAATAGCATCGAGAACAGCTTATGAATCTATCTGCAAATGTTGAATTGGGTGAAGGTTGCTGCCAAGAGGATCGCTGCGGGCAAGTGGGGCTGCAACAATGGCCAAGCCTGCATCTCTCCGGATTACATCATAACCACCAAATCCTTAGCACCAAAGCTGGTACACCAACAACAACACTCTCCGCTGATTAAATTCGGTCCTACTCAGATCGACCTGGCTCACACAACTGCCTCTGTTCGTGTTCTTGGTCTCAACTCTGAAACAAACCTTGGTATATATGGTTGCAGCTGGAGTCTCTGAAGAAAGTGCTGCACAAGTTCTACGGGGAGGACCCGCTGCTGTCGCCGGACCTGTCGCGCATCGTCAACTCCAACCATTTCAACAGGCTGAGGGCGCTCATGGACGACGAGACGGTCGCCGACAAGATCGCCTTCGGCGGCCAGAGCGACGAGCAGCAGCTGTGAGTGAATTCAGTTTCCAACAGCCAGAGTTTTACCTTACCTGACAAATTCAGAATTGCAAACGATGGCCCAGATTTCATAACATTTCTTCTCGGCCATGTTGCAGAAGGATTGCCCCTACACTGCTGCTGGATGTCCCGCTTGATTCTGCGATCATGAAGGAAGAGATCTTTGGGCCCCTGCTTCCTATAATCACGGTATATGATTGAACGGGAAGGAAAAAAAGGAAAAAAGAGAAAATGCATGTTGGATCAGACGTCTCTTTCCTGACTCTGCTCGATTAAACATTTGTTTGTATTGTAATAATCTTGAACCAACCACAATCTGTTGTTTTTACACTATTGATGCTAGGTTGACAAGATCGGCGAGAGCTTTGCCGTGATCAGCTCCATGACCAAGCCATTGGCAGCTTACCTCTTCACCAACGACAGCCGGCTCAAACAGCAGTTCGAGAGGAACATCTCAGCCGGAGGGATGATATTCAACGACACCGGCATCCACGTACGCTATGACATCCATTCATTTATCTTCGCACAAAGAAAACATCAGCTGCAAAAAAAACAGTTCCTGAATAAGGCTGTCTTACTGCATCTGCTACCATACATTCATACATAGCTGATGATGACTGACTAACTGCATTCTGAACTTTTTGCATTGCATTTCATTGCAGCTGACAAATCCACACCTGCCATTCGGAGGAGTCGGAGAGAGTGGCATGGGTGCGTACCATGGCGCCTTCAGCTTCGACGCCTTCACGCACAGGAAGGCTGTCCTGGACCGCAGCAGCTTCCTCGGCGAGGCTAGGGCCAGGTACCCGCCCTACACGGCGGCGAAGCTGAGCATCCTGAAGGGCGTGCTCAAGGGCAACCCGCTCGCCATGGTTCAGGCTGCTGTTGGGTTTACAGGAGGAAGGACGGCATGAGTTGATTGATCGGTCCCTTCAGTAATATAAGCATATTCAACGCATACATATACACGTTAGTGTGCTTTTTTTTTTCTTTTGGTTTGGTTTTCCGAAACTCATATATTTTAGTCCAAGTGCAAAGGATTTGGACATGCATGTAAATTTGGATAAACGGTTTGGTAAATTGTTCTAGGTTGAAAATACCAAATATGTATTGAAACCATTTCATAAATTGTTCAAGGTTGGAAAGACCAAAAATGTATATCAACTAAAATCAAAAGAAAAAAGTGACACTGCTTTTGTACAACGTAGGTCACTGTTGTACAGCCCAAAGGATAAAAGAAAGTGACACCGCTTTCGTACATAGTACTATATATACACCCGTCCATTCCAAATTGTAATTCATACCGAGAATCTTGGAGCTATAATTATTTTGAGTTTAACCAAAATTATAGAAAGGATTACAAGATTTGTGACACCAAATAAGTATAATATAAAAATATAATTATGATGAATCAAACGATACTTGATTGACATCCTAAAAGTTAGAATCTTATAATAGAAATTTAGTAATGACTTACAATTTGGAACAAAGGGAGTAGTTTGCTAAAGCCGAAGTTTTAAGCATCCAGGCACATAGCATTTCAAAAGCATTCAACCAACGCAAGTGGTTCAGAGAAAAACTGATCCAAGCTGCACAACATGTTGTCATCGGCGTTGCAATTCTTTAGTTCCAAAGTGGATGGTTATTGTCAAGATTTATTGGTCATGCTTAGAAAGAACTCCTTTTTGTTTCGTGTCCCTATCCTAGGTTGCATCTCTGTGGTGCGTGCAGACGGTTATCTTTTATTTTGGCAAGACTTTGTAATAATTGGCATGATTCTATCTACCGATAGATGAAACCGAATTTTATATCCATTATCTAAAAAAACGCAAGTGGGGACTCACGCCACCACCAGCGTCTTTGCGCCCCTAGTGAATAATGATGCCACATGACAAAAAAAAAAAAAAATCGTTCTTTCGCTTTGAATCTGTTCAGACCACCTAGTCTCTAATCCCGATATGATTTGGAAGAATGGTTTCGGGGAGTAAACGGGGGCGTGTTAACCCGCCGACCCTGCGCCCACGTAAGGGCCCGGGAGCGACGCCCCGTCTTCTTCCTCGCGACGACGACGCCCCCGCCGCCTCGCCCCGCCGCCGCCCGGCGCCCTAGGGCTCGCCGGAGCTCCGGCGAGCCCTAGGGAGGCGGCCGGCCCGCCCCTCCCCCCCTTTTGTTCTCGAAACCCTAACCCGCTCCCCGCCCGGGCGACGCCGTTCTTCTCCACCTCCGGCCATCTTCTCCAGCCCCAGCGAAGCTCCCGCTCCCGCCGCCGACCCGTACCCGGCGGATGGGGCTCTCCTCGGCCGGGCTCGGCGGCCCCCGCCGCCGAGGCTCACCGCCCCGCCGAGCCGCCGCCGCCGCCGCGTGTCGACAGGCCACGGCCAGGCCGGGCCGGGCTCTTCTATGGCCGGGGAGGTCGCCGGAGGGGACGGAGGTCGACGCTAAAGCGACGGGGCGAGTGGCGGCGCCCTAAAGCGATAGTGGTCCGGCGGCGGCGCGACGACGGCGGGCGGCCGCGCAAGGCGCTAACATGTACCGCCACGTAGCCAAAAAAAAAGGCAAAATTATAGGACTTGAGATATTGTTAGGCAAATTTATAACTGTCATCCGTGAATCAGGGCAATTGGAGAGTAGTCATCCGTAACGAGGGCAAATCTTTAAATATCCCCACTATTCACCTTTTGCTATCACCCTAAATCATAAAGGACATGTGGCAGGGCAACAATTCTTACTCTTCCTTAGTAACTTCAATCAACCAACTCTCTGATTGCTTCAATAGCTCCAACTGCTTTTGCCAAGTTTGCTTGATACATCTATTGCACAAAACCTACACCGTTTTTATCTTTTCAACCATCTAACATAGTTTATTGTAGCTGACTTTATGTCTTGGAACATTGGTAGACAGAAACCTCACAACTAGGTACTTCTCCACTCCATGGAGTCAAAAATAGCATGAGACAAGTGACTAGTAAGCACATACAGTATAATAGATCAAAGGAAACGACCCACAAATGATGAAATCAGAACTAGAAGAGGAGAGAAAGAAAAGTGTTGCTACTGATGGTCTGATGTACTCCAAATCAAATGTGATCGAGAGTATCATTGGTATTGACACATTCTTGGGTATTGTGCACATGACACTGCCTGTATTGTATGTTTTTTTAATAAATTCTCGAGGATTTATCAATGAGTATCAAGGAGACACGACAATATGTACTAGCGGAAATTCATTACTGAATTCGGAGGACTAATTGTGGAGAATTCTGAAAATAGCACAAGCAAGAACACAAATCATAGCACAAATTGAAATCATAGAACACAAGTGACTCAATCCAAAAGTCCAGTACCATTACTTTTTTTGTGATGTGTTTATATATATAGATATCGCTGGTCACTACCTCGTGCAAGTTTGCTCTCAAGAATCTCAAGAAATGGATCAAGCCCCAAAAGGTACTTTGATCCTTTTTTTGCTTGATAATATCATTACCACACATATATGCATGTAAGTGATTATATTACTCTCTTCGTCTCAAAATATAAGACACCATTGTACTACCTTGCTATATATGGTTTTAGGATTAATTAAACCTTTTCGCCGCTAATTTCTCTTACTCTCTGTAATATGTCATTATATATGGCAACTAAAGTTTGATCATCAGAAAATTACTTGTAATTAAATATGAACCCACCTTTTAATTTGCAGCACAAGCCTTCAATGACTAGATTAATTAATTGTTTGTCAAATTCAGAATCTTCAAATACTTTGGGATAGAGAGTATTTTTGTTACTGAGAACGAATTCAATTCTATATAATATGTTGCTGCCATGAACAAGCCCTAGTTAATGATCGATCATGTCGCAGTCGCAGTCGCAGCTCACAAATAATGTACGCATCTCATTTTGGGGCAGTTGACTATATGCAGTTTGGAGAAGTAGTTGTCATCGTTTGTTGGGTCATTAATCTCGATTTGAAGTTGGAACATACTCCCTACAGTTAGTTAGTTAGTTAGTTACGACATGTTGACACATCCAATGAATTAAGCATCATAAATACAAGTGACACTTGGCCCTCAAGATGCACCTGTGTGCAAGGACGATGTGTCTAGCAACAAATGAATTCAAACTGCTAGCACATGTGTTCCATAGCAAATGCCGCAATTGTAGTATATATTTCCGCTCAAAAATGAGTGGGAATGGGGAAGCCCCGGCCCGTTTTTTTTTTTTTTTTTTAATCTCTGAAGTACATAGGTACGTAGGTACTCCCTTGGTACATAGGTAATCCTTTTCCAAATTGTAAGTTGTTTTTTATCGAGATGCATAGCAAAATGGATCTGTCAAAAAAGTCACGACGTATAATTTGAAACGGAGAGAGTACTGGTAATTGGACTGCGACAAATTAATGCTTTACTTGACCTGGCACTATTTGTCAAACCTCAGTATATAGCTCAAGGTTCTTCCATGGGAAAAAGAAAAGATACTTCAGCTTATGATTTGGCCCACCTGGTCCTGCAGCCATATGAAGTCGAGCGAGCGTCCTGTTGTATTATAAGTATATAGCCTCGTCATCAGCTTTTGACTTGTTCATACACTGCACGTACGATGATGCACGCCAAAAGCATTCTCCCAAACCAACAAACTGCTGGCGGAATCAATGCATGCATCACTGTTGTTTGTGTTTTAATCTGCAGGTCATGCATCACTGTTGTTTTTGTTTTAATCTGCAGGTCACCGGCGGGGTGCTGACGTTCCCGTCGGCGGGAGGGTGACGGCGGAGCCGCCGGGCGTGGTGCTCGTCATCTCCGCCTGGAACTACCCCTTCTGTAAGAGCAACTCCAGTCCGGCATGTAAATGTTGGACCTTAAAATTTTATTTTTCAAGCTAGCATGTATAAGTTAGGGGCCCAAAATTGAGTCCAGCTCCAGTGAAAAAATAGCCCAAGGCTCTATTTCTATGGGACCCACTTGCCGTAATCACCGTCAAGCAAGCGCCGAGCCCTGTTCGCTCGCCGCCAGCACCAACACCCCACGACCAAACGTGGCATTGATGGCTTGGGGCTGCTGCCAACCGTAGGCGGTGACGGGTACACCGGAGTCATGGAGCTTCCTGGCGGCGACACGGTGCGACGGCGTGGTGGAGCCGCCAAGCGGGGGGCAGCGGCTGTCAAGGACCGTCAGGGGGCTCGACCTAGGCGGCGCCGGCATTGCGTCGCCCCCTGTAGTCGAACGACGCGAGCGCGGGCGGCGCACTACGGGTGGCGGGCGCTACGCTGGAGCACCAGGGATGCAATTCCATCTGCCATCCACGTGGAGACCGTGCACCCAGGACGCGAGGTAAAGAAGTTGTCCTCGACGGGTGCGCTGAAGCAGGTCCGCACGAAGCTCGCGCCGCCGTGCCGAAGCCACGCACGCCGACGGGTCCTCCTTGCGCGCCTTGTAGGCGTGGAGGGGAGGCTGCTGCAGCAGGCCCGTTGGGATGGCCATCTTATCCACGGGAAGGGAAGGGGAAAAGTGGGTGGGACCCACTGAATAGGGGTTTTTAGATCTAGGGGCTTGAGATTATAATTTGGGGTGACATGAAAAATAGAAGCGCATCTAGGGGCTCCACTAGAATTCGTTTTTTTTTCCTCAGCCTCCTAGAATTTAGTGTAGGGCTCTACTGGAGATGCTCTAAGCAGCGCAAGCAAGCAAGCGCATCATTCATTCACTACCATAATGCTTTTAATTCCACACTGGGTCGTATTTTAGATAATCAATGGACACGCACGACTAGCTTTGACTGAAAACCATTGTTCATGCACCTTACTATACATGGATAGCACTAGGATTACTTGACTCATCGATCAACCACCGGAGGTGCTAGTATAACCAACTCTAGAAAGAAAGACATGGACAGATCACTTCACTTGAGCTGACTGCTCATCGGCGAGGCTCGATCGATGTGATATATATAGATCGATCGAGAGGGATGCGACGTACGGACACCGATGAACAGAGTCGTGTCGTCAGCTCGATCATGTGTTCTGCATGACCATCACACAAGTACTAGTAGAAAGGGGCGTGCGTGATTCGTGTCGTCCACAGTATATGTGTCTTGTTCTCATGTTTTTCATATGCAATAGTTTCACGACGGAGCTGTCATCAGAGTAGATCTGTACGGTTGGTTATTCTGACCATAGTTACTAATCGATCAATGTCGTCGTATCATTGATAATGGAGCAGTGCTGGCGATCGACCCGGTGATCGGTGCTATCGCCGCCGGCAACGCGGTGGTGCTGAAGCCGTCGGAGGTGGCGCCGGCCACGTCGTCGCTGCTTGCCGACCTCCTCCCGCGGTACGTGGACGCCTCCTGCGTCGCGGTCGTCGAGGGCGGCATCCCGGAGACCACCGCCCTCCTCGAGCTCAAATGGGGCAAGATCTTCTACACAGGTGCAGTCCGGTCCTTGCTCGCTCAAGAGCTTCTTCTCCTTCGAGTCCATTGCTGAACCTGATCGGCGAATCATTTAACATATATATAAATATATATAAAAATGAATGAGTTTCAGGTAACAGCAAAGTGGGACGCATCGTCATGTCCTACGCTGCCAAGCATCTGACTCCCGTCGTCTTGGAACTCGGCGGCAAATGCCCCGTCGTTGTCGACTCTAACATCAATCTTAACGTATGTAAATGTTTCTTTTCTCGATCTCATTCTCATTACTACTAATGAAGGAAGTGAATAGCATCGAGAACAGCTTATGAATCTATCTGCAAATGTTGAATTGGGTGAAGGTTGCTGCCAAGAGGATCGCTGCGGGCAAGTGGGGCTGCAACAATGGCCAAGCCTGCATCTCTCCGGATTACATCATAACCACCAAATCCTTAGCACCAAAGCTGGTACACCAACAACAACACTCTCCGCTGATTAAATTCGGTCCTACTCAGATCGACCTGGCTCACACAACTGCCTCTGTTCGTGTTCTTGGTCTCAACTCTGAAACAAACCTTGGTATATATGGTTGCAGCTGGAGTCTCTGAAGAAAGTGCTGCACAAGTTCTACGGGGAGGACCCGCTGCTGTCGCCGGACCTGTCGCGCATCGTCAACTCCAACCATTTCAACAGGCTGAGGGCGCTCATGGACGACGAGACGGTCGCCGACAAGATCGCCTTCGGCGGCCAGAGCGACGAGCAGCAGCTGTGAGTGAATTCAGTTTCCAACAGCCAGAGTTTTACCTTACCTGACAAATTCAGAATTGCAAACGATGGCCCAGATTTCATAACATTTCTTCTCGGCCATGTTGCAGAAGGATTGCCCCTACACTGCTGCTGGATGTCCCGCTTGATTCTGCGATCATGAAGGAAGAGATCTTTGGGCCCCTGCTTCCTATAATCACGGTATATGATTGAACGGGAAGGGAAAAAGGAAAAAAAGAGAAAATGCATGTTGGATCAGACGTCTCTTTCCTGACTCTGCTCGATTAAACATTTGTTTGTATTGTAATAATCTTGAACCAACCACAATCTGTTGTTTTTACACTATTGATGCTAGGTTGACAAGATCGGCGAGAGCTTTGCCGTGATCAGCTCCATGACCAAGCCATTGGCAGCTTACCTCTTCACCAACGACAGCCGGCTCAAACAGCAGTTCGAGAGGAACATCTCAGCCGGAGGGGATGATATTCAACGACACCGGCATCCACGTACGCTATGACATTCATTCATTTATCTTCGCACAAAAAAACATCAGCTGCGAAAAAACAGTTCCTGAATAAGTCTGTCTTACTGCATCTGCTACCATACATTCATACATAGCTGATGATGACTGACTAACTGCATTCTGAACTTTTTGCATTGCAGCTGACAAATCCACACCTGCCGTTCGGAGGAGTTGGAGAGAGCGGCACGGGCGCGTACCACGGCGCCTTCAGCTTCGACGCCTTCACGCACAGGAAGGCTGTCCTGAACCGCAGCAGCTTCCTCGGCGAGGCTAGGGCCAGGTACCCGCCCTACACGGCGGCGAAGCTGAGCATCCTCAAGGGCGTGCTCAAGGGCAACCCGCTCGCCATGGTTCAGGCTGCTGTTGGGTTTACAGGAGGAAGGACGGCATGAGTTGAATGATCGGTCCCTTCAGTAATATAAGCATATTCAACGCATACATATACACATTAGTGTGCTTTTTTTTTGGTTTGGTTTCCGAAACTCATATATTTTTAGTCCAAGTGCAAAGGATTTGGACATGCATGTAAATTTGGATAAACGGTTTGGTAAATTGTTCTAGGTTGAAAAGACCAAATATGTATCGAAACCATTTCATAAATTGTTCAAGGTTGGAAAGACCAAAAATGTATATCAACTAAAATCAAAGGAAAAAAGTGACACTGCTTTTGTACAACGTAGGCACTATTGTACAGCCCAAAGGTTAAAAGAAAGTGACACCGCTTTCGTACATAGTACTATATACACCATCCATTCCAAATTGTAATTCATACCAAGAATCTTGGAGATATAATTATTTTGAGTTTAACCAAAATTATAGAAAGGATTACAAGATTTGTGACACCAAATAGGTATAATATAAAATACATAATTACGATGAATCCAACGATATTTGATTGACATCCTAAAAGTTAGAATCTATAATAGAAATTTAGTCAAATTTGAGACGTTTTAACTCTCTAAGATTCCTATAATGACTTACAATTTGTGACAAAGGGAGTAGGTTGCTAAAGCCGAGTTTTAAGCATCCAGGCTCATAGCATTTCAAAAGCATTCAACCAACGCAAAGGGGGGACTCACGCCACCAGCGTCTAGCTAAAGTTCCACCGGGTGCTACGTCATAAGCACATTGGGAACGTAAATAATTGTAACCATATACATATAAAATGACAGCAATGGAATCCCAATCCCCTGCTTTTATTTGTAAAGTCTCGACTCCTCGATGATCGAAGCCCAAAGACCTATGAACCACGTCATGTTTAACTAGCCAATTAGATAATCAACCCTGCTGCATTGTCTTGATCTCTCCCCTAGTGAATAATGATGCCACATGACAAAAGACAAAAAAAAATGTTCTTTCACTTTGAATCTGTTCAGAGCACCTAGTCTCTAATCCTGATATGATTTGGAAGAATGGTTTCCAGGGGAGTAAATCTGGCGCCCAGCTCATAAAAGAATTATGAAATTGAATGAGTGAATGAAACGATTTTGCCTGTCTGACAGAAGTCAAAGAAAGTAAACCTGACCGGGATCTTTCCATTGATACAGATAGACAGATAGCTTTAAGACCAAGATTCCTTAGCATACGTGCAAGAAGATCCCAATAAACACCATGATCAAGCTCCCTGGCATCTTGTTCAGAATATGAACAAGATAACAATCATAAAGTTCATAACAAGATAGTTTAGAAAAAATGACGATGTGAAATGATCGGCCTGTGATGGTGAAATGAAATACAAAGATTGAACTTCTACATGAAGAATGAACCACGAAATTATCACAGCATCTTTTCAAGAACTAGATACTGAATTTGTGATAAAAAGTTCAAAAAGATAACACGGAATTGAGGAAACTGAAACACAAGGAAAAAAAAAAAATGATAGTAGGTCAATGTAACACGAGGCTATTACTGTTTCTTCATTAAAATGGAAAAAAAAAAGGCAAAATCATCATGAAACAGAGAATACCGATAGCAGTTTTCAGATATATAAAGACAACAGGATCGATTACACCACAGTCCACCAAATACAAGTGAATTAATTTCTCATACAAAAATAGTGGAATGTAGCCATACCACAGATACAAGGTTATTTTAGGGGAAAAATGGTAGGCATACATCAACAAATTCTATAGCAAGACTATCTTAGAAACAGGAAGATCAGACACTACATATTGCCTACACAGAGATTACAAAGTCATGAATAAGCAACCAAAAAAAAAACTGCTATTTGCAACCAAAAAAGAGACACTACATTTTGCCCTAAACAAATACAAGATGGGGCCCTAAAAATTCGAGAAATCAAAGATACTTTTACTTAGAACATGTTTGGAAGCTAGGTACCTGCACTACTTGCACGAGCAACCTTGCTAGTTCATGTAAACTTGAACATGATTTCTAAAACATGTATGGTGTGATGCAAATTGTAATCGTGTATGGTATTCATGTTTATTAATGGAGGATCATCTTGTTCTTCTAGCTTGTGTGTTGATCTTGGGCATGCCTTGAGACATCCCAACGAAAAAAAGAGAACTCGATTTAGCTAGGATAATAACAATTTGAGCGGTGACTTTAGCTTATAGAGAAAGAAAACTAAAGCAAAGCAATGATGGCTGGATATAATCTTATTGAAGTGATAAACAGATAACAATTTGCAATTCAAGTTCTAAGGAATCCTCAACACACTCCCAAGCAAATCTAGTCCCTTGCAACCTCTCAACCGATCACACCTCTCATGGCACTCACAATGCAGACTCTACATAGAGTCTAAGAGTATTTAATAACTTGAATGTATCATAGACTTAGTCTAAATAAGACTTGAAGTCTTAGTTTTTCTCCTTCTCTCTTCCATAAATATACTACCACATCAGCATCACATGAGCAAGGTGCAATAAATACAAAAGTAATAAATAGAATTAGACTCCATGGTAGAGTCTACATTGTGAGTGCCCTCAACCAAAACATATCAATCTGCCAATCTTTCTCTATTTCTCTCCTCCTCGCACGTGGAATAATGCAGGTGCGAACACATGGATGATTATAACCATTTGTGTTTAGCTCTTGTGATGAGTGATTGTAAACTATCAACACTTTCTTTCTATTTTTCTTTTTCTTTCTACTTCAGTTACCTTTACCCGGCACACGTGGTGTGTCAGAAGATGTTGTTTCTCGGCTCGTGTTGTGCAGGTGTTGAGCTCGAGACAGTGGCCGACGGTGAGGTGAAGACCAAGGAAGACATGCCATGCCGATGGACCCGGAGCGGTAAATGGCGGACGTATGGCTTGGATCAAGGGACTAGATCACCGGGTGGCCAGCCGTGGTGATTGACACTTGGGACATCGACAAGTGCGAGGACGCATGGGGTGACCATGTCGACCGAGTCAAGATGGTGCACTTGCAAGTCAAGAGGGCGGTTGATCTAGTTTGGTTTTGGATAATTGATGACACCCTAGGAATAATCTCTCTTTACTAAGTGGTTGATTTAGATTGGAGATTGGTCTAGCCAAGTGGAGATGCATTGTGATCATGGTGGATGCAAATGGTGTGATCCGAAGGGTGATCAAGTGCATGGATTTGGATTGAGAGGATCAGAATAGGCTCAAGGCAAAGGTTTATTTGGTGGGACCGTTTTGATTTTACACTCAAGACACCATAGAGGGTGTGAGTGGTTTAGGATCGATAGCCAGACTATAAAGATGGGAAAACATCAGAAACATCGATCCTCATGTGCCTCTAGGTTTAACAATCTTGTGCATGCATTCTTAACCTAGAGAGCTAACTCCTAACTCCTAACCTTCCATTTTTTTTTGTGAAAATACTAACTTGAGAAGCTAGTATCGTTGGAGCAAGGTTGGAGAAGAAGAGATAGTGTTTGGGCTGGTTTTCTCGGGGGCGCGGACACACCCCCCGCGGCGCTCCGCTGGCTTTGGCTGGTGACGCATGGCGGATTGTGGAGAACAAGAGGCAATGGACACGGCGGAGTCCGCTGGCTCACTAATGGATGCGTCCTGTAATTGTTTTCGGTGTTTCAAACCTTACTGTGATGGTAGCGGACACCGAGCGTCAGTAGCAGCGGATGCATCCCGCGGCGAGTCCGCTGGTCCATGGCCGAGCGTGTTTCTAGCCGTTGGCTCAGGAGTAGCAGCAGACACAGGGCGAGGTTGCCTTTGGTGTTCCTTTCGACCGTTGTGCTTAATGTTGTTTTGCCGGGGAGGTTTGAATCAGGGGCATGTGTTACACATCAGAGCAGCAGCCTACTGTTTTGAGTGGGGTTTTCCCCCCACCTCTATATATATGTGGGTGGCTAGCTCTTGATCACTTTGTAGGACATTTTGAATCATTCCATCCATCTTGAGCTGAGCTTCTTTTTCCCCTTCTCTCCCACTTGCTTGAGAGCACATTTTTGAGAGATTGGGTGAGATTTCAAGTGCATTGCTTTGAGAGTTTCATCTAGAGGCACTTGAGGGTCGTCTTTGTCGATGATTTCTTGTTACTCGTGGAGAGCACCAGTCCTTGTTGGCTCGGTGATTATTGGAGGCATTGGGAAGAGAAGGTGATTGTTCTTGCCCACCTCCCGGTGATTTGTGAGGGGTTTGTGATCTTCCCTAGCGGAGCACCAAATTGATACTCTAGTGGATTGCATGTGTCGTTGAGTTACCCCTCAATCATGTGGTGTCAAGAGGGCCTAGTGAGGCAAGGCGCGAGTCACCACCTTGATCCACCATTGAGACGGCCAACACAACCGGAGACTAGCTTGAGGGTGCTCAAGTGAACTCCGGGTGAACAAATCATTTATCATCCTTGTGTGATTGATTGTCTCCCAGTGATTGGCTTCATCATGTTCATATTGTTCATCTTCTCTCGGTGATGGGATCATTGCCTCGATATGTCGGTATATCACCCCTACACTCTACCTTGAATTACTTTGGCTCATTTATCTTGTGTAGTTTGTTTAGTGGAGTAGAATTGCTAGTTGCTTAGAATTGATAGTGTAATTAGCTTGCTCACCTAGTGGTAACTTAGTGACATAGCCTCTTGTGTGAATTAGAGATTCTAGCAACTAGAACGTGATTAGGTGGCTTGCCGACAAGTAGAGCTAGTGCAACCACGATTGCGCCATTTGTTGGACTAATACCTTTGTCTAGTGCTTTTGTAGAAATTTTATTAGGCTATTCACCCCCCCCCCCTCTAGCTATTTACAACCTTTCAGCGGCTCCAAAGACTTGGCGGCCAGACGGTCGAGGACGACAATGACATGTGTTGGAGCGTGGGGACGCGTACGTGGTATGTGTTGACACCTGTTATAGCATAATATTACTAGTCAACTAAACATAAATAAGGGCATAAAATGAATATCAACATAAGTCTAGGGGCTGTACTAACATAATTCCATGAGCTTTGGTGATTTATATATTTTCAGGGACTTAACAGATAAATGCAGAGAAGAATGGAGAAAGTTCCGGAATATACATCACATATGATGACAAGACTTGACCGTGAAGTAACTCGATCCAAAATGTGGACTAAAACACTCTAGAACATACCGAAGACACCAGGAAGGAAGGAGAGGCCGAGAGGATCATCTACCCCGGTGGCCGCCCGACAATTTTTAGGCCGGCCGCCAGGTGGGTCCATGGCCAATCTCTCATCTTCCTAGGTCGGTTTGTAACCGACTTTGAGGTTGTATCTACACCGTTATTGAAGGTCGGTTTGATCCAATGGTCATCATTCATCGCCAAGGCCTATATAAGAAGACCCCCTGACCCTAGGGCTAAACCCTAATTCATTACTAACTCATTCTATCTCATTATCTCTCTGTTGTAGAGGGGTCCCATGTAAGGATCATCTCTCTCTTAGAGATTAGTGAAGTAGAATTAGACATGTAATAATTAGAAGTAGATTAGATCTAATTAGATCTAATCAAGAGTAAGAGTCAAGAAGAGATTAGATCCATGTCTCATGAGAGAGACTAGACCTAATCTAGTTCCTAGAGTTAAAGTGTTGGTGGTGGGAAGAGCTGCTGAGGAAGCACCGGACTTGTCGGTGACTCCTCTACATCTTGTACCATCGGAATCAAGTCCCATTAACATTGGTACTTGATCCCGAGACTTCTATGGTGGATCAACTTCTTATTTGAGTAAGTGAATGTTCTTATTGTTCTTACTGTTCACAACTCTTGTTTGAGTACTTTAATCTGTAGGACCCTATAGATTAGAGGGGTAGCTTTGGTTTAGGCGTGGTGCCTAGACTGGGGTTGCTTGTGATGACACCTTATATTAGGGTCGTGTGGTAGATCGCGGGAGTGACAAAGATCCTGTTGAGTCCTTTGTAATCCACCCTCCGTCTATAAGACTAGTTGGGCGTGTAAGTGCCAGAGGATTGCATGTTTTGTCCATGTTTTCCTTTGGGTGCTTCCCTTTAAGACAATATGAATATTGCTTACAAGGATAAGAATTAGACAACCATAGAAATCTCCTTGTCTCTTTATCTTCTTCAGTTCCTTGATGCTTTCGAGGGGATTAGTTATATTCTTTAGTTACCTCACACCATCCTCCCTGTGGATTCGATATTAAAACCCTCTCCCGGGTGAAATGCTCACCAGTATCCGTTCACTTGCGGATTATTATAAATATTTTTGTAGGCTTAACAAATACCAACAAGCATTTCTGGCGCCGTTGCCGGGGGGAATGGTTGCTGAGAAAATATTGAGTATAACTAATCTTGTACCATATCTTAGTGTAGTCTTTTTTTTTTATATTTTTTTTCTTTTTATATCTTTTTGGGATCCTCGGATTCCACACCTATCCTTATCTTTGCATCCATAAGCACAAGTTCAAAGGCCACTAGAATCTATAGAACCTATCTTACCCCTTGGCCATGAGCTGTGCCTAAGGTTGATCTAAATGATCATAAAACAACCCATTATAGGAGAGAATTCTGAAGTTAACCTCAGGCCAAATCCTATCCTCTAAAAAGGATAATGTATTTTGGGGCTCATCCTAGAAAAGTTGTTGGCATGACCATCATGCGATTTTACGGAGGAACTTTTTCTTTCCTTTTCTAAAGCAAGGTTTGCCCTTGACAAACTCAGTGGGTGTGATCTTTTTGTTAGAATTTTTCATGAACACCCAAAGGAAGAAAAGGAATCATCCTCTAGACCATAGAAGAAGTTTTGATAACCAGATCATAATCATTCCAATCCCTTGATTTAGCTACCAATCCTAAATCATCCATACTCTAAAAAACACCTCCAAGGGAAGAAGTAATTCTACCCTTGATTCTTTTATGGTGATGACTTTGGGAGACAAACTTCTAGCTTCACAGGAGATCTTTGAATACTTATAAACCAAATCCTCTTAGAGAAGAGTCTGTTAGAAAGCATCCTTATTCTTACAAAGGACGTTGGGAGCCCAAGGATGGCAAATCTAATGATGTCATAGAAGGAATGCGAAGTTATCTAGAATTTATTTATATCTTCTTTCCTTCTATTTCAGACTAGATAACTTATCCAAACCCATCTTCAATCTCATTCTTGACCTCAATGAATCCTCTAGTATTCTTTTTCTTGAGTCTACCAATGATCTTAGAAATCCCAAGTATAGACATCATGAAGGATCTAAGAAAGACCAAGAAGAACATTATCCATAGTTGGAGAACATCCATGAGCATAGGAGTTACATCCTAAATATTCTATCCAATCCTTGCCCATGTGAGCAAACTCCCCGAATTAATTGCCATCTCTAATCTTGCTACCTATAAGATCTCAAACCCCCTTGAGATAATTGTTCATAAGGATTTAGAAAGGGTGGTTGTTGATCTTATTGGTTTGAAAGTTGAGATTGGTGATTTAAGGGAAAACCTCTTCATCATCTTGAATCATATTTGAAGGTTTCCCAAGAACGAGCTTTTTGTCCTAAAACAAGCATTCTTGGGGAAAGTAATATAAGTATAGATCTTTTGCTATAACACCCCCTTGTGTAGTGAGCATAGAGATATAATTATGAGAATATTCCTTCGGGTATTTTTGTTACTAACCATTTCAGGTTTAGAACAAAGAGAATGGAGGATGACAATGTAAAGGTATGTCCAACCAGTTATTGCGCAACATTGAATCACTCATATAATTCTTGCCATGTTGCTACCTTATCTTGGTTATCTCTACCTTTAAGACATGCTCAAGTTACTACACTATTCCATCTCCATTTGAGTAAATCTCTGTAATGCTTTCATGTTACCTTTGTTTACTATAATATGCTAAGGTTTGGAATAAGTTCATACATCTCTTAAATGAAGCATGGTGCCTAGTTTAGGAGTTATGATTTTACCTCCAAAGGCCTTTTAAATTAAGCATGTGCTTAGGTTAAAATGCCCTCCTAAATCAAATTAGACGTGGTGTCTAGGTTGATTTTTGAGCCAATGGTATGTTGTAGTAGATATTGGATATTTTGTTGAACTAACCCTTGTAGAAAACTCTCAAATACAATTGGGGTAAGTCAAAGAGATGAACTCAATCCAGAGATGAAGCAAGGCATATGATGAACTCCAACCTTGTGCAAAAGTCACGGTTCATTCATCATTAATGGAAGAACTATAAGTCTCAAATCATTCACTCAGTCTTTTGCCATAATTCAGCTTTGCCTTGATCCTTATGCTAGAATGCAACAGCAAACAAAAATATGTTATAAGATATGATAATAAAAATCTGTGCTAAGAGTAATCAAAGAACCATCTTTTCATTAGCTTAGGTAAGATCTTATGAACCATGGATAACAACCCCTGTTTCAACCATGTTGTATACTCCCTCGGGTATGTGTCCACTAATATTTTGTAGAAAAAGAACCTATGCTATGTCTATTCGATGAAGAAGAGTGCCATACACCATGATCATAAAAAGTAAACACTTACAGAAGTGGATGGACAAAGCAATGAGCCACAAGAACATCAAAGACAGGTAAATATAAATCATATACTTGTATACAATATGTCTTATGTTCTAAAAATAAATAATAATAATAATAATAATAATAATAATAATAATAATAATAATAATAATAAATAATAATAATAATAATAATAATAATAATAATAATAATAATAATAAATCTGAGCACATGAAGGCTCATGGCAAAAGAAAACAACAACATGTTCCTTGGACAAGTTCCCTTCGGGTATTCTTGGTCACTAACCTTACAGGAACAAAAGGACGAACAACATCTAAGGACATGGTGATTGCAACACACAATTAGGGATGATTCAGCATTCACACTAAAAAGTGTCGAGTGACAAGAAGGCTCAAGCATTGGGGAGGAAGGTCCACTCCTCTAAAGATCTGACATTACTCTTCCTCTTCTCAAGCTACCGTCATTCTGACATGCTGGTTTGCAATCCCCCTACTCACTATTACTTTGTCTCTCTAAGATTGAATGTTTATAAATGTCATACATAAAAATCAAACTTAAGATTTCCCATTAGAGAAAAAGTAAATAGTGAGCACATGTTAATTAAAATATACATCCAAAACCTTTTGTAGAATAGAAGATACCTTTAGCTCCATGACAAATCTACCCTTGTTTAAAATTACTTGTATATTCCTTCGGGTATGTGGTGTCAACTAATACTGCAGGAATAAAATCATGAGAGGAGCAAAAAGGTCCTACACAATTCAAAGGACAAGAAAGAAAGGATGATGCAATAAAGGAGACAAGTTAGGAGCAAGATATACAAGAAGCCAATTGAGGAAAGCTCCAAGCAAAAGGTAATAATCACCACAAGGTGTTATGGTGCCATCACACACTCTAATAAAAGGTAACATCTTGAGGTAAGCTATCATCAACTAAGTCTTTTCCTAAATATGGCATGTTCATAAAGAATCAAACATGTTGGAGTCAAAACCTAACCTTATCCATCCTGCTTAGCTTCGCATGTTTAGTTCTTTGTTCCTAAAACACCATTTTCCTGATCTCATAGTTCCCAATGTAAAACTAAAATGTTGCTCATCCTGCTTTGCAAGATAGTTATAATCATTAAACCATTGATACTCTATCTTGTGATCTTATCACCCTCATCATAAATAAATGAAACAAATAAACATTAACTCTGCCTTGTTTAATGTGCTTAAGGATTAGAGAAGAATGAATAAAGTTTTGGTTCTGTTGGTGTTTTCCCACCAACAGGGCCCATGCACTTGATCTCTACCTTATCTTTGCAAGCAGGACACACTTTGAGCACAACATGGAGGAGTATGTCATTCTCCCATGATTCTACAAGGAAATGTCCCGAACTCACAAAGCACGCACACTAAACAAGATGTTGCATGCTTCCCTTTGTCAAAGCTTCACTTCAAACCATGAGACAAGCAAGCAACATGGGTGATGCCATCCTCGAGAGATCATTATCTCGGGAGATGAAGCCACCAAGATCAGATGATACACTTGAGGAGTGAGTAAGGTAAGAAGTCTTGTTCAAAGGACTTAAAATATTGAACCCTCGCCGAAAGGTAACTCGGTAGTTATCCATATTTAATTATTAGCATTGCATCTTTAATTGCATTTCATATTTATCTTTTTGCATCTTGCATTAGCATATTTATTTCCTTACATTGCATAATCATTTTTCCTTTAGCATATTTACATTTATGCATTAGCTTTGCATTAAAAAATACTCAAGCCCCATGTGAATAATTTTTTATGGCGTGTAACAACCCATAAGGATATCCACTGTGGTGGCATAAAAAAATAATTATGCATTCATCTAGCTGCAATTGCATTATAGTTCTTTGCATATATAAATATATAAAAACCCCAAAATCATTTAGAGGAGAAATTTTGCTGAAATTTTACATAGAATAATCATGATTCATCTTGAAAATTTTAGACACATGAAGCTTATGTGGCAAACCACTAACGCTTAATCAAGTTCCATTAGCTTTGTTGTCTATTTGAGTTCAGCAGGATTTAAAGGAGAGAAACATGTTAGGGGCGATACCCTCGTCACTTTGTCTACCTCAACTTCCACAACAAACCCGACACTTCAATCTAGCTTGGGGAGAGCACCCCGATTATGACGATAAGTATCTCTACTACTATTTATATATATATATATTATTAGCTAATATTTTGGTTTGCTTAGTTTGCTAAGAGTCTAGTTCATAAAGATGTTTAAAGAGTCTTAGTAGAAGTGTGATCCTTAGAGTGTGGGAATAAATAAATAAATAGGAGTGTACCAGAAGTTCTCTTTTCCACCAACATAAAATGATCTCTGAAGCTAAATCTCATGCATGGAAATGATGAATAGTTGCTCCGTCGTAATTCCTTTTTCGATTACCTAGCTTTCAATCTTAATTTCTCTTGAGCCTTAAATGCAAAACTGCTTGAACTTGAGACTTACTTTGAATCTGAAACACGTGGGTTGCAAATTGCTTGCTCTAAAGTCTAGGTAATTGACGGATATGATATATGAGAGTCGAGCTGCTATTGATCTTACTCCTAGTGATGCTCGATTTACGGAGATTTATTTTGAAACTTTAAAAGTGCACATGATAAGTTCCTGTGTGACATAAGTATTGAACCTCCTACCACGACCATATATACATGCTCCTTAGATTAGAGAAAACCTTTTGACATATATATATAGGCTGCTTGCTTTGTATTGAGTTTGTTCAATCTTTGTCGACCCTTAAAAACTTGTCATGCTGATCATGTACACTCCACCACTATTCCATCGCACTCCACTCTATTACATTTCATTTCATTCCACTCCACTCATTCATATGCTATTTCCATCCTAGAAGTACGCATCCACCACTACATCACCATATACACTCATTATACATCCACTATATCCACCAAAAATGTTCTACTCCTATCTTAGGAGAGAGCAACCAAAAATATTCCTTATACCCATCCACTCATTCATTGCTAACCAATATCTTACGAAAGCTCCATTACATTTATTTATCTCTCAAAAGTTATTGCAAAAGAGATTTGGGTTGTAGATTAAAAAAAAAAAGAAGAAGAAAGGGAGATGAAAAATGGACAAGTGTCCTACGGGCGAGTAGAGCCTACCTTCCTAAAAAAAAAAAGAAAGAATAAAGGAGAGTTAAAAAATGGACAAGAGTGTCCGCTGAAAACAATGGGTACTTAGATACTCGCCTCTCCATAAAAGAAAAATAAAGAAAAAAAAAGAGATACAACCCAAGTTCTCATAAAGTTTCAGATTCCAAAGAGAGAAGATTCTTCAAGGAGCAAAAGTAAGATTCCTCATTGCATTGCATTCCCTACCATCACTTACCACCATATTTTATCCACCATACACATGCACCACTTGATCAGTGTGACTCGTGACTTTGGATCCATTGCTTGAACTTACAATATATGCTTAGTAAGTAGAATTAGTTTTCTCCCACCTAGAGCTCCAGATATAAGCCTTAGATATAGGGTGAGAGAGAAGAAGGCATAGTGTCCTACTGCCTTAGTCCAAAAATACTACATATTATGAGAGAGAGGCAAAACAACCTTGTTGCCTTAGTGAGGATCCACAAATACCACAAATGAGAGACTTGAGAGAGTCATACAAGGAACTTTGAGTTTTATTTTGAAAACTTGCAAAAACTCCAGAAGGACAGTTGAACAAAGACTTTGAGATATGGTGCTTGACTTGATCGTTCTATCTTTCAATTGCCCAAGATCAAAGAAAAGGCTATAAGCTCCATGGTTAAAGGTAATATGGGTAATTTGAAGAATGAACAAATTATTCTTATCTAGAGGAGAAATTTTTTTGAAAGCATGTGTACTTTGGAGGCGTGAAAGCATTGTAGAAACTCCTGATCCATTGCTAAGTTTGGCTTTGCTAGGGACTAGCAAAGGGTAAGCTTGGGGGAGCTTGTTGACACCTGTTATAGCATAATATTACTAGTCAACTAAACATAAATAAGGGCATAAAATGAATATCAACATAAGTCTAGGGGCTTTACTAACATAATTCCACGAGCTTTGGTGATTTATATATTTTCAGGGACTTAACAGATAAATGCAGAGAAGAATGGAGAAAGGACTGGAATATACATCACATATGATGACAAGACTTGACCGTGAAGTAACTTCGATCCAAAATGTGGACTAAAACACTCTAGAACATACCCGGAAGACACCGGGAGGAAGGAGATCCCGAGAGGATCATCTACCTGGCGGCCCTTGAGCCTTTTAGGCCCGACCGGTGGGTCCCCTTTGTCATGTCTCATCTTCCTAGGTCGGTTTGTAACCGTCCTTGAGGTTGTATCTACACTATTATTGAAGGTCGGTTTGATCCAATGGTCATCGTTTATCGCCAAGGCCTATATAAGAAGACCCCCTGACCCCAGGGCTAAACCCTAATTCATTACTAACTTATTCTATCTCATTATCTCTCAGTTGTAGAGGGATCCCATGTAAGGATCATCTCTCTCTTAGAGATTAGTGAAGTAGAATTAGACATGTAATTAGAACTAGATTAGATCTAATTAGATCTAATCAAGAGTAAGAGTCAAGAAGAGATTAGATCCATGTCTCATGAGAGAGACTAGACCTAATCTAGTTCCTAGAGTTAAAGTGTTGGTGATGGGAAGAGCTGGCGAGGAAGCACCCGGACTTGTCGGTGACTCCTCTACATCTTGTACCATCGGAATCAAGTCCCATTAACATTGGTACTTGATCCCGAGACTTCTATGGTGGATCAACTTCTTATTTGAGTAAGTGAATGTTCTTATTGTTCTTCTTGTTCACAACTCTTGTTTGAGTACTTTAATCTGTAGGACCCTATAGATTAGAGGGGTAGCTTTGGTTTAGGCGTGGTGCCTAGACTGGGGTTGCTTGTGATGACACCTTATATTCCGGGTCGTGTGGTAGATCGCGGGAGTGACAGTCCTGTTGAGTCCTTTGTAATCCACCCTCCATCTATAAGACTAGTTGGGCGTGTAAGTGCCAGAGGATTGCATGTTTTGTCCATGTTTTCCTTTGGGTGCTTCCCTTTAAGACAATATGAGTATTGCTTACAAGGATAAGAATTAGACAACCATAGAAATCTCCTTGTCTCTTTATCTTCTTCAGTTCCTTGATTCTTTGCTTTCGGAGATTAGTTATATTCTTTTAGTTACCTCACACCATCCTCCCTGTGGATTCGATATTAAAACCCCTCTCGGGTGAAATGCTCACCAGTATCCGTTAAACTTGCGGATTATTATAAATATTTCTGTAGGCTTAACAAATACCAACAATATGCTACTCACGGCCCGGTTTGGTGGTTTGGGACTCAAAACCATCGGGAGTCGCGAGTAGGGTAGGATGGTCATTCGAACCGAGACTATATATAGAGGGCAACTCTCCACCTCAAGTCACTTCTCCATTTGTAGTTTTTCCTTTAGGGTTTCCTTCCCAGTAGTTGCTTTGCTTGTGAGAGAGGTCTCTAGACAATTTGTGTAGATCTGTTCGTAGGAAGAGCACCCCTCAATGTGCTCATGCCCATTGGGCTTTTGGATTGAGTCACTTGTGTTCTATGATTTCAATTTGTGCTATGATTTGTGTTCTTGCTTGTGCTATTTTCATCACTTTTCTTCCTCTCCTCTTCTAGCTCTGATTTCATCATTTGTGGGTCGTTTCCTTTGATCTATTATACTGTATGTGCTTACTAGTCACTTGTCTCATGACATTTTTTACTCCATGGAGTGGAGAAGTACCTAGTTGTGAGGTTTCTGTCTACCAATGTTCCAAGACATAAAGTCAGCTACAATGAACTATGTTAGATGGTTGAAAAGATGAAACAAAGTGAGACGGTGTAGGTTCTGTGCAATAGTTCATTGTAGCTAACTACTCTCCAATTGCCTTGGTTATGGATGAAAATTATAAATTTGCCCTAACAATATCTCAAGTCCTATAATTTTGCCCTTTTTTGGCTACGTGGTAGTACATGTCAGCATGCCACGCTGGAACAGGCGGGGGAAAAGATGGTACTGCCCCTGGCCTATTTCGCGTCGCATATATCCCATCTGTCCATCGCTATCTCTCCCCACGCACGCGGTATGATGGCACACACGACGCCAACGCCGACGAGGAGGAGGTCGCGCCCGCCTAACCTCACTGAGCCCGCCACCTCCCCCGCCGGGAAACCACCTTTGCAAGGTCATCCCAACCCGCCACCTGTATTTTGCTTCCTCGTGATCTTGGCTAAGGTTAGGGTTTGGGTTAACATACTGCAATCTTAGATGATGTTGGCGGGTGATGTAGTGGTGCTTGACCCTCATTTGTGCATGTTACAGCGTGGCTGTGCATGTTATTTCATAAATATATTTGGTACAACATCGTGTGGATTTGCGACAATGACTATTATAAATGATGTTGAATGTTTACAATGGTTGTTAAATTTATATATGAAAATGTATATATGGATGTCAAATTTATATATACGTATGTCATGCCAAATTTTGTTATATAAATATATCATGCCAAATTTTTTCTTGAACACTTGCCGGAGATGGCGTTCATGGATCAAAATAGGGGCAGAGGTAGTTCCATCTTTTCCCGTGGCTGTTCTAGCATGGCAGGTTGAGTTGGAGTGCCATATAGGCAAAAGGGGTAAAATTATAAGGCCAGAGACATTCTTAGGGCAAATTTATAATTGGCATCCATAACAAGGGCAATTGAAGAGGAGCCATCCATAACGAGGGCAAATCTTTAAATATCCCTGAATAGTGATGTTTTTGAACTTATTTTCGCCCCTCTTTGTGTCTATCTTGGTATTGAGATGAAGGGGTTAGTGAGTACATGAATGACGTCATGATGGATCTCCAAACTGCCGAGGCAAAGTATGAGCTACGAATATCTAACCTTGAGCGGGGCAACAAGGAGGTGATCAGCAAAGTGAATATGATGTTGGTGGAACTTGAGGATGTGAAGGCGACCTTGAAGGCCACTGAAGTGAAGGCTGTTGATGTTTCTTAACGTCGCAGAAGAATCCGCAAGCGTACAGAATTGTCGTTGTAGCTTTCACCCGGAAATATTCAGGGTATCGTATTTTCCACAGGGAACGGAGGTACTCTCTCTAACTAGTTCGCCCAAGGACACACAAGGCCAAAGATGGGGAGGATTATCGAGAAGGGTCCCTACACCTTTAGGGTCTATGGTTAGCCGGTCTCGAGCTACTTGTTCACTTCGGGCACCCGCCAACGCCCAACCGGGCAGCTTAGGCAATTAACTCTACGTCACGGACCCGAACGTGGGGGGATTTCAAGGGACGGTCAAGGCTTGTCACGACCCCCCGCCTACCCCCTCAACAGGTGGGATGCTTCGCAAAAGATAGAAAACCGCTAGCCCAAACACCACGTCTACGCTAGTGATTATCACTCTAGTGTTTGCCAGGTTCCCCGGTCAAAGGGTTCCACCACTAGAGTCCTGACCCGAAGGTACATCTACCGATCCCGCAAACAAGTAGATAAATCATGGATAAACAAAAGGCGATAAAGATTATCGAACCGTGGAAGCTTACTTAGCCAAGATCCCGTGAAGGAGCCAAGTCCGAATCCACCGAGGTACAAGGTTGGGGAGACACCGACAAGTCGGCGCTTCCCCGCTCTCGCCCCTTCACATCTCTCCTCCGTCGATCTCTCTACTACTTAGGTAGGGCCTAGACCCATTGGAGTGAGGTAGAAGAGTAGAGGGGAGAGTCCTCTTAGAGGAGAGGGAGAGACTCTTCCTTGGAATGGTGTGTTGAATGAGGGGGAGAGAACCTCCTTTTATAGGTAGAGGAGAGGGGGCTCTTTGGAAGATGGCCATCCCCACATGGAAGGTGCCAAACCGACCTTGGTATACCTGCCTAAATTGCTAAACCGACCAACCAACGTCGGCAATGCCCTCCATGGAAGGTAATGCACCGCCTCCCGAGGCGGGGCGAAAACCGCCTCGGGGAGGGTGCGGCCACACCAGCAGGTCTTGCGCGCCCCCGGGTCCCGGCAAAATTCAAGCTTCGGCAGGTGTTGGTACACCTTATAGCATAAAATATGGAGGTTTTTAAAACGAAAATAAGGGTATAAAATGAATAACAACATAGTATAGGGGCTTGACTAACATGATTCCACTAGTTTTGGTGATTTATATATTTTCGAGGGGGATTAAGCAGAAAATGCCCAAGAGTTTGCAAGCCTTACGACATAAAGGCGTATCCGTGACGTAACCCAACGTGGAACCTACACTAGAACATTCGAGAAGAGACCAGAGAGCACCGGAAGCAAGGTGGGGGGCGAGAGCCGGCGGCGCCGCCTTGGGGGCTGGCGGCGGCCGCCCCGGTGGGGCCCCCCTGTCGACCTCCCATTCAAGGTCGGTTCACCACCGCCTATGAGGAGTAATCTAGTCCATCCATCAAGGTCGGTTTGATCCAAGGGTCGTCGTGCATCCTGCGGGGCTATATAACAAGACCCCCGACCCTTGGGTGAAACCCTAAGTCATTCCTAATTCAATATACTCCATACCCAGTCCATCATCAAGACCCCAAGTCAAGATCCTAAGCCCTAGTTCCACCATAATTAGAGCAATAGCTATCTAGGTTAGCTCTAGAGGAAGTCAAGTATTGTCTTGGATTCGGATAGTCAAGAAGTAGCGGGAGTGAAGCTTCACGTGGCTTCTCTCTTGTATCTCATTTGTAAGTATTTGTTTAGAATACAATTGCCATGACTTTATTCTATTTAATGATTATATTCTTAGTTATATGCTTCTATGCTTATTATGATTATATATTTAGTTTAGTATGTTTGTCTTTATATTCAAGCATGGAGTCGTATAGCGCCCCCTTAGATGTACACTATGTGGGTGGTCGACAATGTGTAAACGTGGTGTTTATACAACGTTTGCCTGCGACATCACCCTATATGCAGGATGTGTGGTAGATCGTGGATGTGATACTCCCATTGAGTCCTTTGGAGTCCACCCCGAATGTAGGGCTAGTTGAACTTTGTTACTATGGTTGGTTGGTTTTGTTCCTAATCTTCCTTAGTAATATTCACCATGTGTAGATATAATACTTCCATACGATGATGACTAGATGTATTGCACTAATTGTAGTATGCATTGACATATAAGTAGGAGTAACTTAGGAATATTCCATCCATCTCACCTATACTATGGTATTTAGCCTTTTATGATACTAGCTAGTGGCATATGATGATCTTTGACTTGGATGTTATTATCATTATTATCTTATTATCTTTATGTGACTTACCTCGTTTGAGTTTAGTATGATGCATATGGTTTACTCTACATTACACCACTTTGCAAGTGAATCATCATTAAATCATCAACCTACCCATAGCCCATCCCTTTCTTTTTCGGTAGAATATAAATACGATACCGGATAGACTCCTTGGTGAAGTGCTACAATTGGGTAATTCTATGCGTGCGCTGCGGATACGAGAATTATATTATCATAGCAAGAGTTTCAAGTGTCATTATAAGAATATCCGTTCACGCATTTCTTTAGCGTTGTGAGCTAGGGTGACAGACTAGTTTTCGTAGGCAATGCTAGAATGTGTGGTACAGCTTTTTTTGTGCCTATCGTGGTGAGATTAACTCCACCATCGATAATGTTCTGAAGTCATAAACCATAACTAACTCCGTCTAACTTTATTAACTCTCCGATCGACTTTTATTGGAATGTGAGATTAACTCCACATCCAAGCTAACTTATTAGATAGATACCATTTATACATTTCTAGCGCCGTCCTAGATGTGGATCGTGTTAGAGATGTCAACAAGCATTTTCTGGCGCCGTTCTGCGGGGAAGAAAGGGTGCTAGCCAAACCTAAACACACACACATGGATAGATTGATATCACTTGCATCACGTAATGTATCGAGGACCCATTATCAACTACTCAAACAGGCTTACCCTTGTTTGTCTACTTGTTTTTGATTTTATGCAAGGTAAAAATATTCATTGGAGTAATCGTCCAAAGAGCAATATTGAAAATCATAATTATTAATCAAGAGGGCAAGAATTCAAGCTCGGAACAACCTTTACACCTTTTTGATTTGGACGTTGATCAAATTAGGCGAAGCCTATTGCCTATTTTGAGACCATGGCCAACAAGACACTTCGTGAATTTTCAGCTCCAACTACGGCCAATGTTCGTAATGGACCGGATGTTGCAATTGGGGATCATGATTTTGAGCTTAAGCCTGGGCTCATTAATATGGTACAAGCTAGCCGTTCTATGGAAAGGCACATGAGGAGGATGCTAGTGCTCATCTCCAACACTTTTTGGAGATTTGCAGTACTATCATCATTAAAGGAGTACCAAGAGATGCAATCCTACTCCGTCTTTTCCCATTCTCACTGTTGGGAAGGGCAAAGCAGTGGTTCTACGCTACAAAAGATAAAAATACCACCTGGTCACTCTGTTCTACTGCCTTCCTTGCAAAGTTCTTTCCTATAGGCAAGACCAATGCCTTACGGGGGAAGATTGCAAATTTTCAACAAACAACAAGATGAGTCTATCCCGAAGTATGGGAACGCTTTCAAGATAATATCTCGAGAATGCCCACATCATGTGATGGAAAATTGGTTACTTATGCGGACCTTTTATCATGGGCTCACTACAAGTGCTCGTGAAACTATGGATCTTTGCGGCGGGAGGCGCTTTCCTATCACTCACACTTACAAAAGCTACTGAACTTGTGGAGAAAATGGCTTCAAACCGAGTTGGAATGAGGAGTGACAACCCCGCAAGAGGTCGGGGAGGAATGCACCAAGCTGAAGGAGGTAGACAAGCTGTGCGCCAAAATGGATCTAATAATGAAGAAACTTGAGGAGAAAGCTCCTGAGAAGAAAGAAGTCATGCAAATTCTAGACTCTAGCATGACATGTGAAGAATGTGGCAACAATGGCCACTCAGGCAATAATTGCCCAGAGATTGAAGAGGATATGAACTACATCAACAATAACAACAATTATCGTCCTCAACAAAATCAAGGTTGGAAACCAAAGAAAGACCAAACTACCAAGGTAATTATATAGGTAACTATCAAGGTAATTTTAATAATTTTAACCAACCTTCTTTAAGAGATCTTGTTTTAAATCAAGGAAAAACTATGGAAAACTTGTCTAAGAAGTTAACTACTAATGATAAAATGCTAGAAACAATAAACAATAGAATGGATAGTTTTTTTTCTTCTGCGATTAAAAACCAACATAGTTTCAACAAAATGATAGAATCTCAAATTTCTCAAGCGGCAATTTACGTTTCCACTAACCACATCGGGTAAAACTCCGGCCAGTAGGAAGAATTAGAATCTGCAAATCTTGTAGACACTTTTTAATGCAGGTCGCTACTTTTTACGGAAAAGTTGGAGAGCCAGGTTTGGATGATTCCTACCTCCAAAGAAAGAAGATCCCGGGAGGCCGGTCATCACCATCCAAATTGGACCACACGTATTTGAGAATGCACTATGTGACTTCGGCTCAAGCATCAACATTTTACCTCGGGTAATTTATGAGAAAGTTAATGGTAACCCATTATTATATACAACCATGTGCTTGCAGCTTGCAGATCAGTCACTATGCTATCCACAAGGCATACTCCAAGATGTTTACGTACAAGTTGGAAAATCATATGTGCTAGCAGATTTCGCAGTAATCGAGACAGGAGGAAGTGTGAAGGCACCAATTATATTGGGTCGACCTTTCTTGAGCACAGCTAGAGCAATCATCTATGCCCAGAGTGCAAAGATATGTTTCAAATATCAAGGGAAGAAAAGAAGTATTCAGTTTCAAGAACAAGACACTCACCTCTCCCGCTCATCCGCAAACACCATACGGTTGTGAGATGCCACGGAACCCACATTCAAGAATACCAAGAAGAACAAAAAGAAGAACAAGAAGGCTCAGCCTGTGAAGGTAATGATGATTAACAAGATAGGTTCTGAGAATGACCATCTACTCAAATCTCCAATGCTGACTAAGATGGAAGATCCAGGCATCCCAACGATATCATGCACTATAAAATGTTTGACCTTCAATAATACATATTGTGATACAGGATCTGGCATGAACATCATGGCCAAGGTAACATATCAACTATTATTCGATGATATGCCCTTGTATCCTACATATGTGCAGCTGGAGATGGCAGACCAATCATGCCGATTTCCCGAAGGAATTGCGAAAAGACGTGCCCGTGAAAATTAGTGATCATTATGTCCTCACTAACTTTTTAGTCATGGACATGGGTAAAGAGTTGGACCCACCACTAGTGTTGGGAAGAGCATTCCTCAATACTACACGCGCCATCATCTACATGAGAACAGGAGAAATTCACTTCCAATTCCCTACGAAAAGGTGCAGTATATTTCAATAGTTATACTAATTATGAAAGAAGAACAGGTCGACGCACAGACGCCCCTTTAAGAAGAAACAATTAAAGATTCAAGAAGAGGAAGAGGTAGAAGGACCTAGAGAAGAAAAGTCGTCCCACCTCAACAAACGAAGATTGTAAAATCTCAGAAGTCAAGGTAGAAGGCAAAAGAAACAATAAACCCAAGACAAAAGATATCAGGTCACTAGAACCTCCCGAAACAAGAAGTGGATAAAGAAAAAGACAACTCCTAGCACGTCATCGGGAGAATCATCGATCAAATCATCGAGCCACCAATTGTGACTCTACCGACATACCTTGGGAGTAATGAGCGAAACAAGAAATTATTCTTGTTCGGAGGACTTTTAAACCCCGAACCATCGCCGAAAGGTAATTCGGTAAGTTACCCATATTTAATTTCCAGCATTGCATACTTACTCTTACCAGGTTGCATAGCATATTTCCTTTTTAAATTGCATCAAAAAGACAATAAAAATATTTAGTGCTTTGCATGTTTGAAAAGCTAAAAGCCCCATGTGAGTAAATTTGAGGTTTAACACCCTCGGAGATATTTCTTGTGGTAGCATAAAAATAAAATAAAAATACATTCATAAGTTCTTTATCTTCGTTTGCATATAAGAAAATCCAAAAATATATTTAATGCTGCTAAGAGTCCCGGGCAACAAAAGCAACGTGGCTATACTCTAACGCTTAATCAAGTTCTACTAGTTTTGTTGTCTATTCGAGCTTAGCAGGATTTTTGAAGGGAGAGAGACGTGATGAGCCGACACCACTTGTCACCATCTACCTCAACTTCCACATCATCAACCCGACATTCCAATCTAGCTTGGGGGAGAGCACCCCCCGATTATCCCGATAAGTATCTTTACTACTACTATTATTATTGGCTAGATATTTGGTTCATTTCGTTTGTTTAGAGTGAGTCTATATAATCTTTAAAGAGTCTTTGCTATAGTATAAATAAATGATCAAGAGAGAGTGTACACCTTTATGCTTTTGCTCAACTAAAAGAACTTAGAAATAAAAAGGAGATGATGAATAGTTGCTCCGTCGTAATGTCTTTCAAGTACCTAGCTTTCAAGCTTAATTTCTCTCGAAGCTTAAATGTAAAACTGCTTTGACTTGAGGTTTACCCTAAACCCGAAATACGTGGTTTGCAAATGCAAATTGACGGATATGATATATGAAAGTTACGAGCTGCTATTTCTCTTACTCCTAGTGACACTAGATTTCTGGAGATTTATCTTTTGAAAATTATAAAAATATACATGATAAGTTCCGTATGACGTAGAGTTGAAATTCCTACCACAGCCATATATACATGCTCCATAGATTAGGAAAACCCTTTGATATATATAGGCTGCTTGCTTTGCATTGAGTCTGTTCAACCTTTGTCGATCCTTAGAAACTTGTCATGCTGATGTACACTCCATCCATCCACCACGTACATTTCATTCCACTAGACTCCACTCATATATATGCTGCTTCTACCCTGGAAGTACGCAACCATTATACACATCCACTATACATCCACCAAATATGTTCCACTCCTAGCTTGGGAGAAGAGCAATCAAAAAATATTCCACTCCAGTCAACAATCTTATAAAGCTCTAATCTATCTCCAAAAGTTATTGCAAAAAGAGACTTGGGTGGTTAGTTAAAAAAAAAAAAAAGAAGAAGAGAGAAAGGGGAGATGAAAAATGGACAAGTGTCCTACGGGCGAGTAGAGCCTACCTCCTAAAAAAGAGAATAAAGGAGAGTTAAAAAAATGGACAAGTGTCCGCTGAAAACAATGGGTACTTAGATGCCCGCCTCTCCATAAAAGAAAAATAATAAAGAAGTGCAACCCAGGTTCTCTCAAGTGTTTTCAAGTATCAAAAGAGAGATGACTTTTCAAAGAGCTAGAAAAGAATTAGACTTTTTCACATTCGTTCCATTCACACCTACCATCATATTCATATTCATTCCATCATGCACATGCATCAGTGTGACTAGTGACTTTGGATCCATTGTTTGAGCTTACAATATATGCTTAGCAAGTAAATTTAATTTTCTCCCCACCTATGAACTCCAGATATAAGCTTTAGATATAGGATGAGAGAGAAGAAGGCATAGTGTCCTACTGCCTTAGTCCAAAAATACCACAAATTATGAGAGAAAGGCAAAACAACCTTATTGCCTTAGTCCACCAGTACCACATATGAGAGACTTGAAAGGGTCATACTGAAGGAACTTTGAGTTTTATTTCAAAAATCAGTAAAAACTCTGAAATGATGGTTGAACAAAGAGTTTGAGATCTAGTGCTTGACTTGATTGTTCTATCTTTCAATTGCCCAAGATCACAAGAAAAAGCTACAAGCTCCATGATTAAAGGTAATATGGGTAAGTCGAAGGTTGAAATAGTTTATCAGGAGATGAAATTTTGTTTGAAAGCATGTGTACTTTTGAGGTGTGAAAGCGTTGCGGCAACTCTGATCCAACATGGTCTTGCTAGGGACTAGCAAGAGGTAAGCTTGGGGGAGCTTGTTGGTACACCTTATAGCATAAAATATGGAGGTTTTTAAAACGAAAATAAGGGTATAAAATGAATAACAACATAGTATAGGGGCTTGACTAACATGATTTCACTAGTTTTGGTGATTTATATATTTTTCAGGGATTAAACAGAAAATGCCCAAGAGTTTGCAAGCCTTACGACATAAAGATGTATCCGTGACGTAACCCAACGTGGAACCTACACTAGAACATTCCGGAAGAGACCGAGAGAGCACCGGAAGCAAGGTGGGGCCCACTGGCAGAGAGGCGGCGGCCGCCCCGGTGGGGCCCCCCGTCGACCTCCCATTCAAGGTCGGTTCACCACCGCCTATGAGGAGTAATCTAGTCCATCCATCAAGGTCGGTTTGATCCAAGGGCTGTCGTGCATCCTCTAGGGCTATATAACAAGACCCCCTGACCCTTGGGTGAAACCCTAAGTCATTCCTAATTCAATATACTCCATACCCAGTCCATCATCAAGACCCCAAGTCAAGATCCTAAGCCCTAGTTCCACCATAATTAGAGCAATAGCTATCTAGGTTAGCTCTAGAGGAAGTCAAGTATTGTCTTGGATTAGGATAGTCAAGAAGTAGCGGGGAGTGAAGCTTCACGTGGCTTCTCTCTTGTATCTCATTTGTAAGTATTTGTTTAGAATACAATTGCCATGACTTTATTCTATTTAATGATTATATTCTTAGTTATATGCTTCTATGCTTATTATGATTATATATTTAGTTTAGTATGTTTGTCTTTATATTCAAGCATGGAGTCGTATAGCGCCCCTTAGATGTACACTATGTGGGTGGTCGACAATGTGTAAACGTGGTGTTTATACAACGTTTGCCTGCGACATCACCCTATATTCAGGATGTGTGGTAGATCGTGGATGTGATACTCCCATTGAGTCCTTTGGAGTCCCCCCGAATGTAGGGCTAGTTGAACTTTGTTACTACGGTTGGTTGGTTTTGTTCCTAATCTTCCTTAGTAATATTCACCATGTGTAGATATAATACTTCCATACGATGATGACTAGATGTATTGCACTAATTGTAGTATGCATTGACATATAAGTAGGAGTAACTTAGGAATATTCCATCCATCTCACCTATACTATGGTATTTAGCCTTTTATGATACTAGCTAGTGGCATATGATGATCTTTGACTTGGATGTTATTATCATTATTATCTTATTATCTTTATGTGACTTACCTCGTTTGAGTTTAGTATGATGCATATGGTTTACTCTACATTACACCACTGCAAGTGAATCATCATTAAATCATCAACCTACCCATAGCCCATCCCTTTCTTTTCGGTAGAATATAAATACGATACGGATAGACTCCTTGGTGAAGTGCTACAATTGGGTAATTCTATCGTGCGCTTGCGCAGATACCGAATTATATTATCATAGCAAGAGTTTCAAGTGTCATTATAAGAATATCCGTTCACGCATTTCTTTAGCGTTGTGAGCTAGGGTGACAGACTAGTTTCGTAGGCAATGCTAGAATGTGTGGTACGACTTTTTGTGCCTATCGTGGTGAGATTAACTCCACCATCGATAATGTTCTGAAGTCATAAACCATAACTAACTCCGTCTAACTTTATTAACTCTCCGATCTCGACTTTTATTGGAATGTGAGATTAACTCCACATCCAAGCTAACTTATTAGATAGATACCATTTATACATTTCTAGTGCCGCCCTAGATGTGGATCGTGTTAGAGATGTCAACAACGGGGGGTGGCGTTGTTGGGCCCTGAAAAAGTCCGCTAGCGGTGTTTGCTCGGCCCAACTCGGCGGCGTTTTGGTCCATTTTACCTCTCGGGCTTGTAATCTTCTGAAGTACGCTTTCGGGGTTGCGCATTTTGGTCGTATTTCCACTTGTTTTTATTATAAATCCTGCAAAATATATTTTGGACACTACAAGTGGAAATATATGAGTAGTAAATGTATATGAGTATGAAAAGGTATAGTTTTACTCCTTTATGGTAGTAAGTTGACGGGGAAAAATATGTCGTTGGTGACCGTCAACAAAGGCCAATATTGATCTTTGTGAACGCCAAGGGTGCTGATGAAGTCAAGGCCAAGGGTGTGGCTGTGAAGGGCCCCTTGAAGGCCCCCCGAATCGAAAGCAAATAGACCATAGATGGTTTTCGTGAGAACTTGTGCTCAATAAATGTGATTGATCTTCTTACCGTGTTACCCGGGACACTGAGTGCACCAGTAATGAGTAAACGCTATTGCCTTGGCTTACGTTGTTCCCGATTATTACGAGTTACCCCTGATTGATTAATGGTTGTGTCTAAGTTGGCTTCCGGAGTATGTTTTGTTTATCTACTCTCACCATATTGATTCTCCTCTGTATGATGATATTTAAATCTTGTAGCACATAGAATACGTATACGTACTTCACTAGATTAACTTTAGACTTGTCTTAGAATAGAAAGAGCACTTACTTGCTTTAAGTGTCCAAAGAAGCGAGATCCATTTCAATTTTTGTCGTTTCTTAAACTCTTTACATGATTATTCATTATTCTATCTTCTGCATAAAAAAATGATGAGTAACTTGTTCCATGTGATATATTGTAGTCAACAGACTAATTTGTATTGTGTTATACGTTTTCTAAGGTTCTGCAGACTAATCGTGCGGTCGGCAAACTTCTTTCTAATTTTCTATTTTTTTCTACTTCGGTTACCCTTACCTAGCACTTGCGGTGTGTCGGAAGATGTTGTTTCTTGGCTTGTGTTGTGTAGGTGTTGAGCTCGAGACGGCGGCCGATGGTGAGGTGAAGACCAAGGAGGGACGTGTCATCTTTGATGGACCCAGAGCGGTGAATGGCGGACGTGTGTTGGATCGAGGGACTAGATCATCGGGTGCCAGCCATGGTGGTTGACACTTGGGACATCAACAAGTGCGAGGATGCGTGGGGTGACCATGTCGATCGAGTCAAGACGGCGTACTTGCAAGTCAAGCGGCGGCTCGAAGACTTGGTGGCCGGGCGGTCGAGGATGGTAGTGACATGTGTCGAGTGTGGGGGACACATACGTGGTACGCTACTCGCGGCCTGGTTTGGTTCCAATGCTAGAGGGACAACATGTGGCAGCATCAGGGAGTTCGCGTCGGAGCGAAGCTGCTAATGAGAGGCACGATGACCATCCGATCAGAATAATCTTCAGGTCAGACCACTATGCCCCTGGCTATGTGGTGTGGCTCATGTATTAGTAGGGGTAGGATTGCCATTCGAACCGAGACTATAAATAGAGAGGGCGGCCCTCCATCTCAAGCCGCCTCTCCATTTACAATTTTTCCTTTAGGGTTTCCTTCCCAGTAGTTGCTCTGCTTGTGAGAGAGGTCTCAAGACAATTTGTGTGGATCTATTCATAGGAAGAGCACCCTCGGGGTGCTCATGCCCTCTGAACTTTTGGATTGAGTCACTTGTGTTTTGTGATTTCAATTTGTCTTTGTGATATTGAAAGGTCCTAAATGGCAGAGAGGGGGGGGGGGGGTGGGGGTGGGTAAATAGCCTAATAAAAAATTCTACAAAATCACTAGAGCAACTTGTTAGTAAATAACAAAGCGTAAATGCGTTTGCTCTAGCTCTACTTGTCGGCAAGCCTCCTATTGACAATTCTAGTTGCTATAGTCTCTAATTCACACACAAAGGCTAAGTCTCTACTTTACCACTAGGTGAACAAGCTAATTACTCTAGCAAGCTAAGCAAGTCTACTCTAACTACACAAGCACAAGATATATGAAAGTAATGCAAGTGTGTAGAAGTGATATACCACAAAGTCGAGGCTAGTCAATCCAATCACCGGGGATGTTGTCACAATATGAATTTGTTCTTCTGAATCAAAAGTACACAGTGGATTCAGGTTTACTCAAGTTATTTTCTATAAACCCTTCGACTGTAAATGAGGTCTGATATTTTGATAATACTGCCCTTGCTGCTACGTGGGATGATTACAGGCATTAAATCAGGTTTACTCAAGTTTATGGAATGATTATATAGTTACTTTATGCTCAACTAATTCCAGTCAGTATTAACAATTTCTTTGCACGGTTTTGTTCTCTCCAAGTCTAATGCTATTTTTTTTTAAATGAAATCATGTCATTGTCTATTACAGGCATTAGTAGTTTCAATTGGCATGCACTCTGTATCATGTATTAGTAGTTTCAATTGGCATGCACTCTATTATCCAGAAAGACCTCTTGTAGTTAACTGTATTAGTAGTTTCAATTGCATGCTCCTTATTTGATAATCTAAAAATCGTGTATTAGTAGTTAAGTGTGCGAAGAAACAGTTCATGATTTTTAATGCAATATGCCTATTAGCTTAACTTCTTTTCATGTATGGAATGATCTTTTGTACTGCTGAATTAACTAATACATGTAGCAATTTAATCACACACGTTATGAGCTTGGTCACTTTTTATTTTTCTTGATCAGTGCACCGAAACTTCGGTGAATATCTGTTCATTGTCTGACAAGTGCATCTTCCTGACAAGTGCATCTTCTTGGCTACTGGCTCTTGTTACAATCATGCTTATCCGGGACCATAGGTGGATGCTTGTATTTGAATGTTAGATAAACATTGATAGCTTTAGCTAGCTTAGGTAAGAAGGATTATATTTTAATATGCTATTTTGTTCAGATAACTGAACCTGCATCTTATGCGTATTTTAATTTTGTATTGCTATTTAATTTTGTATTGCTATTTACCAAGTTCAGCTTGGTAAATAAAAGAAAAAAAAAAAATCACGTTTATGTTGAAATATTAGGCAATTTCAGATTAATTCCATAATATAAATCATGATAAATAGATGTACTAGATAAAGCATGTCAAGCATACTAGCATAGCATAAACGCATAACACTGATCATAGCATAGCATAAACGCATATCATAGATCAAATAACATAGCATGATCATAGCAACAGGTGTAAGCACAACTAGTACACCAGATAGATTGGATAGATAACATGACATGATCATAGCAAGCGGTGTAGGCACAACTAGCACAACACATACACCAAATAGATTGAATAGATTGAACATGTTGGACAATAAGAATAGATCACGGATGTAATACGCCAATGTAGAAGTACATGGTGGTGAAGAAGCGAGCGACGATCGCGACGTCCTTGTTGATGATCCCGTGCGCAAGCCTTACGACGATAAGGCGAGACGACGTGCTTTGAGTTTTGGGAGCGATCAGCGAAGAGCGCTTCCCAAAAACCTTATTCGCCTTCTCCGGTGCGGGATCGCAAAGACGGCGGTTCAGGAGACCTGCTTTCGCCCGTCGCTGGTGCACGTGAACGATCGGGCTGGAGATTGGCGACGGCGGCAAAGAAGATGAGAAGAGGAAAATACTATTTTACTACTTTAGGATTTTCTAATTGAAACTTCTAATTGTAGTTGTTATGTTGTATCTATTCCCGGGAGGCTTGGTACAAATATATAGGGAGGAAAACTCCCTACCTCCATATCAACTAGTAATATGGTACTAATTGATATTGCACCTTCCACCTTTGCTCATGGGCTAAAACAATAAAGCCCATTAGGGAACACAAATATTGGGCCTTTGTGATTTATCGTAATTTCTTCATATGAATTTTAGGGGAACTTATTCATATATAAATTCTAACAGTTTATTGTATTGCTATTTTATCATGTGATTCATGTTTTTATAAACAAATTAGTTACCACGTAGCAACGCACGGGTATTTAACTAGCATAATATAATGGAGAGGAACGCGGTGACAAAGGAGGAGAGCTCGATTTAGCGGAGCACAAACCAACGCATTTGCCGTCCCGTGCGTCGCGCTCCTCTGCTGCCCCCCCAACCTGCGGTGTGCCGCCACCACCGAGAGAGACGGCATTGAAATGTGTGACAACGCATTATATATATATAATATAATAATATGTCCGCGGTGTTATAACCTACAGGCGAAAACGGCCCAAATTTCGTTGTACCACAAGAGAACGGGCCTAACATGCGAGTCCAAAGGAAGGCCGGCTTCGCCGGAGTGAAGCGCGCAGCCCGTTCAAAACCGGATGCGTGGCCCGGCCAAATTCAATCGGTATAGACGCGTGTCAACATCCATCGTCTCTAGCGGGACGGGCGGCTGTAACACTCAAGACAAATACAGCGCGTGCACCGCCGGCGTCTGCTCATTGACATGTGTGCCGCAACGCTTTCGAAACCCACGAGACACCTATGGACTACGGCGGCAACACACTTTGTAACATCGACAAGATTCTGCACGCAGCGCACCTCCCGGCGTGTTTATCGATACGTGTCCGCAATACCAGCAAAGCGCCACGAGACATCCGTAGACTACACGTGTTCGTAAGGGCTAAGTTCTCGTATGCGACGACGCAAGGGTGTAGGATCATTTGGACGCCTAGAAGGGGGGGGGGGGTGAATAGGCCCGATTCAAAAATCAACTCGAAACACTGTCAGATCACCGAGCGGCACCGCCGCTTGAACCTAGCGGCACCGCCGCTCTGAGCGGCACCACCGCTCTACTAAGCGGCACCGCCGCTCCCGCGCATAAGGTTAGGTCACAGTTCAAAATCTATCCAATGAAAAGTAGATCGAGTAATTTTCCTTGGTTCCTGGACAGGTATAGACCGGCAGACGAGACTGGAACAAGCAGATCAAGGGTATAGAGATAGGTCGGTCTCAAACCCTAAATCCTCTCAACAACAACAATATGATTGCAATGTAAAGTAAATCAAGCACACGGTGACACGGGATTTATCCGTGGTTCGAGCTCGCCACCAAGGCTTGCCTAAGTCCACGTTGTTGAGGTTCCACAAAGGAATGAGCTCACCACAAAGGTTTGCCTCTTTGCCTCGTTCACAAGTCTAGGAACTGAATCCTAGAGATGTGGGGGTAATGTATTAGATGCAAGAGGGTGTTACAAACCTCCCTAGGCTGCCACACAAGTTGGCAAGCTCAAAGGCGACGCACTAGCCGGCTAGGAGCAAGCTTCAAGAGTAAAGAACCAAAACCGCCGGCCAAAGTGCGAACCAAGTGCCTCTAGAACGATGAAGATCGGTGGAGCTCCCTTCCAATCGAAGTTTGCAGCCCTCACACTCAAGAATCGATGGTGGAATCGATGGATTTGCTTGAGGGAGTGAGGAGCTTCAATGGAGGAGAGAGAGCTGAGCACTTGGGTTCTTTCGCCGAAAGTGAGAGAGGAGGAGAAGAAAGGGTTACCGTTGGGGGTAGAAAAGGAAAGTATAAATACTTCCCTCCCAACGGTCGGAACACGGCGGCGATGCCGCAGCTAATGTTCGAGCGACCTTGCCGCTTCGAGACTTAGTCAAGCGAGGTGTAGAAAGAATTTGAATGGTTGACTAAGTTTGGAGTGGAGGTTATGTGGTGTGAAAATGAGCACTTGGTTGCACGCCGACACAAGTGATTATAATCCCTCTTAATAGTACGGCGTGTCCTATACTCAAATTCAAAATGTAAAATGAATATAAACCTCCTTTCTTGAAGTACCAACAGCAAATCGAATCGGGGTACTCCTCCTTAAGGTTTGTAATGTCCTCTTTGCTTATTGCCTGCTTGTCAACTCGATAAATCTCATTAGTCCTCTATTTAGATTGTCATCAACGCCAAAACCCACATTAGAGGTTGATTGCACTTACAATCTCCCCCTTTTTGGTGATTGGTGACAACCTAATTAGAGCTTACAAAAGATAGTCAAATAATAGAGATTTTTTCGAGCCATGGATGTAGGTACCTCCCCCTAAATATGTGAATGAGCTTTGAATGCTTAAAATGATCTCTCATTGTCAATTGTCACATATTTAGGCAGTGAGACCTCCCCTAAATGTGTAAGTGAGATTTGAATTCTCAAATATGACATCAAGGTCAAGTTTCATACATTTAGGTGATGTAAGGACCTCCCCCTACATCCATGCCTGCTGTGGGGTGCCAAGTGCTAACAACTGTGTCAGAAGAATATACGTGATGCAGTATGACAGTTTAAGCACCCAGAGCATTAGGCCTGTTTTGACCTGAGCGGCACCGTACCGCCGCTCGACCGAGCGGCACCGCCGCTCCTGTCAAAACAGAGCTGCTGCCAACAAGATTTTCACAGCATGAAACATATATAACACTAAGTATACAACATGAATATGACAAGCTAAGTATCACAGATCAAACACATGTCCATAAACCATATGAAGAGAGTCAAATAAGTCGCAATATTACAAGTTCACAAATAGTTTTGAAGCCTACTCTCAAACTCTAAACTCTCTAGGACATGCTAAACTAAGGTAAGGTAAGCAACCGGCGCGAAAAAGTTTTTGACCCCTCTAATTTTCTCCCCCTTTGGCACAAAGCACCAAAAAGGAGAAAAGAAAAAGAGAGATCAAGTCACCCCGAAGCATTGTCCTCCTCCTCGTCCTCGTCCTCCTCGTCGTCACCCCTGCTCCTCCTCCTCCTCGAAGTGGAAGAAATAACAGCCCTGCCGGCCGTGTGAGTAGTAGAGGTGAAGCGTGTCGGCGTCGAGGTGGTGGATCCTACGAGAGGCGTAGGCGCGGCTGGCCGCTGCCTCCGCACAAAGTCACCAAGCGTCTCATCCCAGTCTAGCTCCCTTTCCGGACGTGGTGTCCTCTACTCTCCGGACTCACGAGAAGCGGGAAGCACAAAGCGAGGTGGAGAAGAGACGGTGAAAGTGGTGTGACTCCCTGCACGCTCTCTGTCCCCTCCCTGCGCCTACGCTCAACTCGTGAGAGCGGCTGCGGAGTAGGTACAAGTCTCAAACATAGCCTTCATCCATGTGGTCATCTTCTTCTTGAAGCTGCTCTTGCCCCTCCTAGCTCTAGCACGAGAGCTCTCTAGAACCTCTGTGGGAGAAGGTGGAGAATCCTCTCTAACTTTGTGCCTCTCGAAGGCTGCTGGCTGCTGGCATGATCCGCTCGAGGTTGTAGGCCTTGTGCTCATCTGTCTTGTTAAACCTCAAGCCGGACACTCTCTCAATCACAAACATGATGTAGGGAGCATAGGGCAAGCTCTTCCTACCATCATCCATAGCATCAGCTAACTCCATCCACAGATATGCAGGCACATTGAAGTTCTCACCTCCTGGAGCAAGTCTAGCTAGCAGATTCTTCACCCAACCATGCAAGTTTGAGGCTGCACCATCCTTGGGATCAATGGTGTTCCTGAGAAGGTTGTTGAGGATGTAGTAGAAGCTGTTCAACCCTCTCACCAACCCATCGCCTTCTTCGATTCCTCCACATGTAGGCGACATTTGTAGGGTCAAGCTTCTTCTCGGCATGAATAGGAGTGTACTTCCTATGCTCCTTTGCCAAAACCAAGAATCACGGAGAAGGTGACAAAGTCAAGCGAGTAGTGAACACCCTCGGTCATCCAATGCATAGTGTCCTCATTCTCCCGAAAGTAGGTAGCATGGAACTATCCAAGAATCTCGGCATTCGGTCATCTTTGGAAGTCCATCAAGTTCCTCGGCTCATGCTTCTCACAAGCCACGATGGCCCCTGTTAATCTCGGGCTCTCTCTTAGCCTTGAAGTTCCCAATCTATGTAGTGCATCTCTCTAATGTTGGGCTTCCTCTTCTTGAGGACAGATGAGGCATAGAAATCTGAGTGGAACACATTCCAGAACCTGTAGTCAACTCCTAGGTCCTTAGGGTGGTGTATGGGTTCACCCTCCTAGCCTCAGTGCTCAATTTACTCCCCGTGGAGTAGTCAATCCTCCTGCGAGCCCACCTTTGTCATCCGGAGGTCTTTTAATCTCAATCGCTCCTCATGGTCCATCATGTAGGAGTCATCATAGGTCCGGATGTCAGCTGGAGTGCTGGACATCCAATCTCACGGAATCTTTTACGCCATGTCTAAGCTCATGCACATCTTGCCTCTCTCTCTTTCTTCTTTTTGCTTTCATTTGTGGGTCTCGGAAGGACCGGAACCTCTGCCCCTCTTTGGAAAACGCTTTGTCATAGCCTTCCTCTTGACCCCACTGCCTTGACCTTGCTCCATCTATGCATCCAAAGAGTCCAAATCAGTCCACCGAAGTCTTTGGTGTGAGAGATGGATATAAATGTGTGTTACATATTGCAAAAGATAGGTGGTTGAAACAATTGGTGGGCTGGTTGTTTGAATCAGCCCGAAGCGGCACCGCGGCTCGCCCGAGCGGCACCGCCGCCCAGGTTACCCGGCGCTTGTTTCACCAATCGTCTTGTGCAATAGTTAAAACACATGTATATCTATCTACCATTCCAACGAGAATCTCGAAACTTGTGAAATGAAAATAGTGATAAAAGTTGCCATGGATTTGGATTTAGAATGAATTTTTCTTTGACAATGGGAATCAACTTGATTTGAACTATTGATTTGTTCGAAATGTGATTGAAGATGAGTAGCAAAACACTTTGCTCTTGCCATAGCCGGCAGTGCCGCTAGGCATCCCATGCATGTCATGGGTGGAGTTCATCTCAAACTTTTCAAACTAAATCAATCCAATAATTTTCCCACTATCTAGAACCTTCACTCTATCACTAATTGCAAAAATCCATAACAAATTTCATCCCTAGGCATAGATCGGGGCTGTTAGGGTTTCTCACCGAGGATTGGAGAGGGAAGAAAAGAAGAGATGCGGCCCCCCCGCGGCGGTGGCACCGGTGTCGAGGAGCGGGCCGGCGGCACGAAGGCGCGCGGCGACCTTGCCGTGGAGCGGCGGTGCGGCGCGCGTGGTGAGATGGTGGCGGTGATGGCGTCGCCCTCCGGTCGCCCTCACAAGAGAAGGAACGGGCCGGTGGAAAGAATGAGTGGAGAGAGGAAGGAAAGATGTTGTGGGCCCAGGAAATAGGCCCCACGACTATTGGATGCTGGGGCTATTTTTCGCACTGAAAAACACCGGCGGCACCGCGGGCCCCCCAAACTGAGCGAGGTTAACTTGCTTCCTAAGTGACTCTCCTCATATGCTAGATAGACATATGTGACTCAAAGTTCATGGCCAGATCAGATCATCAATCAAAACAGTGACCATGTCATTTGAGTCTAGCTTTGAAAACATTTGAAAGACATAATGTAAACTTTTTTAAAGCTTTTCCCTACTCATACTAGTTCTCACAAACAGAGGCATCTTGATTTCAAGATAGGTTGCGAGAATCAAGTATATTTAGTTCACTACGCAAAAGCACACAAAACCTTGTCTCGTCGAGAGGCTTGGTGAAGATATCGGCTAGTTGCTTTTCGGTGCTCACATGGCGAATTGCGATATCTCCTTTGAGTTCGTGGTCTCTCAAGAAGTGATGACGGATGTCTATGTGTTTTGTTCTAGAGTGTGCTACCGGGTTATTTGCGAGTTTGATGGCACTCTCGTTGTCACAAAGAAGAGGTATCTTCGTGAAATGACATCCGAAATCTTTTAGGGTTTGCTTCATCCAAAGTAGTTGAGCACAACATGCGCCCGGTGCAACATACTCGGCCTCGCGGTGGATAGGGCTACACAATTTTGCTTCTTAGAGCTCAAGACACCAAGGACCGTCCAAGGAATTGACATGTCCCAGAGGTGCTTTTTCTATCTACTTTACAACCGGCATAATCGAATCCGAATAGCCAAGTAGATTGAACTTGGAACCCTTGGGATACCACAAGCCAAGGTCTGGGGTGTGAACTAGATATCTCAAGATTCTCTTAACCGCCACATTGTGACATTCCTTTGGATTAGCTTGAAATCTAGCACACATGCACACACTAAGCATAATATCGGGCCTAGATGCACAAAGATAAAGAAGAGAGCCGATCATGGAGCGATATACCTTTATGTCTCACGGCAGCCCCTTCTTCATCAAGATCAAGATGTCCATTGCTTCGCATTGGAGTTTTGATTGGCTTAGCTTTTTAGCCATATCAAACTTCTTCAACATGTCTTGGGTGTACTTGGTTTGGCTAACGAAAGTCCCTTCCTTCATTTGTTTGACTTGAAAGCCAAGGAAGAACTTGAGCTCACCCATCATGGACATCTCGAACCTCTTTGTCATAGTCCTACTAAATTGGTCAACATACACATGGTTAGAACTACCAAATATTATGTCATCAACATATATTTGGCACACAAAAGATATCACCATTAACTTTATGTGTAAAGAGAGTAGGATCGGCCTTCCCTATGACAAAACCTTGTTTGAGCAAGAACTCCTTAAGGCACTCATACCATGCTCTAGGTGCTTGCTTAAGCCCATAGAGCACCTTACGAAGCTTGTAAACATGGTTAGGAAACTTGGGATCTTCAAAACCCGATGGTTGCTCAACATAGACTTCCTCTTGCAAAGGGCCATTGAGGAATGCACTCTTGACATCCATTTGATATAGCTTGAAGTCATGATGGGCAGCGAAGGCTAGAAGAATGCAATTGCTTCTAGTCTTGCCACGGTGCATAAGTCTCATCAAAGTCCAAGCCCTCTACTTGAGTGAAACCTTGAGCCACCAATCTTGCCTTGTTTCTTGTAACGACCATCTTCATCTTGCTTGTTTGAAAGACCCACTTGGTGCCGATGATGTTTGTCTTTGGTCTTTCTACCAAGTCCCAAACTTGGTTTCTTTCGAAGTTATTGAGTTCTTCTTGCATGGCTAGCAACCAATCGGCATCCTTGAGAGCATCTTCTACCTTGGTGGGTTCCAAAGAAGAAACAAAGGAGTAATGTTCACAAAATGCAGCTAGATGTGAGCGAGTAGTTACTCCCTTTCGAAGACTCCCAAGAATGTTCTCAACGGGGTGATCCCGTTGAATGGTTTGTCGTAGCCGTGGGTGATCAATTTCATCGTCCTCAACTTCTTCTTCATAGTCATCCTCAGCTTCAAGTATAGGAGCAAGATCAAGTGCTCTAAGCGGTGACGTAGGTGTTGGAGTAGATCTTTCGCCGAGGTGGAGGGGCGGCACCGCGCTCGCTGAATTTCAGCGGGGAGTGGGCCCCCCCGTCATCGAGTACGTCAGCGGAAATTGGTGTAGCAACATCTTGATGATCCTCTTGTTCATTGGCTTTATCTTCTTGTGGTCGAATGTCACCTATAGCCAATTGCTTGATAGCTTCACAAGGTGGATCCTCCTTGCCTACAACACTTTGATCAACTTGCTCTACTTGAGAGCCATTAGATTCATCAAATGTCACATCTATAGTGACTTCAACCCTACCGGTGGTTTTGTTGAAGACACGATAGGCATGCTCATTTGATCCATAACCAAGAAGAATACCTTCATCAACCTTAGGTGCAAACTTAGAGGTTCAGGGCTTTTTGTTAAGAATGAAACACTTGCACCCAAACACCCTAAAGTAAGACACCTTCGGTTTGTTACCGGTTAGAAGTTCATATGAGGTCTTCTTGAGTTTCTTGTGGAGGTAGAGACGGTTGATTGCATGACAAGCGGTGTTGATGGCTTCACACCAAAAGATGTCCGAAGTCTTGTATTCATCTAGCATTGTTCTTGCCATGTCAATGAGTGTTCTATTCTTCCTCTCTACAACTCCATTTTGTTGAGGGGTGTATGGAACCGAAAACTCATGTTTGATGCCCTCTTCATCAAGGAATTCTTCAACTTGAGTGTTCTTGAATTCACTTCCATTGTCACTTCTTATTTTCTTGATTGGAAGCTCGAATTCTCTTTGAGCCCTTCTAATGAAGGTTTTCACCTTCTCTTGTACCTGACACTTATCAAAGACAAAGAACACCCAAGTGAAGCGGGAATAATCATCAACAATAACGAGTCCATACTTATTACCCCCGATGCTAAGGTAGGCAACCGGTCCAAAGAGATCCATATGAATCAACTCCAAAGGTTGTGTAGTGGTCATGATGCTCTTTGGTGGGTGAGGTACGCCTACTTGCTTTCCGGCTTGGCAAGCGCTACAAATCCTGTCTTTGTCAAAATCAATATTTGTTAGTCCAATGATGTGGTTGTCCTTTTGCAGTTTGGCCAAGTTCCTCATCCCAACATGGGCTAGTCGGCGATGCCAAAGCCAACCCATGCTAGATTTTGCCATTAGACAAGTCTCAAGCTTAGTCTCACTTTTGTTGAAGTCAACTAAGTAGAGCTTATTCTTGAGTTTGCTTGTGAAGACAATAGAGGAATCCTCCCTACAAATGACTTCCACACCAACATCGTAAAGAGACAATTGTAGCCTTTCCCATAAAGTTGCGAGGCCAGACAACAAATTGTATCCTAGGGATTCAACATGCAAGACATCGGATATATCATGGTTAGTTGTGATAGCGATTTTACCAAGACCCATCACACTTCCCTTAGCGTCATCTCCAAATCGATTGATGTCACTTGGATCGGCATTGGGAGAGTATGATGAAAACATACTCCTTTCTCGGTCATATGATTTGTACATCCACTATCAAGCACCCAACTTGATCCACAGGAGGAGTATGCACGCAAAAGCAGATTAGTTCACAAGTTTAGGCCCCCAAGCTCCTTGGGACCTTTCATGTTAGTCACAAGAATTTTAGGAATCCAAATAGAAGTGTGTAAATAAACATTTTCTGTCCTTGCCAACATATTTGGCATACACCTCCCCCTTGCTGTTGTTTTTCAACACAAAGCAAGAAGTCAAATTTTGTCTCATCGGTTGAGCCTTGGGGTGATGTGCAAACTTATTTGGGTTGGCCCAAATTGTTTTTCTGCTGTTTTACGCACAACCTGTTTTGGTGACCAACCTTCTTGATGGGTTGTTTTGGGCAGGAGGTCGATGAGTTGCCTTCCCTTTCTTAGGGGCAGCGGCACCGCCGCTTCGTCATAAGCGGCTGCTTTGCGGCTTGGCTTTTCTTTGCTTTCGGGGCGGCGCGATCGCGGTTTTTGTTTGTGCGAACATATCGTACTCATCTTCCCTTTGCTCTAACTGGACACATTCATAGCCATTTACAACTTTTCTTCCATTTGTCTTGGCTCCTCTAGTGTGGCCTAACCCATCCTTGATTCTAGGATTTCTTCCATCAATGTATTGTGGCTTCTTTGGTTGAGTCTCTTTGCCACTCCTTTGTTTTCTTGACAGTTTGTTTTTCTTTTCAACCAAAGTGTTGAGCCTAACAATCTCCTTCTTCATTGCCTCCATGTTTGCAAGGTTTATGGCTTGACTCTTCAAGTCTAGATTGAAACATTTACCACATCCATTGCTTGTGGAGGGAGTAGAGTTGTCCTTTGTGGATGAGAGATGTGAGTTGCTCTCCCAAAGAAGACTATATTTCCCCTCAAGTTGCTTGTGCTTTTCTTGTAAGTCACTATACTTTTCATTGAGAGTAATAGTAGCTTTCTTTGTGAGAGCATGGTCCTCTTTCTCTTTTACAAGTTTCTTTTGTAAAGAGGCCACCTCACTTCTTTCAAACACAAGAGCGTCTTTGTTGTCAACATAGAGCTTCTCAAGTCTAGTGAGTTCACCTTCTCTAGTTCCCAACTCGGCTTGGACACTCTCTAAATCCTCCATTATCTTAGTGATAAATATTTTGGTCTTTGGATCTAGATTCTTTGTCAAGTTGTCATACTCTTCATCACTAGGCCCATCATCACTTGAGCTATCACTAAGTTCACTAGATTCATCACTAAGGGTTGGAAAGGTCTTAGTTTTGGAAAGTACCTTCTCACGCTTTGCCATAAGACAAATGCGAGGGGAGCCATCTTCATCATCATCGGACATGTTGGAGAAGATCCTTGGTGTGGAGATTGACTCTTGTCTAGCAAATGTTGCAATCTTCACATCCTCCTCACTTGACTCTTTAGTTGAGTCCCATTCATGCCCAATGTGTGCTTCTCCCATGTTCTTTCCCTTTCTCTTGTAATCTTGCCTCTTGTCATTGTTGGGGTTGTCCTTCTTGTACTTATTGTTCTTGTTCTCATGTGGACAATCCGCAACAAAGTGCTCGATGCTTCCACAATTGTAACATGTTCTCTTCTTCTTGTTTGGAAACTTCCTTTGCACCATCTTGTACCCATTTCTCTTCATGGACTTGTGGTATTTCTTGATGAATAATGCCATATCATTGATTTCGGCACCTCCCTCATCATCATCATCACTTGAGGAGGAGGTGGAATCAATGTGTTCTTGCATTTTCTTCATTTCTTTGGCTTGATTTGAGGTTGATTGCTTGCTGCCCTTGTTCTTGTTGGAGGTGCTTGGCTTGCTTGACTTGCTTGCTTTGAGAGCAACATCCTTGATCTTGATGCCGTCCAACTTTGCTTGCAACTCTCCAAGTTTCTTCCTCTCATTTGCCTCTTCCCTTTGCATGTCAAAGGTGAGCAATCTCCCAAGCACATCATTAGGAGTGAAGTACTCAAATCTTTTCTTGTCTCTTATCAAGGTGACTACGGTCTCATTTCTAGGTGCATAGGCTTCAAGCATGACCTTCACCACCTTGTGATCATCAAGCTCTTCATCTCCATATCCTCTAATCTTTCCAACTAGAACCATCAACCGGTCAAACATCTCTTAGGCACCTTCCCCTTCAACTATCACAAACCGGTTGAGCTTTGCCTTCAACAAGTCAATCTTTGCCTTTCTTACTTTGTCAACACCCTCATGTGCAAGAACCAAAGTATCCCAAATCTTCTTTGCCACATTCACATTCATCACTCTATTGTACTCATTTCCATCTAGAGCACTTAAGAGGATGCTTGTGGCTTGGCCATTAAGGTGGGCTGCTATCATCTCTTCATTCGTGGGTGACTTGGGGTTCACCGGAGGCTCATATCCACTGCACACAATATCCCAAAGACCGGGGTGAATGCCATTAAGATAGGCACTCATCACATGTTTCCACTTGGCATAGTTGGTCCCATCAAAGTGAGGCAACTTCCCCGCGGGAACATTGATGAATGGTTTCCTATCACGGTTAGAGAAAAGAGAGTTATAGTTAAAGGATATGGCGGCAAATTTGTTGTTGTTGCTACTGCCCTCATCCTTCTTCTTCTCATTCTTCTTGCTCTTTGGCAAATATGACTCATCATCATCCCCGTCATCGGAACTACTTGATAGCTCACTTGATTGAGCATCAAGTTCCGCCATCTTCTTGCTTCTTTCTTCTCTTCTCTTGAGTCTTTCTTCTCTTATTCTCTTTCTTTCATCTCTTCTTTTGAGCTTCTCAATGAGCTGCATGCTTGCATCTTCTTCTTGCTTTTTGGCTTTCTCACACTCGGCCCTTCTTGCTTCCTTGGCGGCTTTCTTTTCTTTTCTTTGTCTCCTTGCCTCCCCTTCTCTTTGGATCAGTGGCTGCCGAGAGAGAGGACGACGAGGAGAGCTCGCTGCTGGAAGCTGTAGGCTTGGCATGGATGCCTTCGGCTCTGCCTTGATTCGAACCACCTCCGGTATCCATACTTCACGCGGTGAAGCGCATCTTGAAGTAAACAAGCTCCGATACCACTTGTAGGATCATTTGGACGCCTAGAGGGGGGTGAATAGGCCCCGATTCAAAAATCAACTCGAAACACTGTCAGATCACCGAGCGGCACCGCCGCTTGAACCTAGCGGCACCGCCGCTCTGAGCGGCACCACCGCTCCACTAAGCGGCACCGCCGCTCCTATAGACAAGGTTAGGTCACAGTTCAAAATCTATCCAATGAAAAGTAGATCGAGTAATTTTTCTTGGTTCCTGGACGGGTATAGACTGCAGGTCGAGACACGGAACAAGCGAATCAAGGGTATAGAGATAGATCGGTCTCAAACCCTAAATCCTCTCAACAACAACAATATGATTGCAATGTAAAGTAAATCAAGCACACGGTGACACGGGGGATTTATCCCATGGTTCGGCTTCGCCACCAAGGCTTGCCTAAGTCCACGTTGTTGAGGTTCCACAAAGGAATGAGCTCACCACAAAGGTTTGCCTCTTTGCCTCGTTCACAAGTCTAGGAACCGAATCCTAGAGATGTGGGGTAATGTATTAGATGCAAGAGGGTGTTACAAACCTCCTAGGCTGCCACACAAGTTGGCAAGCTTAAAGGCGACGCACTAGCCGGCTAGGAGCAAGCTCAAGAGTAAAGAACCAAAACCGCCCGGCCAAAGTGCGAACCAAGTGCCTCTAGAACGATGAAGATCGGTGGAGCTCCCTTCCAATCGAAGTTTGCAGCCCTCACACTCAAGAATCGATGGTGGAATCGATGGATTTGCTTGAGGGAGTGAGGAGCTTCAATGGAGGAGAGAGAGCTGAGCACTTGGGTTCTTTACGTCGAAAGTGAGCGGAGGAGAAGAAAGGGTTACCGTTGGGGGTAGAAAAGGAAAGTATAAATACTTCCCTCCCAACGGTCCGAGCACGAGCGGCAGTGCCGCTAATGTTCGAGCGGCACCGCCGCTCAGACTTAGTCAACTGAGGTGTAGAAAGAATTTGAATGGTTGACTAAGTTTGGAGCTGGAGGTTATGTGGTGTGAAAATGAGCACTTGGTTGCACGCTTCGGCACAGTGATTCTAATCCCTCTTAATAGTACGGCGTGTCCTATACTCAAATTCAAAATGTAAAATGAATATAAACCTCATTTCTTGAAGTACCAACAGCAAATCGAATCGGGGTACTCCTCCTTAAGGTTTGCAATGTCCTCTTTGCTTATTGCCTGCTTGTCAACTCGATAAATCTCATTAGTCCTCTATTTAGATTGTCATCAACGCCAAAACCCACATTAGAGGTTGATTGCACTTACAAAGGGCCATCGTCATCCTATCGCTAGAGAACCCTTATTTTACACTAGGTAAGGTATGGTCACCTAAAACCTAACTTGCTATTTGCAACCTAATCTGATATATTTGCAAGTGCACAACTTTGTCTTCTTCTTTTTTTTTTTACCAAAATCAAACATTAGTTTGCTCCTCGAATTAATAGTTAGAATCGAATTTGACATATACACAAGCTATTTGAGTCTGAGTCGATACTAATTACAGTGATCTGTGCACATATTTGAGTCTGAGTTATTTTTTTTAATGGCTCAGGTTTGTTTGTCTGAGTGTCAATGTGGATGGAGTGCTTTGTTTCGGTAGTTTTAAAGGTTTCTAATGGGTCCCATGTTAATTACTGTTTGCTCATATGCTTTCAGGAATCATCTGTGATACACTATAATACGAATCTTAGAGTTAGTGGCCAATGTCATATGTCTCCACTTATTTTGAATGTATCTAAACAACAATTATACTGCTTCGATGTCTGTCACACTGTTATCTAAGCAACAATTACCTTCAGCTCTTGTGCATCTATTAGGGCCTCAAAGCTGAAATAAGAAGCTGATAGCTGTCCTTGTGTTTGCGTTAAATTATTTCATGCATGTCCTACCTATAGTCTGTAGGTGTTGCTACATATGTGCAACTGATGCTTGTGAGTCCGTACAACTGTGTAATTGCTAGATATGCTATGTCCTGTGTTTTAGGATTAGTTTCCCTTTTTTACTTGCTCTTTGAGGAAACGTTTAACTTGCAGCTTCTTCCAGTAATGCTTGACGTAAGAACAAAAAATAAAAAGCTTCTAGAGGACAAGCTATGTTGGAACAAATAATGAAGGTATGCCCTTTAGTTGCTGCTAATATGCCTATTTTACCTAATACTTTGTTTGAAGTAGCATTGTTGAAACCTCACATATGGACTGTTTTACCATTCCTCACTTAGTTTCAGGTAATCCACCATATATGAATTGTTTGTGTTTTGCAGATAGGCTTTAGTCTGATGAGGCTTTAGTGTTTTATTAGGACCCCTGCAGATAGGCTTTGGTCTGATGAGGCAGTGCCTTTTGTTTCCAATTTTCAAGCAAAGGCAATGAACGAGAGGGAGAAACTCTCCTAAGTTTTGTTATCCATGTTTATATAATTGTATTCACTTCAGTCCAATTTATAGGACACACTTATAAAGATCAAAGCTTTACAATCTTGATTAATTAATTTGGCCCGTAATTTATAAATTTTGTAATCTAGCTATTGTAATATGCTCCATAATGTGGTGTTTCTGTGAATGAAGGCGAGCTGATGGTTTTGAGATGCCATTGTTTTCTTTGTGAATGTGCTCTCCTGCACACTTTTGAACACTTGCCATGTCTACCTTAGTACAATTACATTTCATCAGCATGCAAATAAACAACATTACTCAACTATTAATTATGTCTTTGTGGTGTGGTAGTAGAGCAGATATTGGTTGGCAGCTCCCAGATGTGGTGTGGCAACATGGCAGCTTCCAGATGTGCTATGGCAGTGCGGTGGCTCTGCAATGATGGTGTGTAAGCACCCTCTTCCTCCAATCTAGGTTTTTTTGAACTTTGACAACATCCCTTATCTAGGTTGAGTAGTTCATTTGTTATCTTTCTCTAATTACATTAATAGTGCTAGGCAACATCCCTGCTTATCTAGGTTTAGTTCATTTGTTATTTTTCTCTAATTACATTAATAGTGCTAGGCATTGTTCTTAAATTTACAGGCCACTGCATCTGGTCCATGCTGCACACTACATGTAACATGGTAGTATTAATCTGACTATTAGAATCAAATTGTACTACTTGTACAGAAGGTTGGAAAGGGGAAGCATTGTCTTCACTTATATTGTCTTCATCTCCAACCGTCGATCTCCCATTTGTTGAGGTGATGATCTGCCCATCTCCTTCCAGCCTTCACTTAAATTCTAAATATTTTGAATAGCCAATACTTTTTCCCTCTGTGATATCTTGACCTATATCTGTGACAACTGTGATGACTTTATGCTCATGAAAAATTTAAGATTTCAGCTATTGCGAAATTAGTTGCATAAAACTTGTCAGTACTACAAAATTAGTTGCACAAACTTCTTGTCACCACTAGCTGTTTAATTAGTCTATTAATTCTAATATCATGTTAATTTCTAATTGCTACAAATAATGTGTTGGATTGATATTTTTCCTTGGAAATCTACTGTAGGGCAACGGGAGATGGATCCTCTCATGTTACAGCAAACCTGGCACAAGGAACAAGGCTTGCGTAGTTGTCTCTGTTTTGCTGCAGCATAGATTATTAAGGAAACTATCTAGTTACTGTAATTTAGAATGTAGGTTAAAGTTGTGCAGCAAACACTCTCTATTTTGCCAAGTTAGTCCCTATGCTATGTGCTAGTGTATCACTTAGGGACATATGACTCAGGATATATTAGCATCACACTTATATATAATAAATATTGACCTCCATCTGACATATATGTGTTATATTAAGCTTGAATCTGGATATGATATGTGTTTTCTAATTGTATTTATTTTTTTGTCATATTTATATTACCCCGTTGAACAATCTGACTCTATAAATACAATTACCATTGGCTGATCTGACGCTAAATACATGGTAACTAATTATCTGCAGCACATTGTCTGACGCTAAAAATATACAGGCCATCAGACTGTCTGACGCTAAATACATGGTAACTAATTATCTAACGCTAAAGAGTTTTAGCGTCAGGACTTATAGTGTCAGCTGAAAACTGACGCTAAATGTTTTAGCATCAGACCGCATGATGCTATAGGTGGCTTTCAGCGTCAGATCATCCAACGCCAATTCTTGTGTTGTGGTGTAGTGAGTGTTCCAGATAGCGAATTGATAGCCAAAGATCATGCAGTATTTTTGAAAAATATGGTTAAGACAAATTAAGTGGTTGCTAGTAAATGAGGCACAATCAAAATTTGAAATATAATTCTTACAAGTACTGCATAAGAAATTTTCCAATGAATGATGGCACAGGACCTATCAAATAATTCTGCATCAGGTTCCTGAAACATCATCAAAGCCATCAAACCCAGTTAGCCATATAAACAATGGCAGTGTTTTCTGATTCTTGGCACACAAATAGGGCAATCTGAGTAATCGCTAAGATTGATTTTTCAGGAAAAATAAAACATCATAATATATATACAAGTCAGTCAGATGCCATAAAAGTTAGGTGAGGTTCTGCAGCTCAGCTAGTATCTGACCCTCAACATTCAGGGCATACACTTTCCTGCAGACGCAAAGAACAAGTCAAAACCATAGGGTGAAACAAAAAGGAGCAAAAACTATTCCTTTTGTGCATGCTTTTGTATTCCATATTATGGAAAATCTAATCTTGACAGCCTCCAGAGTCAAATAAAATCAATAACATAATAATCAAGTCCCACAGGCGTTCCGTCGAGCAGATGGTGATAGAGCTGCTGTGGTAGATCAACGCAGCGGCACTCTAGGAGGGAGAGGAACGGAAGTGAGGGAACCTACAGTTTGGTGATGTGGCAAACGGCGGCGTTGTTTTAGGTCCTGGCAGTCGCTCGATGGGCCACCGCTCGATTTCCAGATAGACCACGCCGCCGCGGACGCCGGGCTCTCTGTGCGACGACAAATCGAAGGCGAGGAACAACGATCTGCTGTCCGGCGCCTGGCCGCCGGCCGCCTATGCGGACACCGGACACCGTCTGTGCGACGACGAATCGACGTCGAGGAACGACGATCTGCTGTCCGGCCAGGCACGTCGAGCCGCGGCAGCGAGCGACGGGCGAGAGCGCGACGTAATCCACGACAGGGTGACGATCCGCGGCGACACCGATCGCCTACGTCCCGCAGATCGGGAGCGAGGCAGCATGGGACGTCAGCGACCGCGGGGGGGCCGTATACGGGAGCGAGGCTGTTGCGAGAAAACATTTTTGCGTGGCGGGCACCAACGAAAAGGTCACGGTTAATCGTGGCCTTCCGGCGTGGCGGCGGCGTGCCGCCACGGATAAGATTCCCGGCCGTGGCGGCAACATAACGCGCCCGCCGCGCAAAATAATGTTATCCGTGGCGGGGCGTTATGCCGCCCGCCACGGTTAAGTCTATTATGCGTGGCGGGCGCCTTTATGTTGCCCGCCACGGCTTGATTTTTTTAAAAAATAAAATGCCATATATATATGTAGGCAGCACTATTTAGACCCCGGGGTCCAAATGCCATTCAGACCCCAGTGTCCCCCTCCGTGCAATCCAGCGCTAGGCAACCTCCGAGGCTTCACAGGCCGGCTTCACAGGCCCATCCAGAAGATTTTGATTCATACTTTTTAATATTCTTTTTCTCACGACATGACTCTTTTTTTTTTTCTTCGTTCCTTGTTCTGATGACATGAGAGGTGATTTTTTCTCCTTTTTTTTTTTTTACAAAATGACAGTGGAGTGTGGTCTTTTTTTGACAAAGTTTTCTTTTGTGATCGTTTAACTACCTTTTTTCTTTTTTTTTTTGCCAAAGAGCTTATTGTGGTCGCTAGACGGTAGACAGATGTCCATAGCAAATATGTGAACATTTATAAAGGAGGAACATGTTTTGATACAATTAAGCAAGGAAAATAGACATTTATAAAGTTGATGTTGTCTGAGACATAATGTAGACTATAAAATACACAAGTCTGCTAGCCTTGAATGGCGAACCAGATCTGGCTGGTTTCTTAGTCAATCTATTCCCAGCCGGCTTCAATTTAGGTGGTTTCTTAGCCTTAAACGGTGAACCAAATCGAGGAAGCCTGAATCACAATCATCTTCACTCGTAGCATCAAGTTAACTTCATGGTGACAAATCTTTAACTTCATGTTTCTTTTATACCTGAAATGTCACCACCGCATGAGTATACATCTGACAATTGCTCCACAAAACCATGAAGCTAAAAAAAGCTGTGTTTCATTGATTTAAACTAACACACCTATGTTACAATCTAGGTAGAGGATTTGCTCTCAAACTTTCCATTTTTTTTAAACGAGCCAGCAGCACATAATGCCAATTTCATTGAACAGAGAAGAGTTAACTCGCCATATTTAATATGAGCTCAAGCATTGTTCATTCTAATTCCAAACAACCATTCACCATTGCATAGGAGATTAGTTTAGCCTTATGACAATACCATTGTGTAGCCGGAAACAACTAACCAAAAATAGTTCACCTAGCATGCAAGAACATGCAATAAGTACATATAGAGGAGAAACCCGTGAGGAACTTACTCAGAGAATTTAATACCAGCTTTGCATTTCATCTATCCCTGCCACGTTATCATACAGCAGCATGCACTGCTACCAAATGCAGGTTCCGCAAAGCCCATATGCATTATGCAAGTGCACAAATTAAGCACAAACTAATTAGTTATGTACATAACTAAAGACTAGAAGTATTAGCTAATTCCTACAATCACTAAATCTAGGACTGTTGATTGACTGAGAACACCAGCAGGTTTTTCCCCATATGTGCAAGCATCAAAGGTGCTTGATAGATTAATTTCAGGGATGCATTAAACACATACCTCTATAATGAAAATTCATAAATATTGGCGTCTTCTATATTGAATAGACATAGCGTAAAGGAAATTTAGAAAATCAGGAAACTAAGCAAATATGCAGGGTCCCCCATCATCAAAAATGTACTCCATCTATACAATTATGACTACATGATTGCCGTGGGGCTGTTGCCCTATGGTTCTTGCTCAAAAAAAAAATTATGACTACTCCCTCCGTCCCTAAATAGATGTCATTCTCGCTTTCCGAGAAGTCAACGTTTTCAAACTACCGGCAATTATATATTAAAATATATAAATATTTATGCAAAGTAATTAGTATCATCGGAAAGATCTTTAAGTCTAGTTTTTTAATAAATTTATTTGGAGATATAAATGTTGTACGTATTTTCTACAAACTAAAGTCAAAGTTGAAAAAGTTTGATTGACACGCACCCCATAGCGACATCTAAAAAAGGGACGGAGGGAGTATATGATTAGATAAATATATATGGACCATCATGCTTGTAAATGATCCCATAAGCTACTCTATTTAACATTTGTGATAAGCAAAATTAAATAATGTCATATAGGAAAAATATTAAATGAATTTGCTAGTATGATAAATATAGGGTGGCAACCATCTACTAGAAAATAAGAAAAATGTAGACAGGTGCACAAACTTGAAGCTGAAACTGCATTCTAGTAAAAGGATCAGTTTTACTTTATTTACCAATGAAAACACCATAAGTCACATATCATGAGTGGATTAACAATTATGAAATACCACTAGCTAGGAAAAAATCCCAGAGCAATATTCTCCTTCCAGTCATTCAGAAAAAAAATGTAACTTAATGATAGGAACTAGTACATTAGTCTTCCTGACAGTTCCTATTACTATCCATGTGTAACTCGAAGAATACCACTAGGATCCTTATTACTACCTTACAATAAAATTTTGAGCTGAACATGCAATTTCGATCACAGGGAAAATACGGAAGAATCAATAATAGCTTCTATACCTCTGATCTCAATTAGGTGACCAAGATATACAATGAACATAACCTTAATGTAAACTTTCAAGGCGATCTAGGATATTAATCTTTGGCTTTATCCAAGATAAATTACAATTTCAGGTATTCATTGGGAACATATAGAACATGGCACTATTCATTATGAGTTCTCTAGACATTCTCTATAAAATTGTTCATGCACATAGTTCATAACTTCGTATGTAAGAACAGTACCTATTGGCTGTTTAGTTCACAACAAGGGGAATTTAAGATGGTTAGGAGAAAAATGACATGTACAGTAGGTCCTAGGATTCATTCCATTTGTGTCCTGATTGACATTACAGACTCGGGAGGTTTTTATAGCAAGAAGAACCAAAAATATGCTAAATTGTTAGTGTACCAGCTAATTCCTGAACCGATTGGATTATAGCTTGTTTTTTTCCTTTATTTGCTGTTACTAAACCTTTAAAAAGAGCACAAACTGGGGGTCCTACCACGATGTCCAGTAAAAAAAGAAACAGATTACAGACACCGACAAAGGCGACAACCTATCCTGATAGATATGATTTCCTATCAAAAGAATCAAGAAAGATAAACAGAAAAAGGAAGCATCAACTTTTCTTATGACATGAGCGTCCTGTGAAAAAGAATCATTGAAGAACTAAACAGCAGCCCGTAGGTGAAAACTGTCAAAAAGGCCAGATAAGGCAATTGTTGAATAGGAAAGCAAATTTCAGCTAATAAAAATATTATTCAAAGAGGCACTGAACTTTTATTTTACTTTGCTAAGCCGAGCTTTATGTTATATGGTGTGAATTGCATTCCGAGCTGGAATAGGAGGCAATAAATGCAGCCCATATCCACTGAAGCAAATGATATTGATAACAGAACCAACTAATTCTTCATTACATTTACTAACAATCTATGAAGGTGCAATAGTAATAAGAATTTGATCATCGACAAACTCTATGATATTGGCAGTATAAAATTATAGTCAACGATATATTTTTTGTATGAGATACAAGACCCCAGCATTTAATGGGACCTTGAATTTCACTACTCCCTTCAGTACCTTACTAAAAAAAAGCTCCTATGAAAAATGGTAGTCATGCGGTGGCCATCAACAAACTGCTCCTCTCTGGGGGTAGGAGTTCTAATTTTAGTATGTGTAACTGCACTACCGTTGAGTGTTGTTAGAAAAGAAAATCAAAAAAGGCTAGATCAGGTTAGTTTGAAGAAAATCTAAGCCTGCATAAATTTCCTAAAGCCCATATTAAAAGAAAATCTAAGCTATATACATGCTTTAACAGTTATACAACAAGCTGCAGAATGTTTGTCGCCTAATTGACAGTAAAATGAATTACAAGAAAAATCAGGCATAGCAGTGAGATTTCTTATAGGAAAGCACAGTGTCAAAGAGCCAACCTGCAATGAGCTCCAAATGTCCTGCTCAGCAGCATGATATGCAAACGAAATGACCGAGGAGTCTTGCAACAGAATAAACCTCATCTTCTTCCAATACTGTTGTAAATGAGTAAATGAAACAATCAGCTCAGATAACTATACTAACATTGGAGTTCCAAAGTGTAAAATCACTGGACTGCCACGTACAGATATTTTGCACATACTAGGCAGCACAAAGGTTCTTGGATTCCATGGTCCAACACTTCCCAATATATGCTTGGCTGACCTGTTTGCTCGTGGACCTACTATCTCAGCTCTTCACCCAATGCCATTCTCAGCTTGAAATCTTGCTCCAAATCACCATCCAGCTCGATCTGAGTTAGCTGCAGCTGCAAGTCTATCAGTGCATATAAAAATAGAGAAAGTAAAAGGTTTTAAAATAAAATATCCATGACAATAAGCATGCATGACGGAAGCTCATAAACAAAACCCATGTATGATTAAGAACAAGTAAACTAGCAGAAGCAAATACTTTCTAAAAACTGGATAAATAAGGCTCCGTGTCTATTAACAGCAAGTAAACTAGAGAAGCATAATGACATATCTGAATAAGAACAAAGTTGTGGCTACCAGTAGCAGTGCTGAAGAACAAAACGTAAAATGTCAATGAAACAACATTATCGATGGCGGCAAAATGAAACAACAAGGTTAATTCCAATGATGAGAACCATTACAGTTGCCAATAAATGCATTGCATTCAAGCACATGAGAAAGGTTTAAGTTACATATTTGATTTTTTCTATTTACATGCATGTTAATAGCTACGCAAACGCTACCCTATCAATGCATATAAAACATACATTTGTTAAATGACACAGTGCAAACATGGGGAAAAAAGAACATGACAACATAAGCATAAGCACCACAAAAAGAGATGGCACCTTGTTGCAAGCGCCTAGTGCGGTAGTGCACCATGCCCACACTGGAGGTGCAAGTTTACCTTCAGATCAGGTTCAAAAATAGTTCACCTAGCAGGCAAGAACATACAATAAGAATATAAAGGGAATAAACCTGCAAGGAATTTACTTAAGAATCCCATTTATTCATCATACACCTAATTTCTCAAAGCTGTATAGATTATCAGTAAGGACATATATGCTTGATAAATCATCATTGCAATATGTGTAACCTGTATGACACAAATGCACCTAAATGAAACAATCACATGGAGAGAAGATATACCATACCAATTTGCAATGATTATGCTAGACAATTACCTAGAAAAAAAAAATTGAGTGATCCAATCCAAGAATCCCTACTGATGTACTTCAAAACAATATACCTTATGAGTAGAAAGCGAAGTTTGGGAATTAATATATCCCCAAAAGTTGAATTTTAGATCACCACACAGGCAAACACAATTTAGCACTATTTAGATCGTAGCAACAGCAGCAAATAAACCTGCACCCATGGCAAGATGATGATCGAGCAACAGGTGACACTGATCTCGACTCGAGCAAACAAATGTAACAAAGCAATCATAAAGCAGAGCTAAATTGACCAGCCAGAGATGACAACTGAATTGATCAAAGTGCTAAAGGATAGAATAGCAGATGAGCAAATGGAAGCTAGAGAGAAATCCCTTACTGGCCTGGATAAAACCCTCCTCTTCCTTCCATATCAGTAAGCAAGCAGTGATAGGACACCCATCCCTCTTTGGCTGCATAGATAAATTATCAAACCAATTCAGATCAACGAACTACTGTTCTGAATTATCAAACCATGTTAGATTGTTAGCAAGGTATGCCATCTATTCTCTAAAATTTATAGAGTATTTTGTCTTTTTCACAAATATGAACAACTAAATGATTAAAATTATTGCTATTTTAGTATTTTATCAAACAATGTTTGCATGAAAATTGTTTGCATGTCCTAAGCAAACAAAGTATGATGCATGCATGAGAACAATCAAAATAACAACATGATTGGCAAAACAATACGCCTTGCTTATACCACTATTTTTGGCAAATAGTGCATAATAGACAAAAATCATCATATGAAGGTACGGGTATAGTTAAAATACTGCATAATCCATGTAGTTCTGTACGATTAATAGTTAAAGACCATCTGAACATACACAGCCTATTAATATTCAGTTATTAACTATGCTTAAAACCGGAATATATACAAATGCAAGATCTGAAGGCAATAAAAGGGCCAATTTGGATCTTTCTAGATTGTGCACCTGATCTCGTGGACGGCAGCCTGTACTCCCGGCCTCTGCAAGCGACTCTGCCCTCCACAGCACCCAGAACCCCTAGGACGGTTGTTGATAGCATGGTCGCAGGGCACCTGGTTGCTAGGTTGCTCGTATGACCCTGGATCGGACAATGCAAAAACATAAATTGTACTACTATCTGTGTATCACGGCAGACAAGATGGGCCTAACAAGTGTTACTTCGGAAGCAAATAGAAAAAGAACTGAAAATATTTTTAATCGTGTGAACCAGACTTCACCTTGTGGGTGTCGCAGAGGATAGGAGGAGCAGGCCTCATGCCACACCTCGATCCGGATACCTGATGAACATGCTGTTGTCCCACAGCCGGATCGCGTTGCTTCTCAGCTAAATCGGCATCCTCCCTCCCGGATCGAGGTGCGGCAAGGCAGGCAACGGCGTCCGAAGGGCGGCGGGGCCCATGCACCGCTGCAGGAGCGGAGCGAGGCCTGCGCGCCACAGCCCCTAGATAGAGGCCCCCGCGAACGACGCTGGCTTGGAGAACGCCGCCTGAGAGAGGACGAGGAGCCGTTCACCAACCCTGCCGCCTGCCGCCTGGGAGGGAGTGCTTCGCGCGCCTTGTAAGGTGCGAAGCAGCGCCAGCAGCGGTAGGTTGAGGAGCGGTGCTGCTAGGACTGGGTTGAGGCCAGAGAGGCGGCGCCGGCGGGGACAGTTGACGAGCGGCGCCGGCGGCGGATGGTGCGGAGCTGGCGAGCAGACGAATCTGGAACCGAAAAGATCGTGCCATCGTGGGTGGGGAGCTGACGGATGTGATGGGTGCTCACCGCTCGGGCCTCGACGAGTTAAAATAACTGGGCCGGGCCTGGGAATCTGAACGGAGGGGCCTCGCCGAGAAAAAACTGGGCCGATCCTGACCGGACGGGAGAGCCAGGGAGCCTTGTGAACGGCCTGTTGGGGACTGAATAGATTCGGTACCCGGGTACCATATATCAATATACTATATATATATATATATATATATAGGGTGCCCTTTCTATATACCCAGGTGTAGTTATACCCATATTCAAAAAAAACCATATTGTGTATGTGTTCATACTTGTTTATTGGTTTGAGTATGTTTAGATACTCATATTAAGATACTCTAGATCTTACTACGCGAAAAAATTTCGATAGAACCCATATTTTTAATATATTACATAAAATGCCATTTACCGCCGTACATAAAAAGTATATCTATATACTCAAAGTATGATCATATACTTCATCCACATGCACTTCGTTCGGTCATATATACCATAAATCTTGAGATATACACATGGGTGTAACTATTTTTTACAGGGTGTAGAAAAAAATTTACCCTATATATATACATATATATATATGTATGTATATATATATATATATGTATATATATATGGAAAATCTTTTCTACTCCCTAGAGCAGCTACTCCCCACCTGCATGCAAGTGTATTCTCTCCCGCAGAAGTGACGGGCGTTAAGATGACTAGCGGTTTAATTAGTGATCCGTTAACCAATGGCATAAAACTATCGGTGCTATATCTAATCCTCTCCTATTTATTAGATTGGTTGGTGCCTCGAGAGGGAAGCGGCGACGACAGCCTCCACCGCGCTACTCCAGGCCACGACGACGGTGACGGCCGGCAAGCCCTCTTCCCTCCTTCCCAGTGATGGTTGTGGATCTTGCGGCTTTCTCTGAGACCGGCGTGGTCCCTGCTCCACGCCGCTTCCCGTCATCGGCGGTGGCCCTGCTTCCTGCTCCCCGTCGCCGGCGGCGAGCCCTCCTCCTTCCCGGCGACGGCAACAGTGCCCACCCGTACCTTCCGGCGAAGGCAACGAGTCACCTTCCCTATGGCAGGGCCCCTCTCCCGGCGGATGTCCTCTCCTGCAGGCTCCTTCCCCAATGGCGGCGGTCAGATCCACTTCGATGGATGGCAGAGGCATTCACGGATGACGAATGGCGGAGGCTGTAGAGCATATATGAATGAATACGCCTCATCTACATATACTTCCGCATGGTTTTGTTCAAGGATCCTTTTAGATATAATCCGGTTCATGCGTTTAAATTTTTTTTCATGCGTCCTGCTCTTGTTTTGCTTGGATGCCGGCCGTAGAGATGGATGTTCTACAATGGTGGTGGCGCTCGTCCCCTGATGCAGCAGCGGCTTCATCTGCAGATGTGGCAAAGAAGGCGGCTGTTTGGAAAAATTTCGATTTTGATTTCTGGTGATTTGATTTGCGTGTGTGAGTACTGCACTCTGTAATTTTCTGAAGAAAAGTATATACATATACTCCCTTCTCAAAAAAATGTATGCACATATACTCGGACGTATATCACCATACGTCAGTGTATGCACATATAGTTATATTTTAGTATGGCCATATCTCGATGGACGTATTTCTCCATAGACTTATACTGTCTAACTAAATGGTGTATGTACGTATACTGGAATGTATGCACATATACTCAGTATATTTGAGCACGCACTATCTAAATGGAGTATGTACGTATACTATATAGGTCGATCGGTATTTGAGTACCCATACATACTCCCAAATGTATATGTTCTAGTATGCACGCATAATCTTGGCGTATGTATCCATACATACTCAATGCCAAAAAGTATATCCAAATACTCTAATCCAAAAAAAATATGTATGAATACTCTAATCCAAAAAAAGTATGTACAGATACCTATTCTAAAAAAGTTTGTATAAATACTTTATCCTAAAAAGTATGTACGATACTCTTCCAAAAGGTATATACAGATACTACTTATCTTAGATAATAGCATATATATTCTTTACGGATAATAAGTATATATTAGCACAGCAAGCTTTACGAGAATCACGGCGTAGTTTGTTGCATGCCGGACCCAACTACCTGATATCCACTAACGTAACCTAACGTCTCCCGTTAGTAGCCACGTGAGGACTCTCTCAGGTGCGTGTATACTCTTAGCGGGGAGTAACTACTCCCGGGGAGTAAGAAAAACCTCACTATATATATATATATATATATATATATATATAGAGGACTCTCTCAGTGCGTGTATACTCTTAGCGGGAGTAACTACTCCTCGGGAGTAGAAAAAACCTCTCACCCTATATATATATATATATATATATATATATATATATATATATATATATATATATATATATATATATATATATATATATATATATCAATCCATACACACATATATATAAGAAAGGCAGAGATAATCAAATATATATCATATATATATATACATCGATTCATATATACAAGTTTTACCGTCGATCCATTTGTTCATATCCAACAAGTACTAGTTAATTACAACATCCATACAAAAACTGCGAAGTTATATGTTCTTTGGATGAAGATAGTCCTTAAGACCAGCTCTTCCCATCTCCTTAGCGGCGCATACTGGAAACGACCCAGCTCAGCGTCCCACATTGAAATGCGGTGGCCTTCATGAACTACCATGTCTAGAACAAACTTGTAGATGTGCGCTATCAGGCGCTGAACCGCATCTCGTCGGTTGCCTTTTGTAGCACGCCTTTCCACTTGTTCCTTGAGTCCTTGAGTCGTTCGCATTTTGATTTGTACCTTTTGCGGGCCCCGAGGAACTCACTGGACAAAAGAATCCACACAAGTTTGATCCGTATGGTTGTTTGAGGTAACCGCACACAATAAACCGGTGTTATTTGTATTATCGAAGCAATAGCTACGTAGTCGTACTAAGAAAAACTATGTTTCATTTACGTGCGGGAAATCTCGCCGATTTTGAGTGTATCTCCATTGCGCTCCTTACATACGGGATCGTCGATCCCAACAGTTCGGATCCTTCAAGTAGTGCTTGTAAGCGTTTTGCATCGAAATGCACTATATTGTCAACGATATATGATATTCGACTCTAGTAATTGAATAAGGAGTTCATCGATCACTTACAATCTCAAGATTTTTTTCGAATTGTCGGTAGCCGTGCGGGTTTGAGCCTTGTAGTGAGTCAAAGACAACGGCCCTCCCGTCGAGGAAAGATCATGAAAGCAGATCCAATGTCCCACGAGCCCTATTCGTATTGGTAAGGCGCGCCGAATACATCGATACCCATTTTCCTTGACTGTTTCATTGCCGATATGACGTACTCGCTACTTCCAACTTCTTAGCTCTTACGTTCGATCCCGGATCTTACGTCTTTCCTCGTCCGTCAAGTTCACCAAGTCGGGATGGTCCTTTCTAAGATTATAACCGATGATCGTCTCTCATTAATGTGCGATGGAGAGAGGTAAATAATACCATTCTTTAACTTGTGGCCTGCATCGAGCTCAACCTACAAGGACATGTGGTCGTTTTAAACTGTACCAGAACCCGAACCCGACGCTTCTTGCCGTGCCGTCCCTCGGGTTGAAATTAGGATCTTCTTCCTCCCTCAGATGCGTTTCCTTCTACCCTTACACGGGCTATAATGACGCTCCGCTTGGGAACTGGGAAGTACTAGATTTCTTGGCGGAGCTAAGCGACTCCCATTCAAAAGTGACCTTGAGGTCGTTCTTGTTCATTCGCCATTTCAAGCTAGAAATATATAGTGCATTAGTACTAGTATATATGAGGAGTAGACAAGCGTCATTCAAAATTGCAGAAAGAGAGAAATGAAAAGATTGGCTCAGATATAGCCCCCCTTGTGATCACATCGCTTCTAAACTGGTTGCTTTGTACAAGCCGTCCTAGTTTAGAAGCTTCCAAGTATAGGGGGACATTCAATCATCATAGCTGCTGCCTCAGCCCCAATAAGTTCATGTCATTGCATATATGCCACTGCCTCAGCACTTTTGACTTTTTTAGGTTCACATCATTGTATAAAAGGGTGAGATGTCCAACATATAGAATGAGAAAAAAAAGGGACCCAACAGTTTTAAATACAGTGACATATAGGGACCCAACAGTTTTAAATACAGTGACATAAGCTAAGTCAAGAAAAAAAAGGACTAGGGCATATAGAGTGACATGTCCAACATATAGAATGAGAAAAAAAACGGACGAGGGCATATATGTAAAGTAGAGGTAGTCAACGACCTTGCCCCAAACATATGGAATTAAGGAAATAACCATGAGTAGGCAAAGCATTGACACATATATACCCGAACTCAAGTGAGCTAAAATAAGCGCCAATAGCCAAAATTAAGGGGAAAAACCATGACTTAGCTTTCAAATTACGTAAAAAAATTAAGGCATGTCCAAATTAATTTGAAATAACATGTTCAAGTGAGCTAAGGCATGTCCAAATTACGTAAAAATTAAGGCATGTCCAAATTAATTTGAAATAACATGTTCAAGTGAGCTAAGGCATGTCCAAATTACGTAAAAATTAAGGCATGTCCAAATTACGTAAAATCGAAAGTACTAGACTCTAGCCATAACCAAAAAAGAGTTCAAACGGAATTCAAAAATAGAGATGGACAATAGCTCAGTTTATCCAATTTGTACAGTGGCATCAGAGGGCATCCAAAATATGCTCAATTTTGAGAAAACTAAAAATAAAATTTGCTCGGTTATCAAAGATCGCATCACGTGCAAAGGTGGCACATATGCTAATTTTTCTCAATTAATTTGGATCATAGTGGGTCGCATCACAAAGGCGGTGCTCAAAAATTACGAGAGACAATAAAAATTCATAGGCAATTGCTACGGGGCACCACATGATAAGCACGGGCACAAAATTCATAGGTACTTGCGAAATCGAAACCTCGGCCTAGCTAGATGAGGAGAGTGGAAGAAGATGGGGAGCAAAGACAAAGCACGGAGGCCGGCCCAATAGTCACCGGGAGTGGAAGAAGATGGAGCGGCCGACGTCCGTCACGGCCGGCCCGGCGGACAGCACACCGCGAGTTAGGGTTCCACACGCCGCCCGGCTAGAGGACGGATCGGCGGGGTCGCCGACGAGCACACGCGGCGGCGGAGTTAGGGTTCCACACGCCCAAAGACCCACGGGTCGGAGGAGGAGGGCGGAGCGGGGTCGCCGATGAGCACCACGCAGTGGCGCGCGCGTGACGGAGTTAGGGTTCCGCGGCGGTGGCGGTGGCGAGGGGCGGGGCGGCGGTGACGGGACGGGCGGCGGAGCGGGGAGTGGCGAAGGCCGGCTGGTGTAGCGACCGAGGAGGGACGTCTGAGGCGGGCGGCTAGCGGACGGAGACGGGCGAGGTCACGGCCAGCGGAGGCGGAGGAGCACGACGACGGCGCGAGGGGACATTGTTTCCGCAATGAACTCTTTTTAGCGCGAGTGGATCTGCTTTGGCAATTATCTTACGGTTGATTTGGTTAAAGAAGTATGACAACCTTGTGACCAAAGCATCTTCACGTATTTTGGGCTAATAGCTTTGATCACAATTGGAAGGAACACCGTCATGATGATGTGAGCATTGTGCACGTTGAAGTTCGTCATTGGGAGGTCTTTCATGGATACCGGACTCTTGATGTTCGAAGAGAAACCCGTCGGTACCTTGATACCCGAATCAACCGACACATAGCCAACTTCTCATCTCTCGTTAGGTTGTAGGCGCACCTAGGAGTTGGACTTTACCGTTCGGAAGCCGTGTAGCGTGAATTTCGGTCGGATGCCCATGTCAACAAGATCCCGACGTGACTTCACACCATCCTCCGTCTTGGTCTTGATATCCATCGAGGAGACCCGTCGTGCTTTTCGAAGACATTTTTTTCTCAAGGTGCATCCGATCGATCGCATGGGGTGTATGCGTATCTTCGATACTTTAGATACTTGAAGAAGATTGACTTCTTCTTGAAAGGAACGGTGGAGGCGCTTCGTCCTCCAATTTATCCCTCTTTCACTTCTTTGTCTTGGAGGTGCCGTCTTCCGATCATCGTCTTTCTTCTTCTTCTTCTTTCCAAACTCGCACTCCAAGTCCTTCACCATGTCAAACACCTTCGTACCATAACTAGTCGGTCTTGCCGAGGTTTCGACTTCGCCCTTGTTGTCAAAGTATATATTCATTTTGCATCTGCGTACCTATGCTTACTGCTAGAGGAAGCGCGTCGTGTTCCATGTACACAGTTTTGGTGGATCCCTTCGGGTAAGTGGAGCGGGTTTCTTTGATGCAAGCTACACAGGCGGTCTTCCCTTTAATCCGCCCGATAATGAAAATAGGCGGGGTAATCGATTGATGGTGACAAAGATGATGGCACGTAGAGTGAACTTACGCTTGCGGTACGCATCAACCATCCCGACCCCATCATCAAAGCAATCGCATCTCCTCCATGAGCGGCTCCAGGAACACATATATATCGTTCGGCATTTTGTTTGGCCCGAAGAAATGAGCATGGTGAGCAAAACATACCTGCGCTTTTGACAAAGATGAGGAGGTAGATTGTACATGGTGAGGACGACCGGCCACGTCTTTGTGTGTCTGTTGTTAGTCACCGAATGGGTTCATTCCGTCGGTACTCAATGCGAACCGAACGTTCTGGGCTCCTCTGCAAAGTCGGGGGTGGCGGCGTCGAAGTCTTGCCACCGCTTAGCATCCAAAGGGTGCCGTAGCTTCCCGTCATCCTTTACACGATCGCTAGATGTATGCCGGTCATGTGCTTAGCATCCTCGGGGTTCCCATAGAGAGCCCGCAGCGATCGATGGCCAGGGAAGGTACCACATTGACAACGGACGTTTCCTCTGCGTGTAACCTTCCTCTTCCGCGTCTGCGTTGACATGATCTTCTTTGCGGCCGCCTTTGGTTTTCTTCGCCCCCTTCTTCTTTTTTTCGAATGCCCCGCTTCCTCATCGAGCTCATCGTCCCACGCGACATCCGGCATTCGCTTGTATCGACTAGCTCCACAAAGTGCGGACAACTGGTCAAATTTCGTCTTGATCGCCCCGATATAGGATGCAAATGGTTGGGCAGCATCGAACTTCTTCACTTTCATCGCCACCGGCGGATCAACTTCTTAGCACGATCACGTACTAAGCGGGAACCTTGTTAGGCGTTGGATACGTGGAGGCGGGTAACTTACGAGCTCATTGAAGCTAGTGTCGGACCGACCATGGCGAGACTTCAACATCGGCAAATTCGGAGTTAAAACTCGGCGCCGTGGAACCCTTGGATTTGTCTTTATAAAAGCGGATCAATTCTTTGCCGCTTCATCTCTTTAAAGTTCTCCAACCATCTCGGGCACCCAAGCGGAATGTCGTCCTCATCGAGTCGGTTGACCAAATCTTCAAAAACTCGAACATCCTCGAGGCTGCGTCATCGGATTCTCCGGCTCGCCGTCTGTTGACACCCTGTTATAGCATAATATTACTAGTCAACTAAACTTGGATAAGGGCTTAAAATGAATATCAACATAAGTCTAGGGGTTTAACTAACATAATTCCACGAGTTTTGGTGATTTATATAATTTCGGGGACTTAATAGATAAATGCGAGAGAAGAATGGAGAAAGTTAGGAATATACATCCCATATGATGACAAGACTTAACCGTGAAGTAACTCGATCCGAAAAGTGGACTAAAACATTCTAGAAGGTACCGGAGGACACGGGAAGAAACACGAAGCGAGGAAGCTTACGGACGGGCGACGCTTGAGCCATTTAGGCCGGCCGCCCGGTGGGTCCTCCCCTGTCATCTCTCTCCTTTCTATGGCGGTTTACCACCGACATTGAGGTTGTATCTAAACCGTTGTCAAGGTCGGTTTGATCCAAGGGCTATCATTCATCACCAAGGCCTATATAAGAAGACCCCCGACCCCGTGGTGAAACCCTAATTCATTCTATCTCATTCTATTCATTATCTCTCGGTTGTAGAGGTGTCCCAATGTAAGGATAACCTCTCTCTCGGGATTAGTGAATTAGAAGTAGATTAGAAGAAGATTAGTCATGTAATTAGAGATAGATTAGCCAATGTAATTAGAACTAGATTAGATCTAACTTAGATCTAATCGGGAGTAAAGGAGAGAGGAGCTATGCTCCATTGCTCGATATGTCTTGAGTATGGTATGTCTTTGTATCTTCTCTACAAGACTTATGATTCACATATTTATCTTCTCTATTTACTTCCATGTTTTACATATATGGTTAAGTATAGTTGTTATGCTATTGCATGGGATCTCTCGCCGCATCGAGTGCTCTAGTTATCATATGTGATTAGAGTAGTAATTGATAGTGTAGACATGGTGTCTAGACTAGAGGTTACCCGAGATTGCACCCAACCCCACTGGATAGTTTGTGGTAGCCCTGGGTGGTGACGACCACGATGGCGATGTATTCCACCACGTTGGGTTGGTGTTTGTAGGACCTTGCCAAACCTTCCTAGCCCCCTTCTCATCCCTTTCTGTGGTTAGCCCTGATGACCGATGGTATAATTGCTATCATAGAACCTAAGTAATAGAGAAGTATCCAGGAACCTTAATCTCTCCCTTTGACCTCTTGATTATAGTTTAGTTACTCTTAGATATCTTAGGTAGGTTATTATTTTATGCATTGTCAATTAGTTATCCTTTAACAATTACCCCCTCACTATAGTCTAATGGTTTACTGAGTTAGTGGATACATGATTGTGACTTATTAGAATGCTTTAGCCAAAGCTTTCTGTGGATCGATACTCTAGAATACTCATCCTAGGGAAAAGCTACAATGGTAGGTGTTACGTAAACTGCGAGAATCCTTCATATCCTTTTAGCACTTAACAAATGCCAACAAGCTTTTTAGGCGCCGCTGCGGGAAGCAATTGGCCTAAAGATTCCGATGATGATCATGATGTCCGCTAATTTAGTGTATCACTAGCTTTAGTAGGATTATCCTTTTTTTTAGGTTGAATTGTGGAATAGACGGGACAAAAACAAGTCGATTGCGATCTTCCGGACAAGATTCCACGAGAAAAGAAAAGATTGAAGAACCCAGGGTGCCCGATCATTCAAGATTCATCACCGTTGGAACCCCGCTATCTCAAGGTATGTATTTAAATATATATTATTCTAACCGTGTATAGATTGAAGAAGTCGCCGTCACAAGAATTTAATGCACACATCTCCAGTGGCGTACATAGAATTTTGCGCACATCATGGTAAGTATGATCAATAAAGGTGAGGCAGGTCTTGCTCATGGACTTTAAACTTATTGAGTAGTTATCATTTAACTTCTTGCATTTCATGCATGTTAACTTTAATCCATGTCTTCACCTCGTTTAGTTTAACTTTCCTCATACTTGACCCATTGCATGTAAACATCCATGTTGAAAAAAATCCTCACCTTGATCATGCTCTTTTTCGTCTCTATTTGAGTAAATCTACGTGATGCGTTCATGTTACCTTTGTTTGCTATAATATGCTAAGGTTTGGAATATCTTCATACATCTCTTAAATGAAGCATGGTGCTTAGTTTAGGAGTGGTGATTTTACTTCTATTGGCTTTTAAATTAAGCGTGGTGCTTAGGTTAAAATGCCTTCCTAAATCAAATTGGACGTGGTGTCTAGGTTGATTTTTGAACTAATAGTATGTTGTAGTAGATCTTTGGTATATTTTGTTGTATTAACCCATGCGAGAGAACTATCAAATCCAATTTGGGTAAGTTAAGAGATGAACTCGGATCGAGAGATGAAGCAAGGCATCGATGAACTCCAACCTTGTGCAAAAGACACGGCTCATCTATCATTGATGGAAGAATTGTAAGTATCAAGTATCATTCACTCTTTCTTTTTTTTGCTACAAGTTACCTTTGCCTTGATCCACATGATAGAGTGCGATCATACAAATAAAGTTTGCTATAAGACATGAGAAATAAGATGCGTGCTAAGAGTAAACAAAGAACCACCTTTTCATTAGCATAGATGAAATCTTATGAACTTTGGACAACAACCCCTACTCCAACCATGTTGTATTCCCTCGGGTATGTGTCCACTAACATTTTGCAGGAAAGGTATGTGCTATGTCCATTCAATGAAGGGGAGTGCCATACAACACGATCATAAAAAGTAATCACTCAACAGAAGTGGATGGACAAAGCAATGGGCCACAAGAACATCAAAGACAGGTAAGTGAATATAACTCACATATTTATATACAACTTTCACTATGTAAAAAAGGCTAATAACCGCCGGTGAGCTGAGGAGACATCACTAATAACGGCGTCGTGTTGTGACATTCTTGGCCGCGGGACCGGGCGACCGTCGGTAATAGGCGTCGGATGGTCCCACAAAGGACCAATACAGCGTCGATAATAGGAGGTCATTACAGACGCTTGTTGATGTACGCCGCCGTCTGTTTTCTTAATCCGCACGCGTTTTTCCTTGGCGGGCAACGCACGCGCGGCTACGGGCGGACGCTTTTGAAACCGGAGTGTGCGCGAGAATTCAACCTATCTCGAACCGCGGCGTTTCATCACAGGCGCATTTTCGAGACCGATCGACCGTGGATGCAACCCCTAATTGACGCGCGTTTTTGCTTACGGACACCTTTTTCGGCGCCGCTCGTGCGTAAGATTACGAGTATTACGGAGCGGCGTGGATTCACGATTTCGTGTGGTCGATACCCATCCGTGTTGCTTGAGGTACCGACGGCGTCTTGCGATACCGACGCTTGGAGCAAGACAAAGTGCATGAACGGCCACGTAAATTAAAGTCGTTTATTTCAGCACGAGTTGTGTTAGGAGGTGTCTGTACATGTCGCAACCACTACCGGCCGTTTTTATTTTCGACGAGTTGTGTGTAGGAGGTGTCGTACATGTCGCGACTCCTACCGACCAGCGTATAGTTTCGGACGAGTTGTGTTAGGAGGTGTTTGTACATGTCGCAACCACTACCGGCCAGCGTTTATTTTCGGACGAGTTGTGTTAGCGAGTGAATTCTGCATGTCGCAACCACGACGCCGCTGTATAGTTTCGCACGAGTTGTGTTAGGAGGTGTCGCGGCTCTCGCTACCCGACGCTGTAGATAGTTTCACACCTGAGTTGTGTTATCAGGGTGTCGTACATGTCTCAAGCCACTACCGACAGCGTATTGTTTGGGGCGAGATGTGTTAGCGAGGTGTGTGCGTACGTCGTGAACCGCCATCGACGCTACGATCATTTACAGGCGTGTTGTCGCACCGCTCAGGTTGTTTCTTGGTATTGCGCGACACGTATCGGTAAATAGGCGCCGAGTGCTGCGTGCTGTATTTGTCTCGAAGTCTTATTATGGTCGCGTCCCGCTAGAGACGATGGATGTTGACACGCCGTCATACGTACCGGGGCGCATCGAATTTGGCCGGGCACGCATCCGGGTTTGAGCGGGCCTCCGCCGCTCTGTGACCGCCTTCCTTGGGCCTCGATTTGGACCACGCATGTTAGCCCGTTCTCTTGTGAACAACGAGGTTTGGGCAATTTTTCATTGCGTAGGTTATAACACTGCGGACATATTATTATATAAATATAATCGTTGCCACACACTTCAACACGTCTCTCTGGGTGGTGGTGGCACACCGCAGGTGGGGGGGGGGGGCGGAGGAGCGCGACGACGCGGGGACGGGGCGCCTATATCGCATTGATGATTGATTTGCTACGCCACGCAGCTATATCGTATTTGGATCGCCTCCTTGGTGTCCAGGTGTGCTTTGCGGAAACTGCGCGGCGAGGCGGCGAGGCTCCAAGTTGGAAGTTGTTCCTCTGTTGGATGCAATACCGGAGGATCTTACGCTCGAGCAGGTCCTCCCGCAGCACCGCATCAGAAGCACGCGCGTCGTCACGGCATCTCGAGGCGGCATAGTTTCTCGATTGAATGGAGGCTGGGGTTTTTTTCCTTACCCCATACATGCTTCCCAAGAAGCAATCTCAACCGATTGAATCCAACCGAGATCAACGGTGCACAAGCACCGGGCGTCGGTTGGTTTAAACGCTTTGTTGGGCTCCAAATTCATCCTCCATGTGGAAGGATAGCCCAACAAAATCTGTTCCTAATCATACACAAACTCACAAAGACGAGGCTTTACGCGCTTGCTTCACCGCAAATTCAGCATAGGTAGCCTCGGTTTTTGCGAAAAGGCTTGTCCTCGAGTGTGGGAAAAAAAACCTTCCGAATGACCCTTCCATTCCATCTTGCTTCATTGCCATGATAAAGCTCAATCCGCACCGCAGAATGCATTGACAACACTAGCCTTCACACAACCAAAGTAATCGCTACGGGATGTGTACACAAAGAAATCGGTTCAAACCACAAGCAAATATCCCGACGGCAAAGTTTCAATAAACTATAAAAGCTGCACTATCAACGATGCGCAAATGAGTGCCACAAGAAACAAACAAGCTCTGTCATTAGTCTTATGAAGTCAGCATCTCAATTTTTAAAATATGATAAAAAAAGATGACAAAGCTAGACAACGCGTTCATGAGTAGAAGTTCCATCCATTGTAAACTCTGGACAATGTACAAAAATACGACACAAAGAGTTTTAAAAATGTTGGTCGTAATGCTCGGTCACACACAACGCATGCTCATAAAGATCAACAATACTCCTATCATGCATATCGACGTGCACAATGTCAAGGTAGAGCCCGCCACAAGGCAAAAATGTTACTTTTATGTCCTTAGAAGCCCCGGCCTCTAGTTTGATTGTCGTTCATCCCATTTGAGAATCGGTTTGGCATGCTCGGGTCGAAATTCTATTTTCTCCGAACTTTAGAAGATATACAAAGACATCATCCCTCTTGATATACAAGCATTATTAGCTTTCAAACCAAGTGTGGAATAATAGAGCTGCGAGTAGGGCTCAAATAAAAAAATAAAAACTTGAATGGCCTTCCATTCCATCTTGCTTCATGCCCATCATAATAAAGCTCAATCCGTGACGGGTAGAATGCATTGACAACACTAGCGTTCACACAACCAAAGTAATCACTTACACTTGTATATTAATGGAATGGCTAGCACTTACACTAGGTGGATACATCATGGGGAACCATTGAAGGTTATACTATATGAAAATGAGGGCCTTGCTAATGAACCGCACTAGTATCAATGATGATCTTTGCGTGAGTGTGGATGAAGAAGGCCATGATGATGGAATTTATGATATGGTGCATGAGGGAATTGTATACGGTGAAGATGAAGGTAAAAGAAAAAGGTCTATGTTTGCAATTATATTGGAAGAGATGAAGCAAAGAACTCAAAGGCGATAAGGGGGTGGCATCTCCACCGACGAGGGACGAAGTTTTTCCTCCGGTTTTAAGCAGATTTTCTCTACGAAAAAAATAGAGTAGCCAATAAGATACGACTATGGGATGTAGAAGTCGCTAAACCATTACTTCCTAGCGACTTCATGTGTACAATTTAAAATGACAAAGATATCCAAGAGTTTGCTAAACTAGTTTGCCATCCATGGATTTTTTGCAAGCTAAAAAAAAAAACTTGGCTCCAACGAGAAGAGGTAGTTCTTGGGACGGCCCATCACCGTACATGGGAACGTAACAAACGAGAAGAGGTAAAGGAAGGGTGGAAATATAATTTTGTTTCACTCGGGGCTCTCGATGCAAGTTTGTTAGAGTGGGAAGTTTGTAGATCTAGGATTGGTTTAGTTAGTGGAAAATGAAATGCGCTTTGGGATTAGATTACGGCGTTCACGCAAGAAGAAGATGCCTTCAAAGAACGCTAGATCCTGTTGTGCTTCTTGGGACTCCTCATCCTTTTATAATCTCCCACGTGGGTCTTTGGGTTTGTACCTAGGATCAATCATCGAAAAAGGATTTTAAGACGACAAAATTATTGAGCAATGTTGTACAAGCAAGGTAGCAAACCATTCAAAAAAACCCTTCAAAAAAAAAAAGGAAGGATAATGCACTATACAATCTAGATTTTGGTGCTTACCCAAGAAGATATGCTCGCGACGGACCCCAGATCGCAACCACCAAAAAGAAAAGAAGATGTGCTTCCCCCGACGGACCCCGGACCGCAACCACCAAAAAAGAAAAAAACTTTTGTATTTCTTTGTTTCTAGAACCACATGAAAAACCATATCTAGCCGCATGGATGTGATAAAGAGGTGCACTCGCCGGGATGGAGACAAAGCGAGGTCCCCTCGTACTTTAATGGGACCGCTCTCTACTCTTGTTTGCTTGAGATGAGTTTGGAAAGTCAGACGGAGAAGAGGTGAGAAGAGTACTAGTACATGTTAGGTGTAGTATGGGAGAAGGAACAAGGAAGAGACGAGAGAGTGAGAGACTGCATGAGAGAAAACCGCCCATAGTAGCACTATAAAGGAATCCGAGGTGGCAACCGTAGAGTGTTCGATGTGCACACCATGGTCCCACGGTTAATGTAAAAAGGGCTTACGGTAATTTGTGTGCTATTTCAAAATTTCAAACATTGTTTGGAGTAATAGGACTATGGGAGAATTAGAATTTGGCCCCACGAAAAAAGTTTGTCCTACTCTATCCCAACTACCATCGTTTGGGCCCACTTGTAATTTTATCTAAATATATCCATGTGATATCTTGTTTTGAAATTAATTGAAACAAATTTAATGGTGTAATCAAAATTTAATGCTTTCGGTCACAATAAAGTAAGTACTCCTATCATGCATATCCCCGATGTGCACAAGGTCTAGGTAGAGACCCAAGACAAGACAAAATTGTTGCTTTTATGTCCTTGAAGTGCTGAACATTAGTTTCGTTTGCTTAAATGCGTGCATCCACATATTCAAAATCGCATTTGGCACGCCCCGTCCGAAATTCTATTTTCTCTCGTAACTTTGGCGTTTGTAATAAAGAAGTTGACAAATTTCACATCTCTCTTTTGCCCTTGTAATCCTAACATGCAGTTTCTTAAGGTGGCTTTGAAGACAATCAAGATA